>CM053027.1:486871092-486889405 GCA_028564925.1 Lithobates sylvaticus
ACCACCTCTTCACCCTGGGCCTCCAGAACTGCCACAGGTGTGGGGCAGAGGTCTTGGACCCTCTGTCCAGTTGCCAGCACTTTAGCTGGGTTGGTGTCATCATTCTGGGGTGCCGTCTGCTGCTGGACAGTGTGACCGATTGCCCCAGCTTCCTGAAGCTGTAGAGACATTCTAGGTGCTAGGCAGAGGCTAGCGGCGCTCTGCCCTGTTGCCTGTGATTCGGCTGGGAGTAGCAGCTTTACTACCTCAGCTTGTCACTGGAGAGAGAGGCCAACTACCCCGGCTCCCTGGAACTCCACAGTTGTTGCTGGTGCTAGACAGAGGTGGGTAGCACTCTGCCCTGTTGCCAGCACTTCTGCTGGGGACTCCACATCCTCCACTCTGGTTAACCGTTGGGGCAGGAGGCTGGCTTCCTCCACTCCCAATTTGTGTAGCTGCCATTGGGAAGGGGAGCCGGCTGTTTCCTTTTCCATTCCCTCATCTGGCTGCTGGGATGACATGTCTGTGGTACTGTCTCCCAGGTGCACGGATCTTTGCTGGAGAGGAAAGAACTCTTTCTCCACCCTGGCCGACTGTTCAGGAGGGACAACAAACACCTCCTCTCCCTTCTCCCCCTGTATCTGCTGCTGGGAAGTGATCGCCACCTTCTCACCCTGAGCCTCCAAAACTGACATGGGTGTAGGGCAGAGGTCTTGGACCCTCTGTCCGGTGACCAGCGCTTCAGCTGGGGAAGTTCCTTGTAACTCCACAGATACTGCCGTTGGTGTTGGGCAGAGCACAGTGAAGTTTGGCCCTAATACCAGCTCTTCTGCTGGAGGCTCATCAGGTTGTTTTTCCTCAGCAGAAAAGTCTATCAAATCTCCTGTCTCTGCAACTGGTGTCTGGGGATATAGGTTCACCATCTCCTGTCCATGGAACCCAGAAGATGCTATCAGTGCTGAGCAGAGGTTGGCAGAGCTCTGGCCGGTTGTCAGCACTTCAGCTTTGGGGATGGCAATTTCCAGATTTTCCACTGCCGATTCTCTGGCATGCTGCTGGACAGGCACATTCCTCCATCCAAGATCATGCAGAAACAGGATCATCAAGGTCAGTCAGCACTTCTGCTTTGGGGACGACAATCTCTGGAGTTTCCACTGCCGATTCTCTGGCATGCTGCTGAACGTGTTCTAGCAGTTTCCTGTATGCCCTTTCCAGATGCTGTTCCTTCGTTAGCAAATGGTCCAGATCTGGTTTAAGCTCTGAGACCCCTGCAAGACCGAGCATAGCCTCTCTATATTCTCGCAGATCCTCAAGGGTAGGTTCCCCTTGATCGCCAAACACAAAACGATCTGTAAGGCTCTCCCACAGCAATCCAGGGCCTCCAAAGTCATATCCCTCTGGAGAGCATTCTGTTGTCTCCCCTAAATATCCCTGCTCTGCGTGCCATTGCAGAGCCCGATAATGATTATCCAGCTCTATCTCCTGCTGGACCAGCCTGTCCAACTCAGTCACCCATTGTTCCTGGGGCTGCTCTCCCAGGAATGCCATCCTCAATGCCCATTGGTCACTGGCCCATTGCTCTTGGGTTGAAAAGCACTTGCCCTGTTTTATACCAGCGAGCTGGAGGGCTCCAATCCAGAGCTCCACCCGAATTTGCTGCCTGAGCTCCAGGTATTCATCCTCAGACCAGGGGCAGATCCAGGGGGGGGGCAACAGGGCAATTGTTCCCCTCGAGAAAATATTGCTGACTCTGAGCTGAGGCTGAGCGCGACCGAGAATTCAGAGCCACGGTCGGGACATCTCATAGCCATTCTCAGCATTAGGAATTACTGCCCACACACTCGGGACTGCACTCTCCACCCCCTGTACCTCCCCCAGCAGTTTTCCAGCCTCTCTCCTGCAGGCTGCTGCTTAAGTGGGAGGGAAGGGGATGTGCCTGACACCCGAGACAGCGCTCCGCCTGGAAGAGGGAGGTGTGAGCAGCTGAGCAGAGGAAGCCGAGTGTCTGTGAACTTCCTGGAGGTAAGCTCAGCTAGCAGCACTTCGTGGATTTGTTTACAGGCACCTCTATGCTGAGTCTACTGAGTTACTGCAGCTTAGCATAGAGGAGCTGTTAGCTGACAAATGGGATTGCATCTTTTCATGTGGCACAGTGAGAAATTGGGCTTATTAAAGCATTGTGACTGCCCCCTGCTGTGTGCCCTCCTGACCTCCCCAATGTGTGCCCTCCTGATACCCCCCAGTGTGTGCCCTCCTGACCCCTCCTGGTGTATGCCCTCCTGATTCCCCCACCAGTTTGTGCCCTCCTGATCCCCCCTCCAGTGTGTGCCCTCCTAATCCCCCCCCCCAGTGTGTGCCCTCCTGACTCCCCCCCAGTGTGTGCCCTCCTGACTCCCCCCCAGTGTGTGCCCTCCTGACTCCCCCCCAGTGTGTGCCCTCCTGACTCCCCCCAGTGTGTGCCCTCCTGACTCCCCCCAGTGTGTGCCCTCCTGACTCCCCCCAGTGTGTGCCCATCTGAGTCCCCCAATGTGTGCCCTTCTGACCCCCCCCCCCAGTGTGTGCCCTCCTGACCTCCCCAGTGTGTGCAATCCTGACCCCCCCCCCAGTGTGTGCCCTCCTGAATTCCCCCCCCCCCCCCAGTGTGTGCCCTCCTGACTCCCCCAATGTGTGCCCTCCTGACTCCCCCAATGTGCGCCCTCCCAACCCCTCCCCCAGTGTATGCCCTCCTGACCTCCCTGGTGTGTGCCCTCCTGACCACCCCCCCGGTGTGTGCCCTCCTGACCTTCCCGGTGTGTGCCCTCTTGACTTCCCCCCCAGTGTGTGCCCTCCTGACCTCCCCAGTGTGTGCCCTCCTGACTCCCCCCCAGTGTGTGCCCTCCTGACTCCCCCCCCCCAGTGTGTGCCCTCCTGACTCCCCCAATGTGTGCCCTCCTGACTCCCCCAATGTGTGCCCTCCCAACCCCTCCCCCAGTGTATGCCCTCCTGACCTCCCTGGTGTGTGCCCTCCTGACCTCCCTGGTGTGTGCCATCCTGACCACCCCCCCGGTGTGTGCCATCCTGACCACCCCCCGGTGTGTGCCCTCCTGACCTCCCCGGTGTGTGCCCTCCTGACCTCCCCGGTGTGTGCCCTCCTGACCCCGTACTGTGCTCTCCTGACCCCATACCGTGCTGTCCTGGCCTCCTGCCGGTGTTTGCCATCCTAACCTCCCTATTGTGTGCTCTCCTGACCCCCCCCAGTTCTGTAAGCAACACCTTATTTTCTGGCAGGGCCCCTCCCGAGATTAGACTCTGGATCCGCCCCTGCCTCAGACACAGTCCTGGTGTATGCTGAAAGGACGATCCGCAGCAGCCCCGGGAACTCTAAAGCCAGATCCATATCTCCGCTGGGGTGACCGAAGTCTGCTATCCTGATCTTGGATCCCGGTGGAGGTTTGGATGTCCAAGACTGCAGGAAGCACGATCCCACTGCTTGCCAACAATGAGACGAAACGTCCCTACACTCCTCTTGAGTGCGTTCGTCATATACCATTTCCTCCCAGTCTGAATATAGATCTCAGATATTCCAACTGCTCCCAAGCCCCAAACGAGACGAGACTTGCTTAGTGCTAAAATGGACTGTTTATTTAGAACCAAAATGACAAGTATTTATATACAATAGAATATCCTGCTCATTTTACTCTAACAATACACCTGCAACAAATTAACATGAGCTAATTAACTAATCCCTTTAAGCAGCCGATGTGACTCTGTGCCCATCAGGATTTCACTACAGGTCAGACTTGTTGTCACCGAGCTTCACACATGTTAGATGCTAATATCATCAACTCCAGCCACCTGTCTGTTGTCTTGTATAATGCAAATGAGTCCAGTCTGTCTTGACACAGATTCTAAAGAGTATTTCACCTATTGTTGTATATGCTAATTTGTATGTATGTAAGTATGTATGTATGTAATTTGTATGTGCTAATTAACCCTGCAATTGAATCTGACTAGCACAGATTATAGTGGGGTTCTCGTTCACCTTGTGCCCCTTAAAATCCAGGGCCCATAATCGGTTGGCAAGAGGCTCATATTTAGTTCTCTCCAAAAGCTGGGTCTGTCACAGACCCGAACTTTACAGTTCGGGTTCGCTCAACCCTAATCACAAGGAATGGGCTCTAAGCGCTGCTCTTCCTTCTCTCAGCTCCAGGCTGGCCATACACTATACAGATTCTCTATCTACACTATAAAGCGCAAATGGGCAGCTGCCATTGGTGGCAGGGCCCTCTTTGATATTTATTGGACCCTGAGCAAACATTTTCTTGGGTTCCCCCCTTCCATGCAATCTCGCCTTCCACCTGCTCTGAGACATACATTAAATAGCAGCTAGACTCAAAATCAGTTTCCTGATTTAGATCAGGCAGCAATTGCAATTGGTTGTCAGAGGTTACAGTGTATCATTACCGCTCACTGATGGCCGCTAGAGGTTACAGCACACATTATGGCTCACTGATTATTTGATAGAGGTTAGAACACATGACTTCTGCTTGTTGATTGGTTGCTAGAGATTACAGGTACTCACCCGGGCCGAAATGCTGAGAGCTGCTCCCCTTGTGACTAGGTGCACGATGCCCCTGAAATGGGTACAGAGGGCACCGGGCACAAAGATGCACGGGTTGCCAGCAGGTGGGTTGCAGGTGGTGTGCAGTAGTGTTGTAGACCGTATGTGGCTGAAGCTGCACTGGAAGTAGACACCTGGCAGGACCAAGATGCGGCAGAGGCTGTAAAGGTACCGGAACACACACTGGAGGACAATCCTGGGGTGCATACGTGAACTGGAAGTCCAGAAAGCCAGGCCGAGGGTCAAGCACAGGTAGTCAGGCAGGAGGGTATCCAGAAGGCAAGCCAGGGGTCAAACACAGGTAAGCAACAAGAGAATGTCCAGAGGGCAAGCCGAGGGTCAAGCACAGGTGATCAGGCAGAGGGATATCCAAGAGGCAAGCCAGGGGTCAAACACAGGTAAGTAACAAGAGAATGTCCAGGAGGCAGCCCGATGGTCAAGAACAGATGATCAGGCAGAAGGATATCCAAGAGGCGAGCCAAGGGTCAAACACAGGTAAGTAACAAGAGAATGTCCAGGAGGCAGGCCGAGGGTCAAGCACAGATGATCAGGCAGAAGGATATCCAAGAGGCAAGCCAGGGGTCAAACACAGGTAAGCAACAAGAGAATGTCCAGGAGGCAGGCCGAGGGTCAAGCACAGATGATAAGGCAGCAGGATATCCAAGAGGCAAGCCAGGGGTCAAACACAGGTAACAGCAGCGGTGGTCAGAAGAGGTCCGGGTCAAGCACAGGTAATCAGGCAGGTACAGGATACAGGGTACAGGATACAGGAGACTGGAGCCAGGGACTCAGGAAGTAGAGACAACAAACCAGCAATTTGTGGAGGAAAGGAGAAGGCCTTTTATAGGCCAGGTAAATGGTCAGGTGGGGTACCCGGACGAGTGCGCATGCGCACTCGCTTTCTGACAGAGCCGCGCTTAGACGTGAGCCTCACTGGATGAGCTACAACACATACCCGAGCGCCGCGGACTCGCGCATGCTCACCTGCTGCCCCGCTTACCTGTGTGCGCTGCCGAGCAGCTCTGCCGCGCGTGCGTACTCTAGGGACCCGGCGCTGAGGCATGGTATTTCTCTGACAGTGCCCCCCTCCTAAGGGCAGCCTCCGGATGCCCAGTCCAGGGTGCCTTTGATGGTATTCTCGATCTAATCGAGGGGCATGGATGTTCTCGGATGGTTCCCAGGAACTGTCTTCGGGGGGATACCCCTTCCACTTGACTAGGTACTGGGTCTTCCCCTCCTACGAAAATCCAGAATCTTCTCGACCTCGTATTCTTCTTCACCTTGAATAGTGACTGGTGGAGGAAGTGCCATCTGCCTGCCAGGGAAAGAATTGTGAATTACTGGTTTTAACAGAGAAGCATGGAACACCGGGTGAATTTTATATGAGCCGGGCAGAGTTAACTCAAAAGCGACTGGATTGATCACTCTCTTGACCTCGAAGGGGCCAATGAACCTGGGGCCAAGTTTCCGGGAAGGACAAGGCAATTTCAAATTGACTGTAGATAGCCATACCCTCTCACCAACCTTAAAAGCCGGACACTCCTTTCTGCCCCGGTTGTACTGTACCTCGTACCCTTTCTGAGCCTCTTCCATAGTTTGCTGGATCTGGAGGAAGTTGTCCTGGATATTCTTGACCAGCTCCTGGGCCGCTGGGGTAGAGATGTCTGGAATGGAATCTGGAAGAAAAGAGGGATGATACCCATAATTTGGCCAGAAGGGCGTTTGGATAATAGCAGAATGTAGGGAGTTGTTATATGCAAACTCTGCGTAGGGTAAAAGGAATGACCAATCATCTTGGGAGTAGAAGCAAAAACATCTGAGGTATTGTTCGAGGGTCTAGTTAGTCCGTTCGGGTTTGACCATTGGTTTGTGGATGGTAGGCTGAGGACATGGAGGACTTGATTTCCAGGGCCCTACAGAGGTCCCTCCAGAACTTGGATGTGAACTGCACCGCCCGGTCGGAGGTGATATTGGCTGGGACCCCGTGAAGTCTTACAACCTCTTTGATAAAGGTGTTGGTGGTAGCGGAGGCAGAGGGAGTACCCTTCATGGGTAAGAAGGGAGCCATCTTCGAAAGACGGTCCACTACCACTAGAATGGTGGTATAGTTATCTGAGGGAGGCAAGTCCACAATGAAATCCATGGAGATTTCTCTCCATGGACGTTCGGGGACAGATAAAGGTCTCAACAGACCCCAGGACTTGGTGTTGGTCCCCTTATTCCTCTGGCAGGTACTGCAGGATTGTAAATAGTTCTGACAGTCTTTCCTCCAACCTGGCCACCAATAGGAACGACTAACGAGGTCAGCAGTTTTTTGGATTCCAAAGTGACCCGACATCTTGTGGTCATGGAGAGCCTGCAGAACTTGGAGCCTGACTGGTGGGGGAACAAATATTCGGCCATGGGCCCATAGTAAGTCCTGTGTCCTGTCTTTTTCTCCAGGAAGGGCATAGAAGGAACAGAAAACTGGTTGGAGGCTTGCTTAAGGACTGCTGTTAGGTCAGGTTGGATGGCATGGAGGAAATTGTGTGAAGGTAGAATGGTTGAGGGTTCCTCCGGAGACTCAGTGTTCAGAAACATGCGGGAGAGAGCATCCGCTTTGCCATTCTTGGAGCCGGGACGGTAGGTTATGTGGAAGTTGAATCGGGAAAAGAAAAGGGCCCAACGGGCCTGCCGGGGTCTTAGGCGTTTTGCAGCTCTGAGATATTCTAATGCCGCGTACACACAAAGGGACTATCCCGCGGGATTGTCAGCTGGACGTGAAGATAAGGATGGGCTGAGAAGCTCCATCCAATAAGTATCTCCACTCTTCCAGTGCGAATTTGATCGCAAGGAGTTCCCGGTCGCCTACATCATAGTTTTTCTCGGGGGGACTCAATTTCCGGGAGGCAAAGGCGACCGGGTGGAGTAAGGCCTTTGGGCCACTCCTTTGCGACAGGATTGCTCCGGTGGCAGTGTCAGAGGCATCCACTTCCAACACATAGGGGAGCTCTGGGTCAGGGTGTTTAAGGATGGGAGCGGAGGAGAACAGTTCTTTAAGTTTCTCAAATGCGACTTGCGCTTGGGAAGACCATTGAAACTTGGTTTGCTGACGGGTGAGTTGGGTGATTGGGGACACAATTGTGGAAAAACCTTGAATGAAGCGACGGTAAAAGTTGGCAAATCCGATAAAGCGTTGTACTGACCTCTTGTCTGTGGGGGCTGGCCATTCCTGGATGGCCTTCACCTTTTGTGGGTCCATAAGGATTCCTCCGGTGGTGATGAACCCCAGGAACTGGATGGTGTCTGTCTCGAATTCACACTTCTCCCCCTTGACATAGAGTCCATGTCTTTGCAGGATGAGGAGGACTTTCCGGACATGTTGGCGGTGGGTTTCCAGTGAGTCTGAGAAAATTAAAATATCATCAAGATATACAATGAGAAAGTTATCCAGATACTCACGGAAGATGTCGTTGACTAGGTGTTGGAAAGTAGCTGGGGCATTGCAGAGCCCGAAGGGCATAACAAGGTATTCAAAATGGCCGAATCTTGACCGGAATGCCGTCTTCCATTCATCCCCTTTGCGTATTCGTACCAGGTTGTATGCCCCATGTAGGTCGAGTTTGGTGAAGATTTTGGCTGTCCTGAGGCGTTGAAAGAGTTCGGGAATGAGGGGAAGTGGGTACCTGTTCTTGATGGTAATCTTATTTAATTCTCTATAATCCACGCATGGTCTGAGTGATCAGTCCTTTTTCTCCACAAAGAAGATCCCGTCACCCGCCGGGGAAGAGGATGGTTGGATAAACCCCTTGGCGAGGTTCTCGTCAATGTAAACACGTAGGGCCTCCAGTTCAGTCTCTGATAAGGGGAAGATCCTCCCGAAAGGAATTTCTGCCCCAGGTAAGAGATCAATTGGGCAGTTGTAGGACCGATGAGGAGATAGGGCATCGGCCTTTTTTTCGTCAAAAATATCTGAAAAGTCTTGGTAGGCTGCTGGAACGTGCTGGGTGCAGTTAGGACTTGGTTGCAAGGTAAGGCAGGTGGTTGGCCCCGGGGTCGGTAGTAGGAAGCAGTGTTGTAAGCAGTAGGGATATGAGAACACTACTTCTCTACGGTTCCAGTCAATCTGAGGATTGTGAGCCTGTAACCAGGGGTACCCCAGGATTATGGGAAACATTGGGGAATGGATAATGTCAAACCGTAAAAGTTCACGATGGCCTGAATCGGTGTAAGTCAATATGGGACCCGTTTCTTGGGTCACAGGTCCTGAGCAGGGTGAGGAGCCGTCGGCCAATTGGACCTGAAGATGTTGCTTCTTGGTGCCCAGGGGGAGGTTCAAGTTGTGTGCCAAGGTCAAGTCCATAAAGCAACTACATGCCCCTGAGTCAAGGATGGCTCCCAGCTGGAATACTTCTTCCGCCACCTGCAGGAAAAGTGGAACAACAAGGTGAGATCGGGTGAATCCTGTGGTATGGGAGCTTAGTAGGGTCCGAGGAGGGCACTTACTAGGTCTCACCGGGCATTTTAGTCGGTAATGTCCTGCACCGCCACAGTATAGACAAAGGTTGGCTTGCCGGCGACGAAGTCTTTCCTCAGGAGACAAGGGGGGACCGAACTAGGCCCAGCTGCATGGGCTCCCTGCGAGGGGGAGAACGAGAGTTCAGAGGAGGTGCAGGTCTCGGGGGGACCCGGGGCATCATCCAGGTAGGCCTGAAGCTTTGGAACCTTTCGGCCCGTAGTTCCCGTAGGCGGCGGTCCAGTTTGGTGACTAACTGAAGAAGGTCTGTCAAGGAGGTTGGGATCTCCACCCGAGCCAGTTCATCTTTTAACACCTCAGAAAGTCCTAGGCGGAATTGATATTTTAAAGCAGACTCATTCCACTCCGTATCTGCGGACCACTTCCGAAAGTCAACTATGTAATCCTCCACGGGCCTCTTTCCTTGTGTCAAGGTATGCAGGGTGGATTCTGCGGTGCCTATGCGTTGAGAATCATCGTAAAGCAAGGACATGGCAGAGAAGAAAGTTTCTACAGAGTCCAGATGTGGGCTCTTTTGCTCCATCAGATGGTGCGCCCAGGATTGGGGTTCGTCAGAGAGCAGGGAGATGATGAATCCCACCTTTATGGATTCTAGCTGAAAAGTTCTAGGTTGTAGGGCCAAGTGCAGTAAGCAGGCATTTTTAAAGGCCCGAAATTTCTTCCGGTTACCAGAGAAACGTTCAGGAGTGGGGACCCTGGGGTCCGGGTTTGTCATGACAAATGCAGGAGAGACACCTCCAGATGCTTGAGGTGAGGTGGAGGTGCTGGCTGCAGGAGGAGACAGGTCTGCTTGACTAGGAGAGAAGGTAAGATGTTGGAGACACCCTTCGATTTGGAAGTAGCCATCCTGGAGGCGCTGTACAGCCTGAGTAAGGGCTGACACCTGCTGGCATAGGGCCTCAAGGGGTGAACCAGCTCTGTCGGACTCGGACATTGGCTGGTTTGTACTGTCACAGGTACTCACCCGGGCCGAAATGCTGAGAGCTGCTCCCCTTGCGACTAGGTGCACGATGCCCCTGGAATGGGTACAGAGGGCACCGGGCACAAAGATGCACGGGTTGCCAGCAGGTGGGTTGCAGGTGGTGTGCAGTAGCGGTGTAGACCGTATGTGGCTGAAGCTGCACTGGAAGTAGACAGCTGGCAGGACCAAGATGAGGCAGAGGCTGTAGAGGTACCGGAACACACACTGGAGGACAATCCTGGGGTGCATACGTGAACTGGAAGTCCAGAAAGCCAGGCCGAGGGTCAAGCACAGGTAGTCAGGCAGGAGGGTATCCAGAAGGCAAGCCAGGGTTCAAACACAGGTAAGCAACAAGAGAATGTCCAGAGGGCAAGCCGAGGGTCAAGCACAGGTGATCAGGCAGAAGGATATCCAAGAGGCAAGCCAGGTGTCCAACACAGGTAAGTAACAAGAGAATGTCCAGGAGGCAGGCCGAGGGTCAAGCACAGATGATCAGGCAGAAGGATATCCAAGAGGCAAGCCAGGGGTCAAACACAGGTAAGTAACAAGAGAATGTCCAGGAGGCAGGCCGAGGGTCAAGCACAGATGATCAGGCAGAAGGATATCCAAGAGGCAAGCCAGGGGTCAAACACAGGTAAGCAACAAGCGAATGTCCAGGAGGCAGGCCCGGGTCAAGCACAGGTAATCAGGCAGGTACAGGATACAGGGTACAGGATACAGGAGACTGGAGCCAGGGACTCAGGAAGTAGAGACAACAAACCAGCAATTTGTGGAGGAAAGGAGAAGGCCTTTTATAGGCCAGGTAAATGGTCAGGTGGGGTACCCGGATGAGTGTGCATGCGCACTCGCTTTCTGACAGAGCCGCGCTTAGACATGAGCCGCGCTGGATGAGCTACAACACATACCCGAGCACCGTGGACCCGCGCATGCGCACCCGCTGCCCCGCGTACCTGTGTGCGCTGCCGAGCAGCTCTGCCACGCGTGCGTACTCTAGGGACCCGGCGCTGAGGCATGGTATTTCTCTGACAGACTGGTAGCTTGAGGTTACTGCATATCCTTACCGCTCAGTGATTGGTTGCAAGAGGTTAGTGCACATCATTACTGAACACTGATTGGTTGCTAAAGGTTACGGCACATCATCTCCTCACTGCCTGCACACCATGGACTGGGGAGGGGACCTATCAATATGCGGAAAACTCCTAGGGATCCTAGGACTCCTGGGATCAGTGGCAATGCTGGGGAAGGGGGGTGTGATCAGTTTCAATTCTTCAATTCTGGGGTTTTGATGGGATCAGTGGCAGTGGTGGGGGATGGGATAAGTTATGAGGCAGTATACTGTGGCAAATTCTAATCATGTAGAGCAAACCTGGAAATCTTTGACAAGTATGTAGTGGGGGATTCTACACTGACCACCAATGTAATGGGAAATTTGCACTGACCACTATGTAACAGGGAATTTTATACCACCCACCAATATAAAGAGGGATTTCTACACTGACACCAATGTAATAGGGGAATTTACACCAACCACCAGTGTAAGGGGGGATATGCAATGACCCAAATGTAAGAGGGAATTTACACTGACAACCATTTGAGGAGATTTGTACTGACCACCAATGCAAGGTGACACTTTTACACCCACCACCAATGCTAGGGGGGATTTACACTGACCACCACTGTAAAGGGGGATTTATACTGACCACCAGTGTAAGGGCAATTCTGCACTTACCACCAATATAAAGGGAAATGTACACTGATTACTAATCTAATGAATAATTTACACTGGCCACCAATGTAAGGGGGGATTTTACACCAACCACAAATGTAAAGGGGGCTTCTACATGGGCCACCAATGTAAGGGAAGATAGCTACCAATGTGAGGAGGGATTTACACTGCCGACTAATGTAATGGGGATTTACACTGACGACTAATGTAATGGGGATTTACACTGTCGACTAATGTAATGGGGATTTACACTGACTAGTAATGTAATAGGAGCATTCACACTGACCACTAATGTAATAAGAGCATTCACAGTAACCACTAATGTAAGGAGGGATTTACACTGACCACCAATGTAAGGGGGACCTTCACACTGGCCACTGGTGTAAATGAAAGGATTGTACACAAAGCCCCAATGTAATGAGAAGATTTACACTAACCACCACAAGTTACGGATTGTCACCTACCACACGTTGCGGATTGTCCACTTGCCACAAGTTGCGGATTGTCATTTGCCACGTCACCTGCCACAAGTTGTGGATTGTCCACTTGCCACAAGTTGTGGATTGTCCACTTGCCACATCACCTGCCACAAGTTGCAGATTGTCCAATTGCCACATCACCTGCCACAAGTTTTGGATTGTCCACTTGCCAAGTCACCTGCCTCAAGTTGTGGATTGTCCACTTGCCACATCACCTGCCACAAGTTGCAGATCGTCCACTTGCCACAAGTTGTGGATTGTCCACTTACCAAATCTCCTGCCACAAGTTGTGGATTGTCCACTTGCCACATCACCTGCCACAAGTTGCAGATTGTCCACTTGCCACAAGTTGTGGATTGTCCACTTGCCACGTCACCTGCCACAAGTTGTGGATTTCCAACTTGCCACATCACCTGCCACAAGTTGCTTGCTCAAATCTAACAACATATGGATCAAATTCCATATATATACGGATAACAGCAATGCTAGTGGTGTATTGGATTGGATCAAGGGCTCATTAGGGTATATAGATAGTCTATGAATCATTGCAAGCAATTACACGTTTAAAATATTTTTTTAATGTTTTTTCATCATTTTCCATAATTTTTGAGATTTTTAATGTAAAAAAAAGGGGCACCTTTAAAGACGCTTATAAACGAAAACCAGTACCGGAGTTTAGCCGCGTTTGGCGTCTGAGACGTTGAAATCTTTGGAGTCTGAACTCATTTTTTTGCCTTCAAAGAAAGGCTGTTAAACGCAACTGCCTAAAAATGACTGTAAAGCCCCATACACACGGTCGGACTTTTTCATGGATTCTGTCCGATCGGACAATGTTGTTGAAAAATCAGACCGTGTGTATGCACCATCGGACAGTGTACGTCGGATTGTCCGACGGACAAAGTCTTATCTCCTGCTGGAAAGATTTGCCGACAACACGGTCCGATCACACCAAATCCGAACGTGTGTACGGTTGTCCGACCGGACAAAGTGCTACGCATGCTCAGATCACATTACAAGACCAAAGCTATTGGCTACTAGCCTCTACGTAGTCCCGTCGTAGGCAACAATCGTCACCGCGTTCAGAATGATCGGATTTTCCGACAACTTTGTCTGACCGTGTGTACGCAAAACCAACATCAGACAAAGTATGACGGACATGGTCCGACGGACCTGGTCCGCGGATTGTCCGACCGTGTGTATGGGGCTTAAATTAAACTGTGTACATGGTCACATAGGATAACATTGAATGAGTTCAGGGGCATGCCTCTGATGTCCGTTTAATGGCCTTAGTGTACATGGGGCCTTACCTGCGCAGTGGTTTTGCACAGAGCAGCCCAGATCCTCCTCTTCTTTGGTCACTCTTTGGTGCTCCTGGCTCCTCCCTCCTGTTGAGTGCCCCCACAAAAAGCAGCTTGCTATGGGGGCACCCAAGCCGCAGCTCCCTGTGTCCATTCAGACACAGAGCTTCGGCCCGGCCCCGCTCCCTTTCTCTTCTCATTGGCTCACTGAGTTTAATTGACAGCAGCAGGAGCCAATGGCAGACAGCGAGTCTCTCGTGCAACATCGCTGGATCTAGATGGACCTCAGGTAAGTGTTAGGGGGGCTGAGGGGGGGGGGGCTGCTGCACACAGAAGGTTTTTTCTATCCTAATGCATAGAATGCATTAAGATAAAAAATAAAAAAAACTTCTGCCTTTACAACCACTTTAAATAGTGTTTTCACTTTGTGGTGTTCAGATTTCACTTTAAAGATGAATTCCAGGTATGGTATATTTTATATATATTAGCATTGGTCCAGCTTGGACCAATGTAACTACAGTGCCTTGAAAATTTTTCCACATTTGAAGAAATTTTCCACATTTAGTTATGTTGCAACCAAGACGTAAATGTATTTTATTGGGATTTTATGTGATAGACCAACACATAATTGTGAAGTGGAAGGAAAATGCTAAATATTTTTCAAAATGTTTTACAAATAAATATGTGAAAAGTGTGGGGTGCATTTGTATTCAGCCCCCCGAGTCAATACTTTGTAGAACCACCTTTCACTGCAATTAAATTTTTTTTTTTGGTAAAAAAATATCGCAATAAGCATTTATTGATTGGTTTGCACAAAAGTTATAGCGTCTACAAAATAGGGCATAGTTTTATGGCATTTTTATTAATAATAATTTTTTTTACTAGTAATGGTGGCGATCAGCGATTTTTGTCGTGACTGCAACATAATGGCAGACAGATCGGACACTTTTGGCACTATTTTAGGACCATTCACATTTATACAGTGATCAGTGCGATTAAAAATGCATTGATTACTGTGTAAATGTTTCCCGATTACAGGGAGCTGTGATCAGTGTGCTGTCACTAGGCAGAATGGGGAAATGCTTGTTTACATCAGCATTTCCCTATTCTTCCTCTC
This sequence comes from Lithobates sylvaticus, assembly GCA_028564925.1. Taxonomy (NCBI): domain Eukaryota; kingdom Metazoa; phylum Chordata; class Amphibia; order Anura; family Ranidae; genus Lithobates; species Lithobates sylvaticus. Next base: position 486,885,769 of record CM053027.1, read on the forward strand.
CGTGATACGATCGTGGGCATCACCGTGAACATCGAGTCCGCGGGACCCGCGATCACACTAACAGAGGTCGTGGCGGGCACGCGCCCGCAAACCACTTCTTAAAGGGCAACGTACAGGTACGTTAATTTGCCTGTACGTGCCCTTCTGACGACGTATATCGGTGTGAGCCGGTCGGCAAGTGGTTAATATTCATGATGCAGTGGTGCTCTTTCTGAGAAGAGACTCACAGGCTCAGTTGCTTAGTAACTAAATGCTGAAAGCCCAGTGCATAGGCGGTCTACACAGGAGTCAGCTTAGTCCAACTCCGGGTAGTGGTTGGGAAGAAGCTGTTGGTGGTAACGGTCTTATTTTGACAATTGATGCAACTGTAGCAAAACAGATTGGAGCTGGATATTTACAGTTATAATAGAAAAATGTGTTGCACTGTCTTAAAATGTGATTCAAAAATCAAAATGTATTATAATATACATCTTAAATATATTATACAATTATATAACATATAATAATATGAAACACCAAAGTCCATAAAGTGATAATGTGCAAGATCCTTGAATTCTGTGCAATACCCAGTGCTTTAGATAGATAAGACAAAAATATCTTCTTACCAGATCCAAAGACCTATCAAGGTCTATAATTGCATCTGTGTGCTTTATTACCCCTCACATTAGGTGCAAGTCATCTTAACTTAATCAGCCACAGAAAATAATCACAGGATATCCACAGAGGACGACCCAACCATTAATCATATGAGAAAAGGAAAACTCCTTGCACAGCGTCCACATTAAAAACGGGCAATTTAATAAAATACTACTTACAACAAAACTGAAATCACAGGCATTTGGAACTACACCGTCCTAGCACTCTCACGAGCATACTGACGTCACCACTATTTCCTGCCCTGCCAAGGTACGTTTCATATGAATAGACTTTTTCTGTAAAACATTAGAGGCTAATACCTCACAGAAAATGTCTATTCAGACGAAACATACGTCGGCAGGGCAGGAAATATTACACCAAATTGACGTCCTTTTTTTCACACAAATAGAGCTTTCTTTTGGTGGTATGTGATCACATCTGCGGTTTTTATTTTATGCGCTGTAAACAAAAAAAGAGCGACAATTTTTTTTTACTTTCTGCTATAATACATATCCAAAAAAATATATATCAAAAAACAAATTTATTCATCAGTTTAGGCCGATATATATTCTTCTACATATTTTTGGTAAAAGAAAAATCACAAAAAGGCGTATATTGATTGGTTTGCGCAAAAGTTATTGCGTCTACAAACTACGGGATCGATTTAGGGACTTTTATTTTTTGTTTATTACTGATAATAGCGGCAATCTGTGATTTTTTAGCAGGACTGCGACATTGCGGTGGACAAATCTGACCCCAAATTACACTTTTTGGGGACCAGTGGCATTATTACATTGATAAGTGCTATAAAAGTGCACTGGTTAATGTAAAAATGACAATGGCAGGGAAGGGGTTAACACTAGGGGGCGATCAATGGGTTAAGTGTTTGGGATACTGAAACATGACAGAGATCACTGCTCCCGATCACTGGGAGCAGTAGATCCCTGTCATGTCACTAGGCAGAACGGGAAAATGCCTTGTTTACTTAGGCAGTTCCCCCGTTCTGCCTCTCCTCGCCGTGATCGCGGGCCGCCGGCGGACATCGAGTACAGGTATGTCTGCTCTCTGTTATAAATAGGACCCTACGTGGGATCCAGCAATAAACTATAGGGGCACATGTATTAAAAAAAAATAATAATAAACTTACATTTTTTTTACAATTAAAGCGGAGGTTCACACAAAAATTGAACCTCCACTTTTCGGAACCCTCCCCCCCCCCCCTCTGGTGTCATATTTGGCACCTTTCAGGGGGGAGGAGAGTACAGATACTTGCAGGTATTTGCACCCGCTTCCAGGCATAGACTCCCACGGGAGTTTACGCCTATTCCTGTCCCCCCGCGCTGTCTGCTGGGACACACACGGGTCCCAGGAGATAGCGGGGACCAGTTAAGACATGCAGCACGACACGAGCATGTGCAGTAGGGAACTGGGAAGTGAAGCCGCAACGCTTCACTTACTGATTCCCTCACCGAGGATGGTGGCGGCAGCTGCCGAGAGCCGAGCGATTGATCGGCTTCGGCTGTCGACATTGCTGGACCCTGGGACAGGTAAGTGTCCATTTATTAAAAGTCGGCACCTGCAGTATTTGTAGCTGCTGGCTTTAATATTTTTTTTTTTAGGTGAACCTCCTGCATTGACTGGAAAAAGGACTATTTGCCTTCATGGTACCTTCTTCCTCTATTACATTTTGGCATCAGTGAATTGGATAACCTTTTGTTACCATGTAAGCCCCAACTAGTGACCCTGCTTGTCTTATAATAATCCCAATGGAAGCCAGCATGTAACCAGAAAAAATGTTATGATGGGACAATTTATGGTACTCCCATTGTATAAGTCCTGTGACAAGTTGGGGAATTTATAGCTCATTGGTAGTGCCAAACAGTGAGTTTATTCTACACCAATAAAGTAAGTTTCAAGGCTTTTTTCTGCCCACCTTTATTTAAAACAAAGCAAAAAGTTCACACTTAAAAAGTTTCCCACGCAGGGGGTTCTCCCCATCAATGCAACAAACTATAGAATTCAGCCTCGTGGCTCTCTTTGCAGCTTCACTTCACAGTCCTCAGTCCCAGTGCTCCTACACAAAATGGTGTACCTTTGTCAGCTTGACTCTTTCTCCCAGCTGCTACTTTCTCACAGGCTCTGGCCGTTGTCTGTCCTCACCTGGACAGTACAGGGCAAAGTGCACCACACAGCTCCCTTTACACACTGACCCCCTTGGGAGGGTGGATCACTGACCTCTAACTCTGTCTCTGCTAAAGGGCCAGCACCTGTGGAATTAGTGTGCTTGCTTCCCAGAAAACCTGGCCCAGACTGCCATATTAAAAACAGTGGTACAGCCTCATCTTGACCCCGTCCCCCCCCGCACCTGTGGAGTGCCAAGCCACGAGGCGGCTAAACATGGCGTCCCAGACCGACCTGCCGAAGCCTCGAGAGACGCGGGAACAAGAGCCAGATGCCTCCCCTCATCCCAGCTATGTGGCTGACATTATCTCAGCAATCGCCTTGTGCCAAGCTACACTCACGGCAAAAATAGAAGCAGTGCAGCTGGACATGGGGATGATGAGGCAGGATGTGTATAAGCTTAGATCCCGGGTTACAGAGACTGAGCAGAGGGTAGGTCTCACTGAGGACACAGTCACAGAACACTCCTCTGCAATACGCAATCTGCAAACCAAGATGAAGGCTCTGGAGTACAAGGCAGATGATGCGGAAAACCGCAATAGGAGAAATAACCTCCGTATGGTGGGACTGGCGGAGGGAGCGGAGGGCACTAATCCTGCTGTGTTTGTGGAAGAATTACTGCGTTATCTGCTGCCGAATGCGCAATTCTCCCCTTACTTTACAGTTGAGAGAGCGCACCGAGTTCCGCCTAAGCCGAATATCCCGGGGGCACCACCATGCACCTTCATCTTACGGCTCCTGAATTTCCGGGACAGGGATGAGGTACTCCGAGCTGCCAGGGTGCAGGGTGAGGTTCGATTTCAGAACGGAAAGCTATTAA
>CM053027.1:486889878-486912052 GCA_028564925.1 Lithobates sylvaticus
AGGGGAACCCTAGCCCAAAAAAATGGCGTGGGGTCCCCCTCAAAATCCATACCAGACCCTTATCCGAGCACGCAACCTGGCAGGCCGCAGGAAAAGAGGGAGGGACGAGAGCAGCCCCCCCTCTCGCCTGAACCGTACCAGGTCACATGCCCTCAACATTGGGAGGATGCTTTGGGGGTCTAAAGACCCCCAAAGCACCTTGTCCCCATGTTGATGAGGACAAGGGCCTCGTCCCCACAACCGTGCCCGGTGGTTGTGGGGGTCTGCGGGCTTTAAGGCCGTCTCCTGTCATTTTTACAATTTTTGACACTTTTTTGGTGAAATGGTAGGGATACTTTTGTACCCCCTTACCATTTCACACAGGGGGGGGGCGGGATCTAGAGGTCCACTTGTTAAAGGGGGCTTCCAGATTCCGATAAGCCCCCCGCCCGCAGACCCCCACAACCACCGGGCACGGTTGTGGGGACGAGGCCCTTGTCCTCATCAACATGGGGACAAGGTGCTTTGGGGGTCTTTAGACCCCCAAAGCATCCTCCCAATGTTGAGGGCATGTGGCCTGGTACGGTTCAGGCGGGAGGGGGGGCGCTCTCGTCCCCCCCTCTTTTCCTGCGGCCTGCCAGGTTGCGTGCTCGGATAAGGGTCTGGTATGGATTTTGAGGGGGACCCCACACCATTTTTTTTGGCTAGGGTTCCCCTTAAAATCCATCCTAGACCTCAAGGGTCTGGTATGGATTTTGAGGGGGACCCTACGCCATTTTTTTTTTTTGGCTGGGGTTCCCCTTAATATCCATCCCAGACCTGAAGGGCCTGGTTATTGAATTTTGGGGGACCCCCACGCTTTTTTTTTTTCATTTTTTTTATTTTTTATCAATGACTTTTTTTTTATCAATGACTTTCAATGAATGACTGTTCTCTGTATTACGGGAGCCGACAATTAACATTAGCCGCGAGTGATTTTAAATAGCTTTCTTTTCTTCAAAAATGACACTTTTTGCAGGGACAGTTCTAAACACAGTAAACATGCGCCCCTTTACATGCATACTATAGACACCCCCCCAGGTACGAAATTTAAATGAATATTACACTTTTATTGTTTCACATTAAGCATTATTAAAATCACTGCTCCTGAAAAAACGGCCATTTTTAAAAAAAGATTTGCATTGATACATGTCCCCTGGGCAGGACCCAGGTCCCCAAACACTTTTTATGACATTAACATGCATATTAGCCTTTAAAATTAGCACTTTTGATTTCGAACGTTTGCATCCATTATAACTAATAGGGTTCTAAAGCTCGCACGGACTTTAGGTCCGTTCGCGGGTTCTGGTGCGAGCCGAACGGGGGGGTGTTTGGCTCATCCCTAATTGGGAGGAATAGTGCCCCATGGTTGGTTTCATTGGGAAGAATAATACCCTGTCATTGGTATCATTGGTAGGAATAGTTACCTATCATTGGTATCATTGGTAGGAATAGTGACCTGTCATTGGTATCATTGGTAGGAATGGTGACCTGTCATTGGTATCATTGGTAGGAATAGTGACCTGTCATTGGTTTCATTGGGAGGAATAGTGACCTGTCATTGGTATCATTTTGAGGAATAGTGCCCCATGGTTGGTTTCATTGGGAGGAATAGTGCCCCGTCATTAGTATCATTGGTAGGAATAGTGACCTGTCATTGGTATCTTTCGGAGGAATATTGACCTGTCATTGGTATCATTGGTAGGAATAGTGCCCTGTCATTGGTATCATTTTGAGGAATAGTGCCCCATGGTTGGTTTCATTGGGAGGAATAGTGTCCCATCATTGGTAACATTGGGAAGAATAGTGCCCCATCGTTGGTGTCAGTGGAAGGAATAGTGCCCATGATTGGTATCATTGGGATGAATAGTGCCCCATCATTGGTATCATTGGCATGAATAGTGCCCCATATTTGTTGTGACAGTGGGAGAAATGCTTTTTTTTTTTTGGGCAAGTTACCACAACACCATTATCCCGCAGTTTTTAAAATTAAAGATACAACTATGTTGGTGTTCCTTGTCAAGTGTATTTTATAAAATGTAACTGCCTACTCCCAAACTGTCATTTGAAGTAAAACACATAGCCAAGTATTATTCTACACAATTTTTTTTATTGTGCATTAAAAAAAGAAAACAAATAAAATGAGACATGATATCTGCCAATAGAACTTAACCAAAAAGTGCATTCTATGCATCCAAAACTATAAAAAATATACCAAATCAAATCATTATTCAACCAAAAAATTATGTCAAAGCAATAACTCCAAGGCCAATAATAAATAACACGTTATCTCCTCCGATTCCGCAACATGTCTGGTTGATGAACGGCCGTTCAGAAACTAATAGAAAAGTGCGAAATGAAAAGCGCGAATCAACACTCAACAAACTTCTACTAACACGAAATTAGCAGAAGGAGCCCAGAGGGTGGCGCTAAAGAGCTGAAAAACCACATAGTACGTCACTGTGTTCGTGATTGTTGGCCAACAATTGTGTGGCCGTTTGTATGCAAGACAAATTTGGGCCAACGCCCTTCGGACAAAAGTCCACGGTTTTGTTGGCCAACAATCCGATCGTGTGTATGAGGCTTTAGTGTTATCAGCCTGCAGCAGGAAGTGCTATCACTAGTGGGATCTCCAGATAAGAAACTTTGCAACAGATTCACAAAGTATGATTCACTTAAAGTGGAATTTTTAGGGCAGGCGGGAGTTTTAATGCAGAAGAGATATGCGTTGTCTATTCTGCGTTAAGATAACTTACCTGCCTGTCCGCCCCCGTACAGTGAGCAGCGCACTGTACAAATTTGGCAATGCTAAATCTAAAAGAACTCCCACGCATGCGTGGGAGTGACGTCATCCCCGCCAGCCAATGAAAGATTGAGACCCAGAAGCCGGCCTCCCCAAAGATGTCAGCGGCCGGGCGGGGAGCTCGGGGGCGGGGCATCGCTGGAGCCGAGGTGAGGATAGTTCTTCTTTAAAATAACTGTATACAGTGAGCCAAACACACTGAAATATAGATTTGGGGTTTGCATTTACTTTAAGAAAAGTGACAGTTGCATTCCAGTAATTCTCCATTGTCACATGGCCCCCAGCAATGTCTGCCTGTGTGTAGTGCGGAGCGTTGTGTAGGAGGCTCTGGGGACAATCTAGCGGCTGACAGCTGAATTCCTCTGTAAATTCCTTTTCATTCTTCACCCTGAAAGATTAATGATCAGTCTAATGTCAGGTGAAGGAGGTGCAAACCCGTAAGAGGAAATTGAAAAGTGATGTCAAGTCAGCTGTGAAGGTTCTCATTTATCCAGGTCATGGTATCCCTAGTAGTAGTCAGTCACATTCATCTGGACTCGTTCTGTAATATTAACCACCTCAATACCGGGCACTTACACCCCCCTTCCTGCCCGGGCCAGCTTTCAGCTTTCAGCGCTGTCACACTTTGAATGACAATTGCGCGGTCATGCAACACTGTACCCATGTGAAATTGTTATCATTTGCTTTACATAAATAGAGCTTTCTTTTGGTGGTATTTAATCACTCATGGTTTTTTAATTTTTTCCTAAAAAAAAAAAGACCAAAAATTTTGAAAAAAAAATTTTTTTTCTTAGTTTCTGTCAGTAACTTTTGTAAGTGAATAATTTTTATCCTTCACTGATGGGCACTGATGAGGCAGCACTGATGGGCACTGATAGGCTGCACTGATAGGCTGCACTGATGGGCACTGATGAGGTGGCACTTATGGGCACTCATGAGGCGGCACTTAATGGCATTGATGAGGCAGCACTGATGGGCACTGATAGGCTGCACTGATGGGCACTGATGAAGTGGCACTTATGGGCACTGATGAGGCGGCACTTATGGGTACTGATTAGGTGGCACTGATGAGTAGGCACGAATATGCTGCACTTATGGGCACTGATAGATGGCACTGATATGTGGCACTGATAAGCACTGATAGGTGGCACTGGTGGGTACTGTAAAGATATTTGCCAGCACACCATGGAACGACATAATAGCTTCCAAATGGATAATTTATTGCATGATCACAACACAAGGAGAGTGCACTGTTTCAGAGTCACGCAGGACACCTTCGTCAGGCATGTAATGATCACATGCCTGACGAAGGGGTCCTGGATGACTCCGGAACGTTGCACTCTCCTTGTGTTGTGATCATGCAATAAATTATCTGTTTGGACGCTATTTATGTCGTTCCATGGTGTGCTGGCAAATATCTTCACTGTGACTTGAACCAGTATCCAGCTGGTTGTTGCTGCAGCAGCCAAATTTGAGAGCTCATCCAGGAATGTGTGCGATGGGAATATGAAGTATGACTGGTGGGAACTGGGCGCAGATGGGCGGCACTGGTGGGCACAGATAGGCGGCACGGATAGGCGCACTAATGGGTACTGATGGGCATTGATGGGTGAATTGATGGGCAGCAGTAATGCGCATTGATGGGCAGCACTGATAGCCAGCACTGACTGGCATCACTTATGGTCACTGATTGCTGGCACTTGTGAGCACTGATTGCTGGCACTTGTGGGCACAGATTGGTGGCAATTGTGGGCACTGGTTGGCACTGATTGCTGGCAGTAGTGGGCAATCATTGCTGGCACTGGGGGGCACTAATTGTAATCAGTGCCCTAATTACATACCTATCTGTCCCCTTTGAGGAGATGCCGCTGATTGGCTCTCCTCTCCTCACACCCTGACAGTGTGAGGCGAGGAGCTCTGATTAGCGGCATCTTTACACAGATAGGGGCATCTTGACCGGCTGTGATTGGGCACGGCTCTTTACACAGATAGGAGTCGCGCTGTGTCCTAGCAACACGGCGTGCCATGATCGCGGTCATTCTGGGAGGTCATCATATGACTTCCACCCAGAACGAGAGCCGCACCGCCCAGCCGTTATTTGATGGCGGGTGGGCGGCGAGTGGTTAAAGACGTTTAGAATGCTTCTCCAAGTAGGGTTGCTGCTTCTTTCCTTTAAACCTGAACCCATATGAATTACACAGGTTCTGTGGCTGATTGAGGTGGCAATTAAACTCACTTGGTGCCTTATCTGCATTAAATTAGCCTCAGAGCCTGTGTAATTCATATGTGTTCGGGTTTAAAGGGATGAGGTGGCAACCTTATCTCCAAGTCACTCCTTCAGCTCTAATGAAGGATGGGAAGATACCCCAGTATTTATTTCACACAAGTATCATAGACACCTTCATCCAATACCCATGGAAGGTGCAGACGTTGATGGTCCAAGAATAGGATGGGAGGTGTGAAAGTAATTCTAGTTACATAATCCCATCCTTCAGCCATGTGAATAGAAGGGTTAACACCTATGCAGACTTCCTCACACTTAGGGCTAGTTTACACTTGCTTCAAAACATGGCTTCGGACAGGCTTTGTTAAAGCTCTCTGAACACCAGTCAAACCCCCGTCACTAAATAAAACTGTTCGCTTACAGTCCTGTTTGAACCTTGCTTTTGCTTGGTGCTTCAATGAGGCTTCAGTGGGGCATCGATGAGGCTTTGGTGGAACTTCCGTGTGGCTTCGATGAGGCTTTGGTGGAGCTTTGGTGGGGCTTCGATGAGTAGACATGTGCACAATAGAAAAATTTGTTTAGTTTCCGTTGATTCGTAATTTCGTAAGTCGTAGGTGTTCGTATTCAGACTCGTTCGTATTTTCGTAGAGTTATTTTTTCGTTGATTAGTTTTTCCGTTAGTCTAATTTTAGTTTATTCGAAATTCGTATTTTCGTTGTATTTTGTATTCGGACGCATTTGTTTTTTCGTAGATTTAGTTACATTCGTACTTTCGTAAGATTCATTTATTCGTACTTTCGTAACATTGTTTTCGTAGATTCGTAATCGGAGCATAATTCATAATTTTATGTAATGTGTATGCTATTATTACATTGTAAGAGACACGGAAAATTACGAATCAACAAAAAAAAAAACGTTACGAATGTACAAATTTTTTCGTTAAATCTATTCGAAGCACGTTAAGCAGCGCCATTGTAAGAGACACGGAAAATTACGAATCAACAAAAAAAAAAAAAATTTACGAATGTACGAATTTTTTCGTTCATTTTGATTTTCGTTGTTTCTGTTTTCGTTTTTCGGATTTTCATTCTTTCGTAGTTTCGTTGTTTCTAATTTAATTATTTAGTTTTTTCGTTGTTTTTCTTATTCGTTCGTTTCGATAGTTCGTTATTTGTTAGAATTTTTAGCGAATAATTTGTTCATTCGTACGATAACGAATGAATGAATATAACGAATTTGAACGGAAAACAAATTCGTAACTAAACGAATTGCACATGTCTATCGATGAGACTTCGTTGGGCTTCGATGAGGTTACATGAGGCTTCGATGGGACTGCAGTGGGGCTTCAAGCGAGCTTTGCCATAGACTTCTATGGAGGCTTTGAGGATGCTTTGAAGCACCACTAAAGCTACATGGGGTATAATTTTTGATGCAAAACCAAAGGAAAGCAAAAGCAAACAGGACTGTACGCTAACCATTTTATTTAGTGACAGGGCTTTGACTGGCGTCCAGAGAACTTTAACAAAGCCTGTCCGAAGCTTTGTTTTGAAGCAAGGGTAAACTAGCCGTTAATGTGTGTTGAAGCCGAAGCAAGTGTAAATAAGCCCTAAGTATGGAATTTCGGAACTAAAACAGCAGAGTTCCTCGACTACCCACCTCCCATCCAATTCTTTGAGAAAATGCAAATCATTCTCTGAACGGCACCTGTGCTCAGCGGCTGACCTCCTGTGTTCACAATGCAGTAGGGCAGCTGCTCAGCACGAGACCCCGAATCTAGTTGAGGTCAGTGCCTTCTACAGTGATTTACAGCTTCTAGAGGGATCCCAAAGATATGGTATATACATAGTTACATTAGTCCAAGCTGGATCAAAGTAACTATGAAAAAAAGGCCATACCTGGAATTCTTATTTAAGACCATACCTGGAATTCTTATTGTAATATGACAGCCGGGCAGAAGCCCTATTATCCTGGGAGGACGTCATATGAAGTCCTCCCAAGATTGCGCCGGGGCACGCCACACGGGCCGCGCTCCAACATGATCTTTCACCTGCTGTGTCCACCATAGAAGGCCGATTATAAATCACTGTACCGGTCCATTGCCGGTACCATGTGATTTCTGTGGTCAATCATAGCAGATCATATGACAATTGTACACAATGAATGGCTTTGTTTCATGCCTTTCATTGTGTATTATTGTGATGAGCTCTGTAATTAATTGGTACAGACAGGGCCAATCACAGCCCATTTGTGCCATGTGACCATCACAATAGTAAACACTGAATGGATGGTTTCCATTCAGAAAAAAATGGTTGCTTATACCTGTAAAGCTCTCAGTTACAACCAATCATAGGGGGTTATTTACTAAAACTGAAGAGAACAAAATCTGGTGCAACTCTGAATAGAACCTAATCAGCTTTCAGGTTTTATTGCCAAAGCTAAGCTTTTTACATACTACTTAACGGGGGGGTGGGGGGCTTATTTACTAAAGGCAAATCCACTTTGTACTACAAGTGCACTTGGAAGTGCAGTCGCTGTAGATCCGAGGGGGACATGCAAGGAAAATAAAAACAGCATTTTTGCATCTACATGATAACAAATCAGCAGAGCTTCCCCGCATTTTAGATCTTCCCCTTAGATCTACAGCGACTGCACTTCCAAGTGCACTTGCAGTGCAAAGTGGATTTGCCTTTAGTAAATCAACCCCCTAGTGTCCCTGATCACCGGCACACCAGTTATACAATATCAAGACACGTGGCCACTCATTAAAATTAGAAGAAAAGAGGTTTAACCCTAAACTGTGTAGAAGGTTCTTTACTGTTATGCCGCGTACACACGGTCGGACTTTCCGGTGGGAAATGTTGGATGTGAGCTTGTTGTCGGAAAGTCCGACCGTGTGTATGCTCCATCGAACATTGTTTGATAGCAGGCTCTCAAATTTTCCGCCAACAAAACTTGTTGTCGGAAAGTCCGATCGTTTGTACACAAGTCCGTCGCACAAAAGTTCACGCATGCTCTGAATCAAGCAGCCGCACAGGCTATTGAACTTCCTTTTTCTTGGCTTGTCATACGTCTTGTACGTCACCGCGTTCCCACGTTCGGAATTTTTGGCCGATCGAAAAGAACGAATATGAAAAACAACTAAAATACAAAATAATTAAATTAGAAACAATGAAACTACGAAAGAATGAAAATCCGAAAAACGAAAACAGAAACAACGAAAATACCGAACAAAGATTCAAAAATAACGAAAATCAAAATGAACGAAAAAAAATCTAAATTACGAATATTCCGAAAAAGGAAATCAAAACAACGAAAATACGAAATAACAAAAATTCTGCTGATCGAGAATTTGAAAGAACGAATGTTAGTTCTGAATATTCCATCCAGAGTCCAGATAGGGGGTGGTGGTTGGGTGTTTGTAGTTTGATTGCACTGTACCTTGTACTGTACCATTCTACTTAATAAAGACCAACCTTGTTATTAAAAAAAAAATACGAAATAATTAAATTAGAAACAATGAAACTACGAAAGAATGAAAATCGGAAAAACGAAAACAGAAACAACGAAAATACCGAACAAAGATTCAAAAATAACGAAAATCAAAATGAACGAAAAAAAAAAATCGAAATTACGAATATTCCGAAAAAGGAAATCAAAACAACGAAAATACGAAATAACAAAAATTCTGACTTGTGAGAGAGAAATTCTTTGTTTCTTAAACATGTAAATAGCATACACATTACATAAAATTCTGAATTATGCTCCGATTACGAATCTACGAAAACAATGTTACGAAAGTACGAATAAATCAATCATACGAAAGTACGAATGTAACTAAATCTACGAAAATACGAATTTCAAATCAACGAAAATTAGATTAACGGAAATACGAATCTTTTTAAATCAACGAAAATATAGCTCTTCCGAAAATACGAATGCGTCCGAATACGAAATATAATGAAAATACGAATTTCAAATAAACGAAAATTAGACTAACGGAAAAATGAATCAACGAAAAAAATAACTCTACGAAAATACGAACGAGTCCGAATACGAACACCGACGACTTACGAAATTACGAATCGTTACGAATCAACGGAAATGAACAGAAGCTAAACAAAACTAAACAAATTTTTCTATTGTGCACATGTCTAGTTCTGCCTTTTTTTCATTTATTTAGCAAAAAAAAACCCCAGTGGTGATTAAATACCACCATGTCATTAGGGTACAGTGTTGCATGCCGCATGAAAATTGGCCTTGGCAGGAAGGGGGTAAAAGTGTCCGGTATTGAAGCGGTTAAAAGGCTGACCTGTTGTCGGAATAATACGGTAAACCAGAGGCCAAACTACTAAACACCAAGCCACCATTCTGCCTTTCTCATTATTTCTCATTATTTGCCCAAGTGTTGTATTGTGCCTTATGGCTTCGATCCATGCCACAGGCCTCTTGCACACTAGGTGCTTAGTCCATGAGCATGAATTCCTGATGTCTTTGTGTAGGCAGAAGGTTCTGGTCTACTAGCCAACCCAACTGCTGGTCACCTATAAAACTCTGAGAGGGTGAAAGCTGCTGTGGCTGAACTGTGCACCAAATGTTACTAACCTTTAGGCACAAATGCAGACTTCTTACAAGCATTTGTCCCTGGGTACATACAGTCCCTGGCTGCATACCGCCATTGGCTGCATACCGCCATTGGCTGCATACCGTCATTGGCTGCATACCATCATTGGCTGCATACCGTCATTGGCTGCATACCGTCATTGGCTGCATACCGTCATTGGCTGCATACTGTCATTGGCTGCATACTGTCATTGGCTGCATACCGTCCAACTGCAGCAGCTTTTAGCCCCTCCGAGTTTTACAAGCTGACAATATTTAAGCTCAACGTTGAGCCATCCACCGGTATCTCATGCACCCACATGTGCCAACTATGAAGCCAAGCATAGATGTCTCACATCTTCTGCTGGTAAAAATAGAGAAACCAACTGGGGGAATGAGACTTTCTTTAAATCTTTTATTTATTTCACAAGACAAGAGAATACAAGAGAACTTCTTCCCCCGGTATACAAATTGAAAATCATATAATCATATTATCAAACTTTCACACAGGGTCAGATTCCTCTCTTTCATCTAACCCCTATGTACTAATTCAGACAATCGGCTAATATTACCCGGGTTCCATCTCATTCCCTTCCTGTCTCGAGTTTTTTTCCATTCTGTTATTAACCCCTTCATTAAAAAAAACTATCTCAAAGCAAAGAAAAAAAGAAAGAAGAAAAAAAAAAAAAAAAAAAAAAAAAAAAAAAAAAACCCCACCAAAAGGGGAAGGGGGGGAGGGGGAAAAAATCCACAGCATCCCCTCCCTCTCCCTCCAAACCGAGGTAAGAGGGGGTGATGTAGGGGGGACAGAGAAACGGCGAGGGCACCCTCACTGAACAGTCGCTACTTCCCTACTCTCCCCGTTATCCCCCTCCGAACTATGATACCCTTCTTTAGTCGACTACATCGCCTTCAAACAGCGTCCGCCCCTCATCTGAGAATATATACACATTCCAGGGTGTCCATGTTTTAATATACTGTTCCTTTTGATGATCTTTCGTGAGGATTAATTCCTCCATCTTCTTAATTTCTTCTACTTTTTTAGCCCACATGCCTATGGTAGGTGCCTGTGTAGATTTCCAGCATAGGGGTATGCATGCTTTAGCAGCATTGAGAAGGTGACAGAGAACTAATTTTTTATAAGTTTTCCTCGGTATATTAGATACGTGGAGCATAAAGAGTGCCGGGTCATATGATATTGGTATTTCTGTGACATTTTGGGCAATTTGGTATATTCTCTTCCAAAAATATTCTAATTTTGGGCATGACCAAAATATGTGAAGAATTGTACCCCTCTCTTCTTGGCATCTCCAACATTGGTCTGTCAAAGATGGGTATATTTTATGTAGTTTTATGGGGGTTTGATACCATCTGGTCGTCACTTTATAGTTTGTTTCTTGTATATTTGTACTTATGGCCGTTCCATGTATACAGCTTATTATGTTTTGCCGCTGTGGCTCCGTAAACTTACGTCCCAAATCTTCCTCCCAATCCGTAAGGCACTGTAACTGATAGTCCTCTGGTGGACTAATCAGTAGTTTGTATACTACCGATAGGGCGTGTCGCATTATCCCCTCTTCCGAGCAGATGGTCTCATATCTAGTAAGATTTGGGCTGAGACCATCTAATCCCGGTAATGACCGTAGGAAGTTTGTTAATTGGAAGGCTCTCCAAAAGTCTAATCCAAAGGTGCTTGTTCTATCCATTAGTTCTCGCATCGATCGCCAATTATTTTTTAGCTTGAAGTGGGACAGCTGGAAATGGCCGTTTTGTCTTATTGCCTGGAAAACTGGATCTTGACATCCTGGAGGAAATGCAGGGTTCCCCAAGATTGGGTACATTAGGGAGTAAGCTGACCCCAGGGAGTATTTTCTGAATATTACCTTGCATATCTGCACCGTCACTCCTATTAATGGATGTTTTTTTATGTCATTTGGCATTGCCGAATTACCCCACGGTGCCCTTGCGAGTAAGATATTACTCTGAGCCTGTTCCAGACTTGGCCACAATTTAATTGATTGGTGTCGGTTCCAATCGATGAGCCTTGTCAGATGTATTGCCTGCTGATATTTTCTTATATCAGGTACCGCTAACCCTCCATGTTTCTTTAGATACATCAATTGTTGTCTCTTCAGTCTTGGGCGTTTATATGCCCAAATAAAGTCAAAAAACATTTTGGTCACCTGATCTAGATATTTAGAGGGGATGTATATCGGAAAAGCTTGAAGAAAATAAAGGAATTTAGGGAGTATACACATCTTAATGATGTTACACCTTCCAAACCATGAGTGTAGTCCCGTCTTCCATTTCTCCAGTAGCTCCCTCGTCTCTCTTAACAGGGGTGGGAAGTTCAATTCAAATATTTTGGAAGTTTTAGGTGGTATATTTGTTCCTAGGTATCTTAGGGCTGTTATTGTCCATTTAAATTTGAAACTAGTCTGAAGATTTAAAAGCTCCGATTGTTTTATACCTATTCCCATTGCCTCTGATTTCTTAAAGTTAATCTTCAGGTTCGACAGGTTACCATACATATTAAACTCATGCAAGAGCATCGGTAGGGAAATTGTTGGGTTTGTGAGTGAAAACATCATGTCATCCGCATATGCGGATATCTTCTGTTGGGTGTCCCCTATCGTCACTCCCTGGATATCTGGATTTAGCCGAACCGTACATAGAAAAGGTTCCAATGCCAGGGCAAATAGGAGTGGCGATAGGGGACAGCCTTGTCTCGTACCATTTTTTTATCATGAAAGGCTCTGACAGGACACCGTTGGCTCTAACTCGAGCCGAGGGTTCCGAATATATTGTGCCTATGCGAGCCATCATCACCTCTCCTATCCCCACATATCTTAGTACTGTCATCATGAAATGCCAGTCGACCCTATCAAAGGCCTTTTCTGCGTCCGTTCCTAACAGAACACACGGAGTTTTATTCCTGTTTACTACATGTACAAGATTTGTTACCTTGATTATGTTATCCCTAGCCTCGCGGGTAGGTACAAATCCTACTTGGTCCATATGAATCAAGGTTGGAATGTATTCTTGAATTCTAGTGGCTATCATTTTGGTAAGTATTTTTAGATCAGTATTTAACAGTGAAATTGGCCTGTAACTACCGCAGGCAGTCGGGTCTTTCCCTTCCTTGTATATCACTGTTATGTGGGCCATGAGAGTCTCTTGGGAGAGCTTCCTATCTGGTCCCAGTCCATTAAATAGTTTCACCAGGAATTTACCTAGAGATGCAATAAGAGTTTTATAATATGCAATGGTAAACCCGTCTGGGCCTGGGGCCTTTCCTAATTTAATATTTCCTATCGCTTTTTGGATCTCTTCCAATGTAAATGGTTCATCTAATATTTTACTAACTTCCGGGGATAATTTCGGCATATGGGAATTAGATAGGTATTCTTCTGTCTGATTCTGAGGGGAGGGGTCTTTCGCTAAATTGTATAGATCTGAGTAGTATCTTTGAAATTCCCTCACGATGTCTTTAGGGAAGGAACATTTCTGTCCATTTGCCTTTATTATATGTGGTATATAGTTCCCTAGTCTCTGTTCTCTTAGAGTCCTGGCTAAGGCCCTACCACATTTATTCCCGGACTCGTATGATATCCTCCTGCATATCTGTATTTGTGCTTTCGCCTTATATATCATTAGATCTACTATCTTTTTGCGTAGGGTCAGTAGTTCGGTCTCTAGCTCAGCTGTTTGGGCATGTTTAAATTGGGCTTCTACTAATTTTAATTCGTTCAGAAGAAAAGTCAATTGTTTAGCTCGCTGTTTCTTTATTCGCGAGCCGTGCTTAATGAGAATCCCTCGGATTACTGCCTTATGAGCTTCCCAAACTATGCCTGTATTACTCTCTGGGATATCATTTGTTTGGAAGAAAAAGTCCAGTTCTCTAGTCACTTCCCTCAATACCTCCTCATCTTGCAATAAACTCTCATTAAGTCTCCAGGTTCTCGCCCTGGAGATATAATGGTCGGTCAGTGCATAGGTCAACTGGATCGGTGCATGGTCTGACCACGTAATTTGATCGATTGAGATCTCTCGTACCGCCTGTAGCTGGGAGTGAGGGATAAAAAAATAGTCTATCCTCGAGAACTGTTTGTGCGGTATAGAGTAGAAGGTGTAATCCCTTTCTACGGGATGAAAAATACGCCATGCATCTATCAACTGTGCTTTAAATAAGGCTCTAGAAATTCGTTTACGTGAGCTAGGGGGTATCGAGGAGAAACCCGATGAGGTATCTTCGGACGGTATTAATGGAACATTAAAATCCCCTCCCAGTATTAGTTGGCCCTTAGTAAAGTCAGTCAGTAATTCTAAGGTATTAGTAATAAAGGTTTCCTGATGTAGGTTAGGTGCGTAAATGTTCGCTAGTGTTACCTCAATATTGCCAATCATGCCTCTTACAAAAAGATATCTACCCCCTACATCTGCTTTTTCTTCTACGCAGGACCATGGCACCTTGGATGAAATTAATATAGACACTCCGCATGTTTTAATAAGCTTATTAGTGGAGTGGTAAACTATTGGAAAATGTCTACTTTTCAAAACTGGTAGCTTACCCTCTTTGAAGTGCGTCTCCTGGATGAAGGCGATGTCTGTCTTCTTACGATATAGGTCTTCCATAAGCATCCGTCTTTTTTCAGGGATATTGAGCCCCTTTACGTTCAGCGAGAGTGCCCTCACCTCCTCCATCCCCCCGACCCCCCCAAAAAAAAAAAAAAAAGGGAGTGGGGAAGAAACCTTCCCAGACAAAAAAGTAGAAAATAAAAAAAAAAAAAAAAAAAAAAAAAAAAAAAAAAAAAAGGGAGTGGGAAAGAAACCTTCCCAGACAAAAGACACTTTTATTAGTGCTAAAAAAAAAATAGATTTTGAGATAGCCCACTTTAGTGGGAATCAGTCCTATCAGGACAGCAATACTTTGCTATTGCGCTTTTCAGTATCCCACTTGAAAAAAGCGCTACTCTATGTGGGGGTGTAGTCAGAGATGTGACAAATTCGAGCCCCTCTACCCCCCCCCGCCCCCTCCCGCCGCCCCATGAGAAGACGACCGTCATCATTTTACTCGTTTTCTATTCAGTGTTTGTCCTATATCTACCATCTCTCTTTTCAATCTCTGTAGAGCTTCCTAGTTCATTTTGTAACCATTTATTTTCTCCTCCCATCCCTCCCCCCCCCCCACCCCAACACGCCCCCACAAAGTTTTGGATGGTTGGTTCCCTTCTTAAAAATAAAAAAAAAAAAAAAAAAAAAAAAAAAAAAAAAAAAACGGGGACCCCCACCCGGATAAGTATCTTCCCCTCCTCCCCCCCCCCCCCCCCCATCCCCTCCCCTCTGTCCTTGTGATTAAGGAGAGGAGCATATATTCCCTCCCGTGTATTGACCTAGTGTGTTTCTATTCTTTAAACGTGATCCCTTTACCCAAAAAAAAAAAAAAAAAAAAAAAAAACAAATATTGTAATTTACGTGACTATTAGAGAAGAGGAAGGAGGGGGAAGTGTCCCAACTTCCTCCACTCTACACATCTAATAATCTCTGCTCTACTATTCTCATAAATCCCTATTCACCCTAAGTTTGGATGATGGTCTCCTTACTTTCAGACCAATCCCCCTATTATGTTGTCATCTCCCTTCTAGTGTTTCACCTCTGGATTGTGTGTGTGTGTGTATGTGAACCTCCCTCCCTCCCATCTATTACCCCTTATCCCTTTTACCTCTTATCCCTACTCCGACTAATCCCAGCAAAATCCCAGCAAAATACCAAGCATAAAAAATAAAACATTCCAAACAAATCCCCTTTCAATTATATGCCCCCCCCTGCTCAGGTTGTAAATATATGCTTCCCTCTCCTATTCCAGTTTTCCTTTATGCAATGATATTGGAAGAGAGAGAGCAGCGGGGGAAGTTCAATGGGAGGGGGGTGGGGGAAGGGGGGGACGGGCCAGACGTTTCCCCAATCCTAACTAAACATCAGTTCCATCCTACTCCATCCTACTCCTCATATTGCTTTATTAAATTTTATTAACTTTCATCCCTCCATCCTCAATATGTATCTCCTGACCATTCTCCCCCTACATACCTCCTTGTACCTTACATCTAGTTCGAGTTTATAAGTTTTAGGTGGGTTTCCTGCCCAAATTCTAGCCTATCATTAGTGGGTGGTCAGTTGTATTCCCATTAGTATTGGGGGAGGGCTGTTTAGCTAAAGTGAGGGATAATCGGGGGGTGGAGGGGGGGGGGGATAGAAGGGCAGAGAAACCAGGGGGTATGCTAATACAATTGACAATTGACAGTTATTATTATCCCCCTATTGTTCTACTCCAGTCTAATACTTAGAGTACTGTTTCTCCATCTTTTGCTGGTCATTGTCCTTCGTTAGGTCCTCTTATAGAGGATCCTATAGTATTCCCTCTAGGCCTCTGTACAGGCACCGACTGTTTATTTTGGGTAACAGCAAGGCCCGGCCGGGCCCTCGGTCTGACAATGTTCTGCAACCAATTCTGTACTTCTATCGGTTCAGTTCCTATGAAAGAAAAAAGGGCTGGAAGGTCTGCAGGTGAGCATAGGGTATAGGAGGCTTGCACTTTATGGAAAGTCACCGCAAATGGATATCTCCATCTGTAAGAGCAATCAAATTGCCTAGCTAAGTCCAAAATTGGGCGTAATATGGCTCTCCTATTCAATGTTGCTCTTGAGATGTCTGGTAGGACCCTCACCACCATCCCGTCCAATTTTGTTTCTCCCTGTTCCCATGCTCTGTTCAATATAAGTTCCTTTTGCTGGTACCGGTGTACTCTACAGAGGACGTCACGTGGCCTGTCTAGTTCTGCAGATCTTGGTCCTGGGGTTCTATGTACTCTGTCTAGTTCCAGGGATGCTGGCGTATTTCCTAGTATTTTATAGAATACTGCTGTTACTGTCCCTGCCAGTGACTCTACTTCAATAGACTCTGGGATCCCACGCAAGCGCAGATTATTGCGACGGCTACGGTCTTCCAATTCCTCTAATTGAAGCTGCATGGTAATTGCATTATCTACCTGGGAGCGCTGCGTTTGTTCTAGAACTGTCATCCTAGTCTCCAATTCGGTTCTTGAAGCCTCCCCACACTCTACCCGGTCAGTTAAAGATTTTATTTCTGTCCTGACTTCCTTGATATCCCTGCTATGGGCTTCCTCAATACGTTGGATCATACCTTCAATATCCGCCTTGGTAGGCAGGGATTGTATCAAGGATCTTAAGTCCAGGATCATTTGATTGACCATACCATGCTGGTTATCCCGGGAGCTCTCCATACTCTGCTTTAAGTCACAAAGGTTCACCTTAAATAAATCAGGTATGTGGATAGTAGTGTCCGCAACAGTGGTAGGCTCTACAGTAGAGAGTTCACTAGGCAGGTCAGTATTATCTTCAGTATGGTTACTCAAAAAGATTGTCTCTATGTTTACCAGCTGAGAATCTTGCTGTTGTGTATCAGATAACAGATTTCTCTCACCTGGTTGTGGTTCGCTCCTTCTTTCTATGTTGGTAGCGGGTTGTAGCTGTTGGTCCCCCGGATTGCGAATTAGTTCTACCCGCTGTCGATCCGTGCCCTGTGATGGGGGGGGTGTGGCTCGGAGACAGCTGAGTGAGACAGCTGAGTGAGAATGATGGAGTGAGGAGGAACATCAGAAGAGCTCCTGGCGTCCCCCGGCTAACCCGCTGCATATGAGGAGACTAATCAGTGCTTGAACACGGCATGTCAGCGAGGAGAAGATACAAGACTAGATCTGCAGCTTCAAAGCCTGAGATCCCACAGAACATAGCCCAGAGCAGCATAAGAAAATTCCTCCGAGAACCACAGCAGTCAATATCAGGAGTGGAGGATACAACAGCACGTAGACCCGGTACAGAGAACAGAGCGAATCTACCCACCCCTTTACCCTGCATTTCCTTACCAGCTCCGGGACTTCAACGCCGGCTCTCGGAGGTAGCAGTAACGGCGCCGGATAGACTTAGCCTGGGCGGGGAAGGACGCAGTGAGTTTCCCAACAGAGACCAGCGTCACACACAGCGCTCACAGCAGTGCATTGAGGCGAGAGCTCGGAACGGAACAGAAACCGAAACCGAAACTATTACAGTTGATCTAGAGAAACACCCGCAGCCCGAGCAGGGACAGCCCCATACTCTGCACAAACCGTTCGAAGCCTCAGCTGAAGAGAGACAGGAATGAGACTTTCTTACAATGGTCTCCCATAGGTGGGTTCCTAATATGGATTTTACCATACCTCCCAACTTTTTGAGATGGGAATGAGACACCTATCAGCAAAAGTATTCAGGCATAGGACACACCCCTTGTCACGTCCCCTTAACCACTTCAGCACCGGGCCATTTTACACCCTTCCTTACCAGAGCACTTTTTGCGATTCGGCACTGCGTCGCTTTAACTAACAATTGCGCGGTCGTGCAATACACCCAAACAAAATTGACGTCCTTTTTTTCCCACAAATAGAGCTTTCTTTTGGTGGTATTTGATCACCTCTGCGGTTTTTATTTTTTGCGCTATAAACAAAAGAAGAGTGACAATTTTGAAAAAAAAACACAATATTTTTTACTTTTTGCTATAATAAATATCCAATTTTTTTTAAAAAAAACAATTTTTTTACTCAGTTTAGGCCGATGCATATCCTTCTACATATTTTTAGTAAAAAAAAAAATCGCAATAAGCGTATATTGATCGGTTTGCGCAAAAGTTATAGCGTCTACAAAATAGGGGATAGATTTATTGCATTTTTTTTTTTTTTTTTTTACTAGTAATGGCGGCGATCTGCTTTTTTTTTTTTTTTGTGACAGCGACATTGCGGCGGACACTTCGGACACTTTTGACACATTTTTGGAACCATTCACATTTACACAGCGATCTTTGCTATAAAATTGCATTGATTACTGTGTAAATGTGACTGGCAGGGAAGGGGTTAACACTAGGGGGCGCTGCAGGGGTTAATGTGTTCCCTATAGGAGTGATTCTAACTGTGGGGGGAGGGGACTCACAAGGGGAGGAGACCGATCAGTGTTCCTCCGTACTGGGATCACATAATCGGTCTCCTCTCCGCTGACAGGACGTGGAGCTGTGTGTTTACACACACAGCTCCACGGTCCCGCACGGTCCCGTTGTTTTAACGGGCCATCGCGGGTGCCTGGCGGACATCGCGGCCACCGGGCACTCGCACCGGGTGCCGCGCGCGCGCCCCCCCAGGCGGCCGGGAATGGGAGGACGTCATATGACGCCCACCCAGGATGGGAGATCCACCTTGTGGGCGTCATATGACAATACGCAGGTAGGGAAGTGGTTAAAGGAGAATTTTACAAAAAAACTAAATTGATTAAACCCACAAGGGCTTTTTTTTACCACTACTATTACTTTATATTGGCTTTTGGAACTTACAAATGCAGCAATTTAGAAATCAGATGAAAGGTTTAGGGCTGGAAAACATTTTTTGATAGATAAAAAGTGCATTTTATTATCAACTCAAGCTCAGACCAAAATGAGGGACAAATGAGAAGCAATGAGGGACAGAGTGACATTGCTCCAAATCAGGGACAGTCCTTCGAAATCAGTGACAGTTGGGAGTTAAGGTTTTAGTTGTACTGGCTTTTTTTCAGTGGGACCGTAGGGCAACGCAGTTCTGGTCCATTAATGCTGGGGAACCTATTGTTGCTGTGGGGGGTCTATTGTTGACGGAGAGGTCTATTGTGCCGGGGTTGACTTATGTTGCTGGGAGGGATCTACTGTTGAGGGAGTGGGTCTATTGTTGCTAGCTGCTGGGGGGGTCTATTATTGCTGGCAAATTTACAGTTGGCTGGCTGGTAGGGGTTGGCCAACAATAGGTCTCACATCAGCCAATGCTGGCTGGTAGGGGTCTATTGTTCCTGGGGTGGATCTGTAGTTGCTAGGGGGTATTTTGTTGCAGGGGGTGTATTCTTGCTCAGGGGATCTGTCGTTGCTGGGGGATCTATTGTTGCTTGAGGGAGGGCTATTGTTGCTGGTTGCAGGGGATCTATTTTACTGCATTTATTTTTATCATTAACAAATTCCATATAAATTACTAAACACCACAAAATGATACTTGATACTGTTTTTTTCTAAAAGGGGCGGTAACCAAAGGACGGAACTTGGAGATGGGTAGGTGGTCGGAGGCAAGGGGTGATTTGGAGAGGAGTACCTGTACCTATTTTTTGTGGAAAAAAAAGCCCTGTCAATGGTTATTGTTAACCAGAAATAAATTGCATGCAACTGAAAACAAAAAAATGCTCTTTCCTTGACAATGATTTTTCTTGTTGTAGGAGGTGCTCCCTGCCCCGAGAGTAACGCATTGCAAGAGATCCGGAGCTGTAATGAACACCCATGTACCGTATATCACTGGCAGACAGGCCCCTGGGGACAGTGTACAGAGGACGTTACGGTTTCGGTTTTTAACACTTCCAGTTGGAATGGAGAAGCAGCTTGCGCAGTTGGAATGCAGACAAGGAAAGTCATTTGTGTTCGGGTCAACGTTGGACAAGTTGGACCAAAAAAGTAAGGAGGATTTCTACAGAAACCTTGACAACCATAGCTGGTAGCTAGGCTGTGGGAATGCTAGCACTTGGTTAATAAAGAATAATAGACTTGCCTATCCTGGGGAGAATGGTGCTCTGAATTCCTTTCAGTAATGGGCAAATAACCAAAAGCCTAAGGTCACCTGATTTCACCACTTCACCATTTCTCAGAAACATTCAGATGCACAGCTTTGTGAAGTGTAAACCCTCAAGCTGAAACTCTATGCTTCATCCTGATATAACAAAACTCTACCAGCATGCTACCAAACAACAGTATTTTTTTTATCTATTTCCATCAAGCTCCGCCCCTGAGGATCAGGACTGTCCAATAAAATAAGTAAAATGCTGAGAGATTAAATTTTTAATTTTTTCCTTCTTTCCTAGATGCCCCGAGAGCCTCCGTCCAGAGACCATGAGACCGTGTTTACTGCCATGCCGGAAAGACTGCATTGTTACCCCTTATAGTGATTGGACACCGTGCCCCACTTCCTGCCAAGAACAGAAAGGTCAGAAAGGTCAGAGAGCTTGCCAATAGCAGTTTTTTTTTTGATTGAAACAATGGAAATGGTACCATGTTATAATGCAAGAATCAAAATTAAAAATCAAAAGCATTCTATTGATTTTCAGAGCCTGCAAGGAATTTCAGCTAAAGTGATCTCTTTTTTTTTAACCCCCCCCCCCCCCCCCCATTTCCGCTGGTAGCACCTGTGGTAGTTCCAGATTCTCCCATTCCTCTGGAAAGCCCCAGGACTGCAAGAAAACAGCTCCCACCACAGAAACATCCCCCCCCCTGCAGCTACTGAACCCGGAAGTGGTGTTTGTTCTATCACTTCTGTGTTCACAGCTGTCATTCCTCGGCTACTGTAGTCGAGGATGCAGCTAATCAAGGATGACCTATGCTTGATAAGCTGTGGTGGAGGGCAGAGGAGACATTGGGAGTCTAACAGACCCCTAATGTCTCCATAAAGAGGACCTGCAACCTGCTCAATGAACGCAAGTTACTTGCTAGGGGGAGAAGCACTGGGGCAATAGAGGATGGAAAAAATCTGGGGGTCCTAGTAGATGACAGACTCAGCAATGGCATGCAGTGCCAAACTGATGCAAGCAAAGCAAATCGAATATTAGCATGCATAAAAAAAGGGGATTAACTGTAGAGATAAAACAACAATTCTGACACTTTATAAGACTCTTGTCCGGCCACATATTGAGTATGCCATCAAGTTCTGGTCACTGCGCTTGCCCTATGCCCTATCACATAGAGAGATGGTTGTAAAAGCAATAAAGTTGAATATAAAAAATAATGTAAAAAATAAATATTATTTAAAATAAATAAAAATAATATATATATATTTTTTAAAGCTCCCCCGTCAATCTCATACAAACCCCAATTCAAACGCTAAGCATAGGGCAAGCGCAGTGACCAGAACTTGATGGCATACTCAAGATGTGGCCGGACAAGAGTCTTATAGTGGCAGAATTGTCGTTTTATCTCTGGAGTAAATCCCCTTTTTTATGCATGCCAATATTCGATTTGCTTTGCTTGCATCAGTTTGGCACTGCGTGCCCTTGCTGAGTCTGTCATCTACTAGGACCCCCAGATTTTTTCCATCCTCTATTGCCCCAGTGCTTCTCCCCCTAGCAAGTAACTTGCGTTCGTATTTTTAGCCGCCAAATGCATTATTTTAGGTTTCTCACTATTAAACCTCATTTGTCATGTAGTTGCCCGCCCCATTATTTTATTGAGGTCTTCTTGTAAGGTTTCTACATCTGTTTGTGAAGTTATTGCCCTGCTCAGCTTCGTATCGACAGCAAATACTGAGATTAAACAATTTTTACCCACCCCATTTAAGACGCCAGACCATTCTAAGTACTCATTATTTATCACCACCCTTTGGTCGTGCCCTGTTACCAGTTTTCTATCGATGAACAAACCCTATGGACCATGCCAAC
>CM053027.1:486912532-487080279 GCA_028564925.1 Lithobates sylvaticus
TCAAGAATATATACGGTACATGAAAACTAGACATTCAAGCCCAATTAAATATTATGTATTTTCTGGAAGCAGAGACCCTCTAAAGCAGCCTTTCTCAACTTTTTTATCCCGCTACGTGTGGCGGAAAACTAACACTGCACATCACCCTGAGCACACCATCCCCACCGTGAAACATGGTGGTGGCAGCATCATGTTGTGGGGGTGCTTTTCTTCAGCAGGGACAGGGAAGCTGGTCAGAGTTGATGGGAAGTTGGAATATAGCCAAATACAGGGCAATCTTTTTTTCTTTTTATTACAATATTTCAATTAGTTTCAAAATAGATTGGGCATACCTAGGCTCGAACGAACAAACAGTAGACATAACTAAAACAAAACCTATCAAAAAACTAGAACACAACCCCTAAATACTTGGTACGCTCGGACCACCTATGCAGTTTGAATCATATCTGCTTCCCCGGTTAAACCTCAGAGTCTAGCTCACTAAGAAGATAGGTTCCCTCTCAGACCTTAGTTACCTGTAACATTCATGACTAGTGCAACAAGAATTCAAAGTTCCTTCAACTAGGAATGGTAGAATCATTGTACGGATATTTACTAGTCATCTACATAGTCTACATTTGTAGATGGGGCTTCCACCCATATGTCTTACATTTTATGAAATTTCTTAGCACATCCTCAGGATAAGTAAGTGGCCTTATACAACGGAAGGGCAGAGTTAATCAGCCGTTTCCAGAGATTGACGGATGGTGCAGTAGAAGATTTTCACCGGAGTACAATGGCCTTGCGTGCATAATAAACTAATAATCCCAGGAGAGTTCTGACTGCTCGACTGTGAGCCAGTTGGTCGACAATACTCATCAGGCACACCTCCACAGTCAGTGGAATCTGGATAGTGGTGACAGTGGAGATAACCATAGCTACCTCCCTCCAATAAAGGGCAATCTTAGAAGAAAACAACCTGTTAGAGTATGCAAAAGACTTGAAACTGGGGCGGAGGTTCACCTTCCAGCAGGACAATGACCCTAAACATACAGCCAGAGCTACAATGGAATGGTTTAGATCAAAGCATATTCATGTGTTAGAATGGCCCAGTACAGTCCAGACCTAAATCCAATTGAGAATCTGTGGCAAGACTTGAAAATTGCTGTTCACGGACGCTCTCCATCCAATCTGACAGAGCTTGAGATATTTTGCAAAGTTTTTTGTAATGTCCCTCTCTAGATGTACAAACCTGGTAGAGACATCCCCAAAAAGACTTGCAGCTGTAATTGCAGAGAAAGCGGTTCTACAAAGTATTGACTCGTGGGGGCTGAATACTAGAGATGTGCATTCGTTTTCGTCAGAATGCATTTTCGTCCATTATTTTCGTTATCGTTTTAACAAACTTTTTCTAGTGATACTTCTTAAAGCGGAGTTACACCCAAAAATAGAACTTCTGCTTTTCAGAATCCTCCCCCCTTCCGGTGTCACATTTGGCACCTTTCAGGGGAGAAGGGGGGAGCAGATACCTGTCCAATACAGGTATTTTTCTCCCACTTCCGGGCATAGATACCCATGCCAACTGCGGGTATCTACGCCACTCCCCCCCCGCTGTCTTCTGGGAGACACACGACCATGGCGAGGCCTGTTCTGAGTGGAACCTGTCCTGTTAAACCACTGTATGGTCTTGACCACCGTGCTGCAGCTCAATTTTAGTTTTTGGGCAATCTTCTTATAGCCTAGGTCATCTTTATGTAGAGCAACAATTCTTTTTTTTTTCAGATCCCCAGAGAGTTCTTTGCCATGAGGTGCCATGTTGAACTTCCAGTGACCAATATGAGAGAGTGAGAGCGATAAAACCAAATTTAACACACCTGCTCCTCATTCACACCTGAGACCTTGTAACACTAACGAGTCACAATGCCCCCGGGGAGGGGAAATGGCTAATTGGGCCCAATTTGGAAATTTTTTACTCACTTTTGTTGCCAGCGGTTTAGACATTAATGGCTGTGTTGAGTTATTTTGAGGGGACAGCACATTTACACTGTTATACAAGCTGTACACTCACTACTTTACATTGTAGACAAGTGTCATTTCTTCAGTGTTGTCACATGAAAAGATAGAATAAAATATTTACTAAAATGTGAGGGGTGTACTCACTTTTGTGAGATACTGTATATATATATATATATATATATATATATATATATATATATATATATATATATTTATTATGTACACTAACTATGTTTCTAAGACAAAGCCCATTTTTGGAAAGCCAGGTTGACTTCTTGCCCTCTTGTTCCCCATTATAAATAATTAATAGAGCTCTAATTATTGATATTTTTAAATAAAGCAAAACAATATGTTCAATGTACAGCTTGAAGTACTTCTGTCCCATACAAGTCCTGAAGAAGAATGGTGATCTCTATGTCGAATCTTTTCTCTCTATGTCGAATCTTTTCTCTCTATGTCAAATCTTTTCTCTCTACGTCAAATCTTTTCTCTCTACGTCGAATCTTTTCTCTCTATGTCAAATCTTTTCTCTCTACGTCAAATCTTTTCTCTCTATGTCAAATCTTTTCTCTCTACGTCAAATCTTTTCTCTCTACGTCGAATCTTTTCTCTCTATGTCAAATCTTTTCTCTCTATGTCAAATCTTTTCTCTCTATGTCAAATCTTTTCTCTCTATGTCGTACAGTTTAGCTGCTCCGTCGAATCTTCGTAGAACATTCAACAGATACCATAAGCCTTCAATGACAGATTCAACCTTAATTATTTCGGCTTTTTGGACGAATGCATTTTTTAACTAAACAAAATAAATAAAAACAAACACATTACGGGAGTAACTAAATAAATGTATTTTTTGGACGAAAACAAAATTCCAAAAAAAAATATTTCAGTGTGCACATGTCTACTGAATACAAATGCACCCCAGACTTTTCACATATTTATTTGTAAATAGTTTGGAAAACCATTTATCATTTTCCTTCCACTTCACAATTGTGTGCCACTCTGTGTTGGTCTATCACATAAAATCCCAATAAAAGACATTTACGTTTTTGGTTGTAACATGACAAAATGCGGAAAATTTCAAGGGGTCTGAATACTTTTTCAAGGCACTGTATAGACTACCAAGATCATAATGTTGGTGTGCTTTCTAGCCCCTGTTTGGCCCCAGTTGGCTACTATTCCTTTACAGCCCTACCATGAACTTGCCTCAGCAACCAATCGCAAACAGTTTCAGATGCACAATGTGAAGATGAGCAGATGTTTCCTCGCCTCTAAATATAGCTCCAAGGCTCCCGGTGAGTCTTCTAAATAGAACTTCATAGAAGAAGATAACGCTCTTACATTTTATATACATTTGCCTTGCATTTTGAATTATCAGCTTCTTAAAGTCCTCCCAGCTGAATTTACCCTTTCCACATCTACGCTCTTCAAGACCTACAAAACAGCCGGGTGCTCAGAAGAAAGGCTTTTGTACCTTGTTTGATGTGTGACTTGGAGTGAAAAGCTTTTATGGTGATCTGTGCAGAAACTTCTATTACGATGAGGAGTCACTGCTGAATACGAAGGTGTCAGTCTGTGCCATTCAATTTAATTCCGTTCCGCATAGGCTACTGAAATAAAAAAATAGAAAAAAAAAAAAAGAAATGCGAAGCTAAAAAGTCACAGGCCTAGGCAGCACCGGCAGCATTTGGAAAGATCTGAAGGATTTTAGATACAGAAAAGAAATGTTACCGGGCCGAGAATAGAAAAGTGGCAGACTTAAAATTTGTAGGCCATTTTCTGGTAAGCCAGTTTTGGGATCTTGTACGCCTTTTTGATATTCTTATAAAGAGATCAAAGGAGTGACTTGTGCACTGAAAACAGTTACCTGGCATTTTCATTTTTTGAACAAAAGTGCTGTATTTTGGGTGAAAAAAAAGGATATGTGTGTGTGTATATATATATAATATATATATATAACTATGGATTTACCACAAAATGATTATAATTGTGTGAATTGTGAATAAGGGTGGACCTACCTGGAGTGGTATTATACAATGTATGCATGTGTCATCAGTAGTGTATTAAGGTTTTTTGCTGCCCTAAACTCATGCACCCCTAGTTTAAATATGACCCACCCCTTCCTGTCAAGGCCACACCCCTTGCTGTTTAAGACCCGCCCTGGAATTTTCGAGTGGGGTCACTAGCTCTGAGGGCCTGGTGGTGGTGGGGGGGTGGATTCCCTTAATTTGCATAGATTTCCTCTCACTTCCTCTTTGGCCTGTATGGGGCAGGAAGTGAAGTGAAATCTCTGCAATGGGACAGGGATGGTAAAAAATAAACTGACAGGGGCTATAACCCTCCCTTATTCTATCCAAATTAAAAAAAAAAAAAAAGAGGAGTTGCCCTGAAAAAAAAATGAAAAGTCAACAGCTACAAATACTGCAGCTGCTGACTTTTAATAATCGGACACTTACCCGTTCCAGGGTCCAGCGATGCAGGGGAATGAAGCTCCGCTCGAAAAAAAAAAAAAAAAAAGTTAAAATAAAAAAAAAAAAAAAAAAAAAAAAAAAAAAAAAAAAAAAAAAAAAAAAAAAAAAAAAAAAAAAAATATAAAAAAATTAAAAAAAAAATAAAAAAAAAAAAAACAAAATAAAAAAAAAAAAAAAAAAAAAAAAAAAAAAAAAAAAAAAAAAAAAAAACAAAAAAAAAAAAATAAAAAAAAAAAAAAAAAAAAAAAAAAAAAAAAAAAAAAAAAAAAAAAAAAAAACAAAAAAATTAAAAAAAAAAAAAAAAAAAAAAAAAATAAAAAAAAAAAAAAAAAAAATTAAAAAAAAAAAAAAAAAAAAAAATAAAAAAAAAAAAAAAAAAAAAAAAAAAAAATAAAAAAAAAAAAAAAAAAAAAACAAAAAAAAAAAAAAAAAATTAAATATAAAAAAAAAAAAAAAAAAAAAAAAAAAAAAAAAAAAAAAAAAAAAAAAAAAAATAAAAAAAAAAAAAAAAAAAAAATAAAAAAAAAAAAAAAAAAAAAATAAAAAAAAAAAAAAAAAAAAAAAAAAAAAAAAAAAAATAAATATAAAAAAAAAAAAAAAAAATAAGAAAATAAAAAAACCCCCCCCTCCACTCTGTGGCGTCGGCATTCTAACTGTGGGCACCTGGCTGTGGCTTCACAGCCAGGCACCCACTGGGCATGCGCAAGCGGCGCCGCGTGCCGTGATTGGCCGCGCAGTCATCTGGGATCTGTCACGTGTCCCAGATGACTGACAGGAGGGAGGGAGCAGAGCTGAGCCCTTCTTGCGCCGAGGGGAAGTGATGTCACTTAGCCCGGGCACTGAAGGAGGCAGACTACAAAAGACCCCCTAGCAACAGGCATTTAGAGGTGAGTTAAAAAACATTTTTTTTTCCAAATGTTTATTTTTTTTATGAATTTTAACCATCTTTTTTTTTTGGGGAGGGGACACCACTTTAAGCACAAATTTTTGATAATTTTATAGAGAGGACTAAGAAGATATAACCACGCCAATGGTGCAGCAGAAAACATATAGCACAGTGATGAAGGTTTGTGGTCCAGGATGATAGGACAGTCAAAATTAGAAGAGGCCTAGGCCAGGATACAATGTTGTGTGTCATATCTTACCTGCTCTGTGCAGTGGTTTTGTACAGAGCAGCCCAGATCCTCCTCTTCTTGGGTAACCCTGCCGTGCTCCTGGCTCCTCCCCACCTGGCGAGTGCCCCCCTAGCAAGCCACTATCTATGTATAGTAAAATTTACGTTGTTTGTCGCCATTGCACAGGAGTGCGCAATTTGTGTGACATGTTTGGTATCTATACAAAAAAAATTGTGTTTTTTTGCATTAACATTCAAAAAAGTGTATTATTTACCAAAATTTATTTTCTATGGCCTCTGCTATATATAATATTTGGGGGTTCTAAGTAAGTTTCTAGCAAAAAAATACTAATTGTTACATGTGAACAAAAAGTGGCAGAAAAGGCCTGGACTGGAAGTAATTAGTCCATTAACAAAGTTAAACTAAATCAGAGAGGGGCAAAGAGGATGGCTTTATGACAAATAAAGGTAGTAAAATGGGCATTTTTGAATTGTCTAATCTTAGGCAGGACTTTTAATTTCAAAGGCTTCAAATGGAGCAAAAAATCACTTAAAGTGGAGTTTCCCCCATAAATGTAAGTTTGTTTAGACCTGCCTACAATCGCATTAAAAAAAAAAAAAAACGGAGAAAAAAAAAATGGAGAAAAAAAAAACGACACTTACCTAGTTCTGCCTGTTGCTAGGTGGTCCCACATAATCTGCCTCTGCGCTAGCCCGGGCTAAAAACGTCACTTCCCTCGGCGGCAAGGCTCCTTAAGGCTCCTGGGAGATGTGAGTCACCATTTCCCAGGAGTCTTTGAGCACCGCCGAGGGCTAGATTATCTCTGTTGCCATCACAACAGGGCGGGACTTCCGAGGACGCCGCCTGTTGTGATGGCAACAGAAGCTGTGAACGGCGCTCGCGCAACGTGTCTAATGCGCATGCGCGAGATCTGCGACAAGGGGCATTGCATGATGGGAAATTGACGTCAGCGCAACGTCAGCACATCCCGGAAAAGAATGCCTGTGGGTTTCACATGCCCACAGGCAAGATGAAACCCCCGTACGGGGATTTTATAAATACACTATTGGAGGAGAGAATTAAAGGATAACAGCGGGAAGGACGGGAGACGTGAGTGATCATTTTAGAACCATTTACGATTTCTAACGTACCGCAAAAAAAAAAAAAACGAGGAGGCAGTGGAACCCCACTTTAATAATATGTAATGCAATAAGGGTTAACTTAGATAAAAATAGTTTGGCCTAAAAAATGCCTAAGCATCTAACAAGGCAGATGGATTTTTCTAGTGATACTTCTTAAAGCGGAGTTCCACCCAAAAATGGAACTTCCGCTTTTCGGAATCCTCCCCCCCTCCGGTGTCACATTTGGCACCTTTCAGGGGAGAAGGGGGGAGCAGATACCTGTCCAATACAGGTATTTTGCTCCCACTTCCGGGCATAGATACCCACGCCAACTGCGGTTATCTACGCCACTCCCCCCCCGCTGTCTTCTGGGAGACACCCACAACCATGGAGAGGCCTGTTCTGAGTGGAACCTGTCCTGTTAAACCGCTGTATGGTCTTGACCACCGTGCTGCAGCTCAGTTTCAGGTCTTGGCAATCTTCTTATAGCCTAGGCCATCTTTATGTAGAGCAACAATTCTTTTTTTTTTTTCAGATCATCAGAGAGTTCTTTGCCATGAGGTGCCATGTTGAACTTCCAGTGACCAGTATGAGAGAGTGAGAGCGATAAAACCAAATTTAACACACCTGCTCCCCATTCACACCTGAGACCTTGTAACACTAACGAGTCACGTGACACCGGGGAGGGAAAATGGCTAATTGGGCCCAATTTGGACATTTTCACTTAGGGGTGTACTCACTTTTGTTGCCAGCGGTTTAGAAATTAATGGCTGTGTGTTGAGTTATTTTTGAGAGGACAGCAAATTTACACTGTTAGCCCCCGTACACACGGTCAGAAATTCCGACCACAAAATCCATCGGATTTTTCCCGACGGATTTTGTCCGACACTGGTGTTGCATACACACGGTCGGACAAAGTTGTCAGAAAGTCTGATCGTTCTGAACGTGGTGACGTTCGTTGATGACAGAACTACGTAGAGGCTAGTAGCCAATAGCTTTGGTCTCGTAATTTGATCTGAGCATGCGTGGCACTTTGTCCGTCGGAATTCTCTACACACGATCGGAAAAAGTACAATCGAATTTTGTTGTCGGAAAATTTGAGAGCAGGATCTCAATTTTTTTACGTCGGAGAAAAAGTCAGATGGAGCCCACACACGGGCGGATTTTCCGACAACATGGTCCGATCGGACATTTTCCGTCCGACTTTCCGACCGTGTGTACGGGACATTATACAAGCTGTACACTCACTACTTTAGATTGTAGAAAAGTTTAATTTCTTCAGTGTTGTCACATGAAAAGATATAATAAAATATTTACAAAAATGTGAGGGGTGTACTCACTTTTGTGAGATACTGTATATATATATATATATATATATATATATATATATATATATATATATATATATATATATATATTATGTGAACTAACTATGTTTCTAAGACAAAGCCCATTTTCGGAAGGCCACGTTGACTTATTGCCCTCCTGTTCCCCATTATAAATAATTAATAGAGCTCTAATTATTGATATTTTTAAATAAAGGGAAACAATATGTTCAATGTCCAGCTTGAAGTACTTCTGTCCCATACAAGTCCTGAAGAAGAATGGTGACCTGTCCATCTGTCTTACCAATAACATACATAATTCAGTTGCACAACCTACTGTACTGTTCCATATATTAGCTGGATGTTCAGCTGCCAAACTATCCTGGAAGGACAGTATAATGTGAACTTTGGATATATTTCTTAATAATTAATGTATTTATTTATTTTTTTAAGCTTCTATTTGTATGTTTGTGATATTTTAAAATTCACTGATATTTTTTAGAGGCCAAGAGAAAAATAAAATAAAATAACCAGCCTTCTCGGTTTGGCCACATGCATAATCAGCAGTAAGGATGGGCCCGGTGCTCGATGCGAACCCACGTTCGCATCGAGCACCGGGCGTTCGCTCGCTCGGCGAGCCCAGAACTATTTTGGCCGCTCGCACCACGTTCGTGTGAGGCGAGCGGCCCCGCAATGCATTGCGGCCGGCGCGGCCGACGCAGTGCATTGCTGGCTGATGATTGGCCAAGCATGCACTGTGACCCCGCATGCTTGGCCAATCACAGCCCCGGAAACTCGAAGAGCCATAATTGGCTACAGGCAGGACGCCTGTAGCCAATTACAGCTCAGGGGCTGTAGTACACGCCCCCCCCTATAAAACGCCGCCACGCCGTCTGCGCCGGTCACATGCTGTTCCGGCGCAGATTGAGCAGGCTGTTCCTGTGACACTCTGCTGCATTTAGATAGATAGAGAGAGAGATTCACTTGCAGAGATTGAGTTAGATAGATTCAGTTACAAAGATTGATTGACAAAGAGGGGCTTGTAGTGTGCTCGTGGCAGGCAGGCAGAGCTCCTATATTTTGTTACCAGAAGCACCTATAGGACTTGTAGTGTGTTCGTGGCAGGCAGGCAGAGCTCCTATATTTTGTTACCAGAAGCACCTATAGGACTTGTAGTGTGTTAGTGGCAGGCAGGCAGAGCTCCTATATTTTGTTACCAGAAGCACCTATAGGACTTGTAGTGTGTTAGTGACAGGCAGGCAGAGCTCCTATATTTTGTTACCAGAAGCACCTATAGGACTTGTAGTGTGTTAGTGGCAGGCAGGCAGAGCTCCTATATTTTGTTACCAGAAGCACCTATAGGACTTGTAGTGTGTTAGTGACAGGCAGGCAGAGCTCCTATATTTTGTTACCAGAAGCACCTATAGGACTTGTAGTGTGTTAGTGACAGGCAGGCAGAGCTCCTATATTTTGTTACCAGAAGCACCTATAGGACTTGTAGTGTGTTAGTGGCAGGCAGGCAGAGCTCCTATATTTTGTTACCAGAAGCACCTATAGGACTTGTAGTGTGTTAGTGACAGGCAGGCAGAGCTCCTATATTTTGTTACCAGAAGCACCTATAGGACTTGTAGTGTGTTAGTGGCAGGCAGGCAGAGCTCCTATATTTTGTTACCAGAAGCACCTATAGGACTTGTAGTGTGTTCGTGGCAGGCAGGCAGAGCTCCTATATTTTGTTCCCAGAAGCACCTATAGGACTTGAAGTGTGTTAGTCCCATCACACACACAGAGCTATATTTTCTTCCCAGAAGCACCTATAGGACTTGAAGTGTGTTAGTCCCATTACACACAAAGAGCTATACTTTGTTCCCAGAAGCACCTATAGGACTTGAAGTGTGTTAGTCCCATTACACACACAGAGCTATATTTTCTTCCCAGAAGCACCTATAGGACTTGAAGTGTGTTAGTCCCATTACACACACAGAGCTATATTTTCTTCCCAGAAGCACCTATAGGACTTGAAGTGTGTTAGTCCCATTACACACACAGAGCTATATTTTCTTCCCAGAAGCACCTATAGGACTTGAAGTGTGTTAGTCCCATTACACACACAGAGCTATATTTTCTTCCCAGAAGCACCTATAGGACTTGAAGTGTGTTAGTCCCATTACACACACAGAGCTATATTTTCTTCCCAGAAGCACCTATAGGACTTGAAGTGTGTTAGTCCCATCACACACACAGAGCTATATTTTGTTCCCAGAAGCACCTATAGGACTTGAAGTGTGTTAGTCCCATTACACACACAGAGCTATATTTTGTTCCCAGAAGCACCTATAGGACTTGAAGTGTGTTAGTCCCATCACACACACAGAGCTATATTTTGTTCCCAGAAGCACCTATAGGACTTGAAGTGTGTTAGTCCCATTACACACACAGAGCTATATTTTGTTCCCAGAAGCACCTATAGGACTTGAAGTGTGTTAGTCCCATCACACACACAGAGCTATATTTTCTTCCCAGAAGCACCTATAGGACTTGAAGTGTGTTAGTCCCATTACACACACAGAGCTATATTTTCTTCCCAGAAGCACCTATAGGACTTGTAGTGTGTTAGTCCCATTACACACACAGAGCTATATTTTCTTCCCAGAAGCACCTATAGGACTTGAAGTGTGTTAGTCCCATCACACACACAGAGCTATATTTTGTTCCCAGAAGCACCTATAGGACTTGAAGTGTGTTAGTCCCATTACACACACAGAGCTATATTTTCTTCCCAGAAGCACCTATAGGACTTGAAGTGTGTTAGTCCCATTACACACACAGAGCTATATTTTCTTCCCAGAAGCACCTATAGGACTTGAAGTGTGTTAGTCCCATTACACACACAGAGCTATATTTTGTTCCCAGAAGCACCTATAGGACTTGAAGTGTGTTAGTCCCATCACACACACAGAGCTATATTTTCTTCCCAGAAGCACCTATAGGACTTGAAGTGTGTTAGTCCCATTACACACACAGAGCTATATTTTCTTCCCAGAAGCACCTATAGGACTTGAAGTGTGTTAGTCCCATTACACACACAGAGCTATATTTTCTTCCCAGAAGCACCTATAGGACTTGAAGTGTGTTAGTCCCATTACACACACAGAGCTATATTTTCTTCCCAGAAGCACCTATAGGACTTGAAGTGTGTTAGTCCCATTACACACACAGAGCTATATTTTCTTCCCAGAAGCACCTATAGGACTTGAAGTGTGTTAGTCCCATCACACACACAGAGCTATATTTTGTTCCCAGAAGCACCTATAGGACTTGAAGTGTGTTAGTCCCATTACACACACAGAGCTATATTTTGTTCCCAGAAGCACCTATAGGACTTGAAGTGTGTTAGTCCCATCACACACACAGAGCTATATTTTCTTCCCAGAAGCACCTATAGGACTTGAAGTGTGTTAGTCCCATTACACACAAAGAGCTATACTTTGTTCCCAGAAGCACCTATAGGACTTGAAGTGTGTTAGTCCCATTACACACACAGAGCTATATTTTCTTCCCAGAAGCACCTATAGGACTTGAAGTGTGTTAGTCCCATTACACACACAGAGCTATATTTTGTTCCCAGAAGCACCTATAGGACTTGAAGTGTGTTAGTCCCATTACACACACAGAGCTATATTTTCTTCCCAGAAGCACCTATAGGACTTGAAGTGTGTTAGTCCCATTACACACACAGAGCTATATTTTCTTCCCAGAAGCACCTATAGGACTTGAAGTGTGTTAGTCCCATCACACACACAGAGCTATATTTTCTTCCCAGAAGCACCTATAGGACTTGAAGTGTGTTAGTCCCATTACACACACAGAGCTATATTTTCTTCCCAGAAGCACCTATAGGACTTGTAGTGTGTTAGTCCCATTACACACACAGAGCTATATTTTCTTCCCAGAAGCACCTATAGGACTTGAAGTGTGTTAGTCCCATCACACACACAGAGCTATATTTTGTTCCCAGAAGCACCTATAGGACTTGAAGTGTGTTAGTCCCATTACACACACAGAGCTATATTTTGTTCCCAGAAGCACCTATAGGACTTGAAGTGTGTTAGTCCCATCACACACACAGAGCTATATTTTCTTCCCAGAAGCACCTATAGGACTTGAAGTGTGTTAGTCCCATTACACACAAAGAGCTATACTTTGTTCCCAGAAGCACCTATAGGACTTGAAGTGTGTTAGTCCCATTACACACACAGAGCTATATTTTCTTCCCAGAAGCACCTATAGGACTTGTAGTGTGTTCGTGGCAGGCAGGCAGAGCTCCTATATTTTGTTCCCAGAAGCACTTATAGGACTTGAAGTGTGTTAGTCCCATTACACACACAGAGCTATATTTTCTTCCCAGAAGCACCTATAGGACTTGTAGTGTGTTAGTGGCAGGCAGGCAGAGCTCCTATATTTTGTTACCAGAAGCACCTATAGGACTTGTAGTGTGTTCGTGGCAGGCAGGCAGAGCTCCTATATTTTGTTCCCAGAGGCACCTATAGGACTTGAAGTGTGTTAGTCCCATTACACACACAGAGCTATATTTTCTTCCCAGAAGCACCTATAGGACTTGAAGTGTGTTAGTCCCATTACACACACAGAGCAATATTTTCTTCCCAGAAGCACCTATAGGACTTGAAGTGTGTTAGTCCCATCACACAGAGCTCCTCTATTTTCTTTGCATAAGCACCCACAGGACTTCTAGTGTGTTAGTGGCATCACACAGAGCTCCTATATATTCTTCTCAGCAGCACCCACAGGACTTCTAGTGTGTTAGTGGCATCACACAGAGCTCCTCTATTTTCTTTGCAGAAGCACCCACAGGACTTCTAGTGTGTTAGTGGCATCACACAGAGCTCCTCTATTTTCTTTGCAGAAGCACCCACAGGACTTCTAGTGTGTTAGTGGCATCACACAGAGCTCCTCTATTTTCTTTGCAGAAGCACCCACAGGACTTCTAGTGTGTTAGTGGCATCACACAGAGCTCCTCTATTTTCTTTGCAGAAGCACCCATAGGACTTCTAGTGTGTTAGTGGCATCACACAGAGCTCCTATATATTCTTCTCAGCAGCACCCACAGGACTTCTAGTGTGTTAGTGGCATCACACAGAGCTCCTATATTTTCTTTGCAGAAGCACCTATAGGACTTCTAGTGTGTTAGTGGCATCACACAGAGCTCCTCTATTTTCTTTGCAGAAGCACCCACAGGACTTCTAGTGTGTTAGTGGCATCACACAGAGCTCCTATATTTTCTTCTCAGCAGCACCCACAGGACTTCTAGTGTGTTAGTGGCATCACACAGAGCTCCTATATTTTCTTTGCAGAAGCACCTATAGGACTTCTAGTGTGTTAGTGGCATCACACAGAGCTCCTATATTTTCTTCTCAGCAGCACCCACAGGACTTCTAGTGTGTTAGTGGCATCACACAGAGCTCCTATATTTTCTTTGCAGAAGCACCCATAGGACTTCTAGTGTGTTAGTGGCATCACACAGAGCTCCTATATTTTCTTCTCAGCAGCACCCACAGGACTTCTAGTGTGTTAGTGGCATCACACAGAGCTCCTATATATTCTTCTCAGCAGCACCCACAGGACTTCTAGTGTGTTAGTGGCATCACACAGAGCTCCTATATTTTCTTTGCAGAAGCACCCATAGGACTTCTAGTGTGTTAGTGGCATCACACAGAGCTCCTATATTTTCTTCTCAGCAGCACCCACAGGACTTCTAGTGTGTTAGTGGCATCACACAGAGCTCCTATATTTTCTTTGCAGAAGCACCTATAGGACTTCTAGTGTGTTAGTGGCATCACACAGAGCTCCTATATTTTCTTCTCAGCAGCACCCACAGGACTACCGACTACAATGGCTGGAAGACCGCCAAGGGGAGGCAGAGCGTGCAGAGCCAAGAACACAGGGCAGACAGTCTCTGTTTCTAGTGGACGTGGCCGTGGACGTGGACGTGGTCGTGCATCGTCATCAGCACGTGGCCATGGGACACGCGCGTCTTTGTTTTCGGCAGCTGGACATGTGGAGCCGCATCATGCTGAAGGCTTGGTAGAATGGATGACCAAGCCCTCCTCATCCTCCTCATCCTCTCTCACCCAGGCTCAGGGTACTGACAGAGCATCATCAGCCACCCCTTCCCTAGACCCACCATGTCCTCCTGAGGAGTCCCCCGAACTCTTTGAGCACAGTGTTGGGTACATGCTCCAGGAGGATGCCCAACGATTCGAAGGCTCGGATGACGATACCCAGCTTGAGGAATCTGGCAGTACAGTTCCACCAGCTGCAGCTTACTGCCAGGTTTGCTCTAGTGGTGAAGAGGGAGGGGATGATGAGGTCACTGGCTCCACGTGGGTGCCTCAAGGGAGAGAGGATGAGGAGGAGGACGAGGAGGAGGAGGATGCGGCGTCACATGTCCAACGAGGCAGGATGCCCCCTGGAGGCCAGGTAGAGGCCAGCACAGCAACTGTACAACACCGCAGAGCTCCGCCTGTGCAGGGCGCTGCCTCTGCACGTTATCAGAAAAGTTCTTTGGTGTGGGCCTTTTTTGAGACGAGTGCAGCAGATCGCACCACTGCTATTTGCAATATTTGTCTCAAGCGTATCTCGCGTGGCCAAAACATCAGCCGCTTGGGCACGACAAGCATGACCAGACATATGGCGACCTGCCATGCAGCTCGTTGGCAGGCACACATAAAAGACCCACACCAAAGAACTAAGCGGACCTCTCCTTGCTCCTCCTCAGCTGGGATCTCCATCCCCACTACACCTTCAGTCCTCTCTGAAAGCTGCTCTGAGAGGACTGAAGGTGTAGAATTCGGTGTGTCACAACCAAGTACTTGCAGTACACCGACGTCCGAATGCAGCAGGCAAATTTCCCTGCCCCAGCTGCTGGACCGTAGAAAGAAGTACACTCCCAGCCATCCACATGCCCAGCGGTTGAATGCTAGCCTTGCTAAATTGCTAGCACTTCAACTGCTGCCTTTTCAGTTGGTAGACTCGGCCCCCTTCCGTGAGTTTGTTCAATGTGCGGTTCCTCAGTGGCAGGTTCCCAAACGCCACTTTTTCTCGCGGAAGGCGATTCCGTCTCTCTACCGGCATGTGGAGGGCAATGTCCATGCCTCGCTGGACAGGGCGGTCAGCGGTAAGGTGCATATTACCGCTGACTCATGGTCCAGCAGGCATGGACAGGGACGGTACCTTTCTTTCACGGCCCATTGGGTCACTCTATTGGCAGCTGGGAGGGATGCAGGACAAGGTGCAGTAGTGTTGGAGGTTGTTCCGCCACCACGCCTCCAAAACGCGACTACTGCTACTGGTTGTGACACACCTCTCTCCTCCACCCCCTCCTCTTCTTCTTCCTCCAGTGCTCTGTCCTTGGAACCAGCGGTGCTCCGTAGGCGTACAAGGGGCTACGCAAGTACGCAGGCAAAAAGATGCCATGCCGTGCTTGCGCTGGTGTGTTTGGGGGACAGGAGCCACACTGGGCCAGAGGTTCTGGCAGCTCTGCAGGGGCAGGCCGAGAGGTGGTTGACGCCACGTCAGCTTAAGCCAGGAATGGTCGTTTCTGACAATGGCACCAACCTCCTCTCCGCCCTGCGACAGGGGCAGCTCACCCATGTGCCCTGCATGGCTCACGTCCTCAACCTGGTGGTGCAGCGGTTCTTGGGCAGGTTCCCAGGCTTACAGGATGTCCTGAGGCAGGCCAGGAAAGTCTGTGTGCATTTCCGCCGATCTTATAATGCCAGTGCTCGGCTGACTGAGCTGCAAAAGGAGCTGAACCTGCCCAAGAACCGCCTAATATCTGACATGCCCACCAGGTGGAACTCAACGTTGGCCATGCTGCAGCGACTGCACACGCAGCAGAGGGCCATCAATGAGTACCTTTGCGACTACGGCACCAGGACAGGGTCAGGGGAGCTTGGGTTTTTTTCCCCACGTCAGTGGAGCATGATCAGGGATGCATGCACTGTCCTCTCACCATTTGAGGAGGCCACGAGGATGGTGAGCAGTGACAGTGCATGCATCAGTGACACTGTCCCTCTTGTCCACCTGTTGGAGCATACGCTGCGTGGGATAATGGACAGGGCACTTGAGGCAGAACAGAGGCAGGAAGAGGAGGACTTCCTTGCCTCTCAAGGCCCCCTTTATCCGGACAGTGTTCCTTCTGTCCCACCCATCACACAGGAAGAGGATGAGGAGGAGGAGGAGGAGGAGGAGGATTGTGTGAGCATGGAGGTGGAGCCTGGCACTCAGCATCAGCAGCAGCAGTCTTTTAGGGATGATGTACAGTCCCAACAAGCCAGTGGACTTGTACGTGGCTGGGAGGAGGTGGCTGGCGATCATGTCATCCTCAGTGACCCAGAAGACTCCGGACCGAATGCCTCAGCTAACCTACGCTGCATGGCCTCCCTGATCCTGCAAAGCCTGCGGAAGGATCCTCGTGTTCTTCGGATCAAGGAGAGGGACCATTACTGGCTGGCCACTCTCCTTGATCCGCGGTACAAGGGTAAGGTTGCGGACCTTATCTTGCCGTCGCAGAGGGAGCAGAGGATGAGACATCTCAGGGAGGCCTTGCAGAAAGGTCTGTGCAACGCGTTCCCAGAAACTGGGAGGCTACAAACTCCTGGTCCTGGGCGACGAGTTGCTGAGGCTTCGGTCAGTGGCAGAAGGAGCGGTGGGGAAGGTGGACGTCTGACCGATGCGTTCAGACAATTTTTTAGTCCGCAGCCCCAAGGTATGATCGGTTCCAGCAACCATCGCCAGCGTCTGATATACATGGTGCAGGAATACCTTGGGGCAAGGTCAGACTTGGACACCTTTCCCACCGAAAATCCTCTGGCTTACTGGGTCCTGAGGATGGATCACTGGCCAGAGCTTGCACAGTATGCAATTGAGCTACTGGCCTGTCCTGCCTCCAGCGTTCTTTCCGAACGCACATTCAGTGCTGCTGGAGGATTTGTGACTGATCATAGGGTGCGCCTGTCCACCGCCTCGGTTGATCGACTGACATTCATCAAAATGAATCAGTCTTGGATCACCACCAGCTACCAGGCACCTGAGGCGGATATAACCGAATAATTTTTAATGTCACATCCCTTCAAGACTGCCTATGCTGATGCTGAGTGACTGTCCTCTTATGTTCACTGACTATCCTCTTCCTCCTCCTCAATGATCCATGCCACAGCACCAGTGCCTAAGGCACAATTTTTCAGCCCCTGTTTAACAGGGGCGTGTACTTACAATTTTTTAAAAAAATGCTTCGCAACACGTGTGACTGCTGTGCTCCAAGTACAGTCTCTGTGAGGGCCGTGTTGCAGTGTTGTGGCACCAGCACCAGTGCCTAAGGCACAATTTTTCAGCCCCTGTTTAACAGGGGCGTGTACTTACAATTTTTTAAAAAAATGCTTCGCAACACGTGTGACTGCTGTGCTCCAAGTACAGTCTCTGTGAGGGCCGTGTTGCAGTGTTGTGGCACCAGCACCAGTGCCTAAGGCACAATTTTTCAGCCCCTGTTTAACAGGGGCGTGTACTTACAATTTTTTAAAAAAATGCTTCGCAACACGTGTGACTGCTGTGCTCCAAGTACAGTCTCTGTGAGGGCCGTGTTGCAGTGTTGTGGCACCAGCACCAGTGCCTAAGGCACAATTTTTCAGCCCCTGTTTAACAGGGGCGTGTACTTACAATTTTTTAAAAAAATGCTTCGCAACACGTGTGACTGCTGTGCTCCAAGTACAGTCTCTGTGAGGGCCGTGTTGCAGTGTTGTGGCACCAGCACCAGTGCCTAAGGCACAATTTTTCAGCCCCTGTTTAACAGGGGCGTGTACTTACAATTTTTTTAAAAAATGCTTCGCAACACGTGTGACTGCTGTGCTCCAAGTACAGTCTCTGTGAGGGCCGTGTTGCAGTGTTGTGGCACCAGCACCAGTGCCTAAGGCACAATTTTTCAGCCCCTGTTTAACAGGGGCGTGTACTTACAATTTTTTAAAAAAATGCTTCGCAACACGTGTGACTGCTGTGCTCCAAGTACAGTCTCTGTGAGGGGTTGCAGTGTTGTGGCACCAGCACCAGTGCCTAAGGCACAATTTTTCAGCCCCTGTTTAACAGGGGCGGGTAATTACAAATCTTGATCTAATAGTTCACAGCAGGGCCCATTCCTGCGCCCACCAAGAGTAACTATGAGGGCCTACAGTCTTGTGGCAACACCGTCCACCACCACCGCCAAAGGCCCAATTTTTCTGCCC
Organism: Lithobates sylvaticus; assembly: GCA_028564925.1. Taxonomy (NCBI): domain Eukaryota; kingdom Metazoa; phylum Chordata; class Amphibia; order Anura; family Ranidae; genus Lithobates; species Lithobates sylvaticus. The sequence goes on from CM053027.1 coordinate 486,930,849, forward strand.
TGTTCATCAGGTGCTTGCAATTACAAATCTTGATCTAATAACTCACAGCAGGGCCCATTCCTGCGCCCACCAAGAGTAACTGTGAGAGCTTACAGTCTTGTGGCAAAACCGTCCACCACCACCACCCCCAATTTTTCTGCCCTGTTCAACAGGTGCATGCAATTACAAATCTTGATCTATTAACTCACAGCAGGGCCCATTCCTGTGCCCACCAGTCTTGTGGCTACACCAACATCTAATAGGGCAAATTTCTGCAGAGTATATACGCCAGGCCCCTACTTTCAAACATCCAACTTACAAACGACTCCTACTTGCAAATGGAAAGAGAAAACAGGAAGTGAGAGGAAATCTACCCCTAGGAAGGGAAATTCTATCCTGTTAGATTTAATTTGGGAAAAAGGTATCTCCTCTCTACTGATACTTTATCACCAATCCTTGTTTCAATTAAAACCCCACTTTTCCAAAAACATTTATCATTGGGACGGAAAGTGAGGTGACATGTTCTGAACAGATGTGCAAAGACAGCAAATGTTACAGGGGTGATAACCCCTCCCTATGTTCTCCAAAAAGCTTAAAAATAGATTTTTTTGGGATGGAGCTACACTTCATAATGTACCTGTTCAGATTCTACTTAAGATCAAACCTAAAGCCGCAAGTGGTTTTAAATGGCTTCTTTTTTTCCTTTACAAATGTCATTTTGTGCAAGGACAGTTCTAAACACGGGAAACACATGCCACTTCACAGGCATACTTTGGACACCCCCCAGGTACCATATTTAAAGGAAAATGTCACTTTTTTTTTTTTTCACTTTATGCATCATTAAAATGACTGCTCCCGAAAAAACGTTAGTTTTTAAAAGTTCTTTTTGCATTGATATATGTCCCCTGGGGCAGGACCCGGGTCCCCAAACCTGTTTTATGACATTAACATGCATATTGGCCGTTGTAATTAGCACTTTTGATTTCGAACGTTCGCGTCCATTATAACGTATAGGGTTCGAAAATTCGCGCGAACTTTCGGTCCGTTCGAAGGTTCTGGTTCGAACCGAACCCGGGGGTGTTCGGCTCATCCCTAATCAGCAGCGACAGCCACTCTGTACAGCAGATGGTCTGGGCCTTTTTAATCAGGAATCGGGAGCAATGGGCCCCATTCAGTACAATGTGCGGAGTGACAGCTGGACAGATGGGCGCACCTCTCCTAGCAAAAGTAACTTTATAGCTTCCTGAGCTCTCTTTGCCGCAGTAAATGTCACTGTAAATCTATTTATTCTTGCGCCGGAGTTGTGAATCGGGCCAAGGAAGCAGCACTGTTAACAACGCTGAAAGCATCACGGAATTGTTTTATTGTGCTTTAATGGCTGGAAGTTCAATATATTTATAGTCACACATCTACACAACAAAGGGCTGTTTTAACTAAAGCAAGATTAGTAAAAGCTTGTGTAGCTTAAGAAAAAAAAAAAAAAAATCATTAATAGATTATTGCATAAAATATTATAATTTTTTTACTAAATATTAATTTATTCATCAATAGAATCAAGCTTCAAAGATTTCTGTTTCTGGTTATTTATAGTAAATTTTTTTATTATTTGTTGTAGTATTATTATTAGTAGTAGTAGTAGTAGTAGTAATAGTAATTTAAGTAGTATTATTATTAGTAGCATATCATAAAAATGTTAAAACATTATTAATACTCTCATCATTATTATTACTACTGGTAGAAATAGTAGAGGTAGAAGTATTTAATGTTTCAGTTTGTTTATTATTCCTTTTTTTTTTTAATTGACAATTTTTATTAAGTTTTGATCGTTTCAATGCAAAAATATAAGGCACAAGTACAGGAAGGGGGTAATGAAATAAAATAAATAGAGAGGGGGAGAAATGAAAAATAATGAGGGGTCAACAAACTTCTGTAGGTGGTGTGGATACATCCTGCAAATATCAAACATGGCAAGCATAGCCTAATAATAAAAGGAGGCCTAAATATGGCTCTACAAGAGTAATTTGTTTATTATTCCATAATTCTCCAGTACAATATACTGTATTTTCATTGTATCCTATTTTTATTTACTAAATATTCATTTATTCATCAATAAAATGTTAACTAAGGAGCTTCTCTTCAGTAATTTTTTATTTTTTTTTTGTTATATATACTGAAAAAATTATATTTTTAAAAAAAAAAAATGCATTTTGCTTTCAGGCATTTTTTTTCAGAGGAAAGCACAATGAATGCAATTACCAGACTCAATTGTTCATGTGCAGATTAACTCCCAGGGGCCAAATTTCATCTGTGAGGTCGGTGGCAGTTTCGGTTACTGAATTTCAGATTGCCTTCAGGAAGAAAAAAAAAATCCTTTCTTGGCCTTCATAATATTTGGCATGGTGGAGACTTTCAAGAGTATTTGAGATGGGAACTAATTATAACAAGTCTGGTTAAAAATAAATGACAAATTATACGGAATGGAGAGCTATTTAAACCTTTTTGACAAATGATATAGTGACATGTATAAATATTATCATAAACACTACTACCCTTACTAATATGGCAGCTATATGATAATAATAATAATAATAATAGTACATTGCTATTGTTCTTGTTAATATTATTATTATTATTATTAATACTACTAATAATAATATTAATAATAATAATTAATTTGTAAAATTATACGGAATGGAGAGCTATTTAAACCTTTTTGACAAATGATATAGTGACATGTATAAATATTACCATAAACGCAACTACCCTTACTAATATGGCAGCTATATAATAATAATAATAGTAATAATAGTACATTGCTATTGTTCTTGTTATTATTATTATTATTAATACTACTACTACTAATAATATTAATAATAATAATTTATTTGTAAAATTATACGGAATGGAGAGCTATTTAAATCTTTTTGACAAATGATATAGTGACATGTATAAATATTATCATAAACACAACTACCCTTACAAATATAGCAGCTATATAATAATAATAATAATAATAATAATAGTACATTGTTCTGGTTATTATTATTATTATTATTATTATTATTATTAATACTAATACTACTACTACTAACAATAATAATAATAATAATTCATTTGTAAATACATTTAGAAATAATGTTATTTTATATCATTATACTGTATTATTATAATTTTAAAAATAATATTTACAAGTTAATGAGTAAATTATCTCATAAAATAGCTTTTTTCCTATTGCCTATTGTAATTGTATTCATTTACTAATATTTCTTCAATTCCACAATCCTTTCGGCATGCTGGGATTTGCGTTAAATGTACTTTTTCTCACAATGACTGAATTATTGTGATAATTATTGTAACAAAAAAAATAACAATAATAATCATACTATTATTATTTATTTATTTTTCTCAAAGCCAATAAGTAAACAATCTTCTAGCCACTTACTACTTTTAAAACACCAAAATAAAAATAAAAACTAACCTTAAAATAAACTGCATTTCTTAAACAGTGACAATTTCAAATCAAATTTTCCATTTTTTTAATTTTTTTTTTTTTTCATAACAAAGATGCAAAGTGTTGGGTAGTGGGAGGTATCTTGTTATTTATTCATGTGCTAATTTCCATCAGCCTCTTGGGGTTAAAAAAATAAAACTTAATTGCTTGAATCTTGCCAGTGAGTAAAGAGGTGTCATGTAAAATGTTATCATGTCAAAGAATGGATGCTAATCAAATGAGCAAGAATGTTCTACATCCAAGTAATTGTGATTTAAAAAGTGGGAAAATGTGTAGTGCATTTGGCAGTACATAGCAATTTGTGGCTTGTGAAACATTTCATGAGATTAATATATATAGATCTCTCTCTCTATCTCTCTCTCTCTCTCTATATATATATATATATATATATATATATATATATATATACACTGAGCAAAATTATAAACGCAACACTATGTGTTTTCCCCTATTTATCATGAGCTGAACGCAAATATCTACGACTTTTTCTATGTACACAAAAGGCCTATTTCTCTCAAATATTGTTCACAAATCTGTCTAGATCTGAGTTAGTGAGCACTTCTCCTTTGCCGAGATAATCCATCTACTATGACGGCTCTTTAACCATGTGATCAGCTGTGTCCAATCACAGCCGGCTTGTCCTAAACCCCCCCCCCCCCCCCGCAGAGGCTTTTACTGGAAAGATCAGTGAGCTGCTGCTTCTCCTCCCCCAGCTCTTATGCTCTTATTTTTAATATATATACACACAAATGTTTTGCCTGTCATTTCTATTTTAAACTGAATGGGTTGTTTTACAAGGTGATTGTTTGCAATCACTTTAATGCAACTCTGTAATCATTAATACATCATCTAATATCTGTCTTAAATGCAAGCAGAGTGAATGCCTGAACATGATCTGGTCTCACCCTTATGTCGTCCTTATACAGCAGGCCTAGAATATAGGTGTAAGCAGGAGAGTTAGACATGTGCAATTCGTTTCGTTTTTTTTCGTTTTTCGTTTTTTTTCGTTATTTTAGTTCGTTCGTTTTCGTACGAATGAACGAATCGTACGAATCCGAATAACGAATCGTTCGAATCGTACGAATCCGATTAACGAATCATTTGAATCGAACGAATCCGAAAAACAACGAAAATCCGGAAAAAAAAATTAGAAACAACGAATGTACTAATGAAGAAAATCCGAAAAACGAAAACGAACGAAAAAATTCGTACATTCGTAACTTTTTTTTTTTGTTGAATTGGTAATTTTCCGTGTCCCTTACAATGGTGCTGCTAAACGTTCTTCGAATGGATTGAACAAAAAAATTCGTACATTCGTAACTTTTTTTTTTTCGATTCGTAACTTTTTTTTTTCGATTCGTAACTTTTTTTTTTTTTCGATTCGTAACTTTTTTTTTTTTTTTTTTTCGATTTGTAATTTTCCGTGTCTCTATTGAACAAAAAAATTCGTACATTCGTAACTTTTTTTTCGATTCGTAACTTTTTTTTTTTTCGATTCGTAACTTTTTTTTTCGATTCGTAAATTATTAAAATGTAATAATAGCATACACATTACATAAAATTATGAATTATGCTCCGATTACAAATCTACGAATGTTACGAATGTTACGAATGTACGAATGCGTCAGAAAATTAAACTAACGAAATAACGAATCAACGAAAAAATAACTCTTACGAATGTACGAATCATTACGGATACGAACACCGACGACTTACGAATTTACGAATCGTTACGAATCAACAGAAACGAAAAAAACGAAACGAAAAAAAAAGAATTTTTTTGTTGTGCACATGTCTAAGGAGAGCACACTGTGGTCAGTTTTCTAGCTATGCTGGGAGCTCAGTGTGCTCTCTTGCAATGATCAGACTTGTCCTGACACGCCCCCACTGCACAGCCATTCACTGGGAAGCTCGTGTCCTGTTGTTCCTCCTCCCCCAGCTCTTATTCAGCTGAGAACAGAAGAAATTTGATCACTTATAAAAAAAAAGGGGGGAAAAGGTATTTTATCATTTTTTTTTTATATCTATGCACAAATGTTTTGCCTTTCATTTATATTTTAACCACTTAAGGACCAAGCCTCTTTTTGAGATTTGTTGTTTACAAGTTAAAAACATATTTTTTTTTTTTTTTGCTGGAAAATTACTTAGAACCCCCAAACATTATACTTTTATTTCTAACACCCTAGAGAATAAAATGGCGGTCGTTGCAATACTTTCTGTCACACCGTATTTGCGCAGTGGTCTTACAAGCGCACTTTTTTGGGAAAAAATACACTATGTTGAATTAAAAAAATAAGACAAAAGTAAAGTTAGTCCAGTTTTTTTTTATATTGTGAAAGATAATGTTACGCAGAGCAAATTGATACCCAACATGTCACGCTTCAAAATTGCGCCTGCTCGTGGAATGGCGACAAACTTACACTTACCATTAAAAATCTCCATAGGCGACGTTTAAAAAATTCTACAGGTTGTGCGTTTTGCGTTACAGAGGAGGTCTAGGGCTAAAATTATTGCTCTCGCTCTACCGAGCGCGGCGATACCTCACATGTGTGATTTGAACACCGTTTTCATATGCGGGCGCTACTCGCGTATGCGTTCGCTTCTGCACGCGAGCTCGGCAGGGCGGGGCTCGTTTAAAAAAAATATTTAACCTTTTATTTTTTATTTTTACAGTTCTTTAAAAAAAAATAATTGTGTCACTTTTATTCCTATTCCAAGGAATGAAAACATCCCTTGTAATAGAAAAAAAAAGCATGACAGGGCCTCTTTAATGTGAGATCTGGGGTCAAAAAGACCTCAAATCTCATATTTACACTAAAATGCAATAAAAAATACAAAAATAAAATGTTGTCATTTAAAAAAAAAATGTCCCTTTAAGAGCTTTAGGCGGAAGTGACGTTTTGACGTCGCTTCCGTCCTGCAATGGTATGGAGATGGGTGGGCCATCTTCCCCTCACTGGTCTCCATGCCCAGTATGGAACAACATCTGATCGCCTCTGATGTCTCCGGTAAGTGGCGGAGGGCACCGGAGCGTGGCGGGAGGGGCCCCTCTCCCACTGCTGATAAAAGTGATCTTCGGCGAATCCGCTGCAGAGACCACTATTATCGGAAACCGGACCGCCGGACGAAAAAGAGGATACGGGGGTTATGGTAGCTAGCTGCTGCCATAACAAAGATATTCCTCTTCAAACTTAGGATGTATATCGTCGTGCTGCGGTCCGGAAGTGGTTAAAATGAAAGGGTTGTAACCTTTTACAACCACTTTAACTAAACAAGCCATTTTTGAGTGCGAATTCACAGTGCAATTATTGCGTGTCAAGTGCGATTCTAATGCGAATTTGATGCCAATTTGTGAGGGGATCAGTCACAGCTGCAATTTTTATGTCTGGCCAATAGAACCCAAAAAAAAAAGCTGGATTCACAGTAATGTGAACACAGGGTTGCAATTTAAACCCTGTCTTATTGTATAAGCCTAGGGTGAGAAATGTGCAGTGTACTGTAAGTGTAAAAGATGGTCAACAATGCCCATTTGCAGCCTCACTGTGCCCATTTGCAGCCTCACTGTGCCCATTTGCAGCCTCACTGTGCCCATTTGCAGCCATAGGTGCCCCAAACTTCAAACTTGGTAGTTAAGGGTTCCTAGATGCCCCCTAGCTTCAGCCAAAATTTGGGGTCTCTGGACCCAAAGGGTCCCGAAATAACATTGCTGCAGATGGACACAGTTGACCGACTTTGGAGCCCTGTGTCTCGGGGCCACTTGATTCTAGGAACCCAAAATTTGGATATGTTGTAGTGCTAGTTCCACTGGGCTTGCACAAATTTGGGGTTCCTAGCACCAAGTGGCCCCGAGATATGGGGACCCAAATTCGTGTCGGAAAATGTCATTCTCTGCTGCAGAAAAGTCCTTGACTCGATTATAAGCCGAGGGGGGCACTTTCAGTACAAAAAAATGTGCTGAAAAACTCGGCTTATACTCGAGTATATACGGTAATGAGCCTGTCCATCACATCAAATGACCAATAGAGAGGGAGATGGAGGGGGGGGGGGGCGGGTCAAACATTTAAATATTTTCATGATATAATTAGACAGGTAGTTGGCCAAAATACTTATCTCAAAGATGCCCGCCTCTAGTGATGTAAAGTTTGCATTTTCCCCTCCACTCCACCTCTAAAGGCAGATCGCTCTTCAGAGAACAAAGCTTGTGTGGACCAGCCGGTAAGTTCCCTTTATTAAAAATGGCAGCATACTTTTTAACTACTTGCTGGCCGCCCTATAGCACTTTTACTGCTACAGGGTGGCAGCTGTGCACTGGATCGTGTGTATATATACGCGATGCTGCACTTCCACCTGCAGGGGGCGCACGCCGATGGAATGCCGCTTCTGCTGTGCATACTCAGATTCCCCCTTCTGCCCTGTGTTTACTATGCTTCAGTTTGTGAATGAACAGAAAGCTGCTCAGCACAGACCCATTCATTCACTAAAAGGGACTGGGGAATCTCTGTCCTCAGTCCCTTTCTCTGTTTCAAAAATGAGACATCAGGGGTCTGTTTAGACCCCTGATATTTCACCAAAGCCCTCCAATAGTAAAAAATAAATAAAACTACAAATAATAAAAATAAAAAGCTACTGACACCATACAGTGTCCATGTTTTAATAGATTTTATATTTTAAGTGTTTGAGCTTTGGGGTGCACACCCTGATGCAATAGGCTGTGCACACCTATGCTCAGAGCAGAAGCCAATCTGCGGATGCCGAGCACTCAATGTGCCTTGGCACACACTGATCGCTGGGCAGAGACTCAGAACGGAGCTCTGCCTATGTAAACGAGGCAGAGTTCCGTTCTGAAAGGGGGGGAGGGGATAGATTTTGTGTTCCTGCAAAACAGGGACTACAATTCTTCTCTTCCCCTCGTTAAAGCACCACACATAGTAAACACAAACACTGGTTAGGCACGCAGTTAACCCTTTGATCACCCTAGATGTTTAACCCCCTTCCTAGCCAGTGTCATTAGTACAGTGACAGTGCATATTATTAGCACTGATCAGTGTATTAGTGTCACTGGTTCACACAAAGGGTCAAAATTGTCAGTTAGTGTCCGATTGTCTGCTGCAATATCGCAGTCCTACTATAAGTTGCTCATCGCTGCCATTACTAGTATAAAAAGATAAAAAAAAAAGAATTCCAGTATATATCCCATAGTTTGTAGACGATACAACGTTCGCATAAACCAATCAATATACGCTTATTGCGATTTTTTTTCCCAAAGATATGTAGAAGAATACATATTGGCCTAATTTTAAGAATAAATTAGATTTTACATTTTTTATAGCAGAAAGTAAAAAAATAATATATATATATATATTTTCAAAATTGTCCGTCTTTTTATGTTTATAGCGCAAAAAATAAAAAACGCAGAGTAGATCAAATACCACCAAAAGAAAGCTCTATTTGTGGTAAAAAAAGGACATACATTTTATTTGGTTACAGCGTTGCACGACCGCGCAATTGTCAGTTAAAGTTAACGTAGTGCCGTATCAGCAAAAAGTAGCCAGGTCAAGATGGGGGGTAAATCTCTTGGAGGTCAAGTGGTTAAAAAGTTTTGTAAAGATATATTTACTGAAAGTCAACTGAACTCACCCAAGACCCATCGTGAGCCAATCGTTTTTTTTTTTTTTTCAAAGAAAGCTCGCCCCCCCCCCCCCAAACTCCAGCTTTAACATAGTCTGCTAATGGTTAGTGATAACTTATTCACTGTAAAGATAATTCATATGTTATATAAACGGCTGCAATGTCTAAGTGCTCTCATTTTGCCAGGGCCTATGGGACTTATATCCAAGTTAACATATTTAAATTTATGGAGGATCAAGAAATGCCAAAGGCTGATTCTTAATGGTTCATAGCATATAACATCCATAACATGAATTTAAAATCTATATTAAGCAGATGCAAGAGCAAAACTCAGCAACAGCAAGAGTTCAGTATAATGAGATGTCTGAGGGTAAATATAACTTACAGTGTGTTGTTTTTACAGCAAAAAGTGTGAAAACCGCCATTAGGAAATGCATACGTTGTTAAGTAAACAAAGCTTGGTGATGTAAAATGAGTTTACACATCAGGTTCCCGGTGTTTATTATCATCTGCAGCCTTGGAACTGACCAGTTTGGCAAAATCTCAGGCAACCTCTTCCGTTTGGCAACGTTATATTTTCTGAAACCATAAAATGTATTAAAGCGGAGCTCCACCCAAAAGTTGAATGTCCGCTTTAAGCACTCCTCACCCCCCTTACATAGTTACATAGTTAGTAAGGTTGAATAAAGACACCAGTCCATCCAGTTCAACCTGAGAGAGTGTGGATGTGCATGTCTACAATCATCCCTATTTTGTTTAAGGTACCCATATAACTCTGTAAATTTACGCAGCGCTCCACACATACATTGCACACTCTCTTTGGTCCCTACCCTCAAGGAGCCCACAATCCAAGGTCCCCAACTCACATTCCTATACACGGGCCAATTTTAGACAGACGCCAATTAACCTACCAGCATGTCTTTGGAGTGTCATTTGGCATGTAATTTTTTTGGGGGGGAGTGGGTACCTGGTTTTGACAGGTACTTCCTGTCCCACTTTTTTCTTCCATCGTCTCGCCACCTAGGCAAATCCTCCTCTCCCCCTAGGTGGCTCCTCCCTCTCTGTAATCTTCTGGGACACCTCAAAGGTCCCAGAAGATTGCCTGGCCACTAGGAGAGTGCAGCGTGACTCGCGCATTGGCATTGTTCGTGATAGGCTCACCCGGGACAGAGGCTTTTGGAGGGGACTGAATGCTAGCCTTTTGCCTACCGACTATGGGCCCTGACATTTGAGGGAGCTACAAGCATTTAGGAAGATATTCCGTTATGTAATACAAAAGGCCACGATGGTCTTTGCCAGTGTGGGACTCATAGCAGATGTACGTGAAAGAAATGCTGATTAATGAGATCTGGAAAGCCCTGGGTCTCCTGTTGTCTACTAGTCTGGGGGGTCTTTCACCCATAGTTAATTGTGCTCATTAACACACCTTTGTCTCCTAGCAAACTATTGGGGGATGGGTTTCTACTTATGTGTATTGTAAGTTGTGAGTTAGGAGACAACAAGGCTGACCTGAAAGGTCATATCTCTGAGTCACCTAGTCTCATGTTATTTAGGTTACTGGTTACAGTTTGTATTGTCATCCTGATGTAAATATTTGTGTGAGATCTCAACTAAATCAGTTCATGTTCAGCAGCCAAAACGAGTACTGCCTAGTGAAAGGAAATGTAGATTATCTAGGGGTCTCTGGTAAGGTGTGCTTTCCAATCCCCACAGGCCTGTGAGATTAGCCCATTGAGACAATGACACAAAACAACGTCTCTCCGAGCAAATCTAAATCTTTATTCTTTGGTGTGAATATTTAATGGGGCTTTGAGAAAGTACCGCCCTTTGACAAATTATCCAATCATATACAGAGACATTTTATGACCAAAGTGAAACTAATTATTTCTAAAATATCACGTGCTTTACAAGAAACGAAACTCAAAAGAAGATAACAGTAACATGAAAAAACAAAACTTGATTAGCAAGACTTGAGCATATCTATTTGTGAAGTGGATGTTAGAGAGACACAAAATGGAAACTGACTATAATACAAAGAAGTAGTTAAGCTAAATATCCCTTCACCTAGTTCTTGGTTGTCAGCGGTTTGGAGTATCTGATATCCAAGCCTTTTTTTCTCAAACAATAGGTACTGGAACGCAATCACGACCCCCCAAAACCCCTCCCCCACTCACACCCTCCAAATCACATCAAATAGTGGGTGTGGTCAGATTCCACAAACAGTAGCAGGGTCTTAAAGGGGCATTAAAAGGGTCAGAGCCAGAGGTGGTGGAACTGAGTTCCACCTAAAAAAAAGCCCTGTTGATATCTATATTCAGCCTGGGAGGAAGCGGTATATGACGAAAGCACTCAAGCGGAGTGTTGGATGTTACGTTACAGCTGTGAAGCCACAAGCTGTCACAGCCGGGCGCCCACACTTGCAATGACGGTGCCGCGGAGAGGAGGGGGAGAGGAGCAATGCTTCGGGCGGCCACATCGCTGGACCGTAGGACAGGTTAGTGTCTGTTTATAAAAAGTCAGCAGCTAAACTTTTTATAGCCGCTGACTTTTAATAAACTTAAAAACGAGTGGAACTAAGTGATGGATGTAATAGTTTTCCTCACTTTCCATACATTACACAGCCAGGCTGTTTGCCTGATGCAACAAAATGTAGACCTTATGGGGAAGGAGGAGCATGTGACTCTCCCTTTTCTACAGCAATGCATTACTGAGTGCCCGAGCCCCATGTAAACTCCAACTAGGTCTTCTTGATGCCCACTAAGGCTTGTTTCACACGTGCTTCAGCTTGTATAAGGACAGTGTGAACAGTAAGCTTAGACAAAGCTTTTAATGCAGCATTCAGCTCCAGTTTGTAAATGTTTAAGCCACTTTAACCACTTGTTGTCCGCGCTATAGCCGAATGACGGCCACATCATGGACCTGAATTTCCGGGAGGCCATCAAATGACGGCCTCCCCTGTGCACATTCTCTGCGCACGCCCTTCAGAGCGCGCTGTGAACACTGAGTCACTGAGACTCGGGTGATCACTGATCCGAGTAAGGGGCCAGTCCCGGCCCCTTACCAATGACAGCTGATCACATGATGTAAACAAAAGCTCAGTAATCATTAATCATAAAGCCAAAAACCCGCTCATCTGAAAGGGACATCGGTTCCGAAGGGGAAGAGGCAATTATGCCTCATCTGTGCACACAATTACCGCCTGCCAGTGCCACCTGCCTTTGCCACCTGCTAGTGCCAACCAGTGTCACCTATCAATGCCCATGAGTGCCACCTATCAATGCCCACAAGTGCCACCTATCAATGCCCACCAGTGCTGCCAATCAGTGCCACCTAGCAGTGCTGCCTATCAATGTAACCGATCAGTGCCCATTATTGCCACACATCAGTGCCCATCACTGCCACCTATTGGTGCCCATCAGTGCCGCCTCATCAGCGTACATCAATGAAGAAGAAAAATTACAAAAATATTACAAAATATAAAAATAAAAAAAACGCAGAGGTGATGAATTACCACCAAAAGAAAGCTCTATTTGTGGGAAATAAATGATAAAAAATTGGGTACAGTGTTGTATGACCGCGCAAATTGTCATTCAAAGTGCGACAGCGCTGAAAATTGGTCTGGACAGGAAGGGGGTTTAAGTGCCCTGTAAGCAAGTGGTTCATCAGGCTTCCAACAAGCTTCAATATGTGCTGAAGCCTTTTAGCAGCTTGTTTAAAGGGGAACTGCAGTCTGCTCTCATAATTTGTGATAAAAACATCTTTGCTATTCTGAAGCTTCCCTCCAACCACTTTGCATATTATTTTACTATGTACTGTGATTCTGTACTTGCCAAATATGCTGCAGAAATCTCCCTCCACTGAGTCTGGCTGCAACCATTTTAACTGTGGGCAACTGAAGCTGCTGCCTGTTCACTTCCTGGATTTACTCAGACACACCTCCAGCTCTGTAGCCCTGTAGCGCTCATTGGCTCTCTTATGACTCACCCCCCCTCCCTTCCTGGCAAACTCTCATGAGAGTAAGAGAGAGAGCTGTGCATGATGTCATAAGCCTAGGCTAATGACCAGTCAAGAAACAGGAAGTGGGCTGTATAAGGTATTTATTAGCAGAAATTGTTTAATATAAAAGTTAAAACAACAAGGGCAGAAGATTTAATAGATGGAAAGATGAAAAAATGACTGAAGTTCTGCTTTAAAGTGGCAATAATGCCCTTACCGCCTTTGCAGCTAACCCGGGAACAGACCTTACTTTTCAAACAGAGCCCCGGTCAAGCTGGGATGTGCAGATCCATTGCCAATCTGACATCATGCTCCAGTATTATCTACAAGTCTACAAGTCTTATGCCCCATACACACGGTCGTATATTCCGATGGAAAAAGTCCGATCGGATTATGTTGTCGGAAAAAACGATCGTGTGTGGGCTCTAGCTGGCTTTTTCCGTCAGAATTTCCGATGGAAAATATTTGAGAGCAGGATCTCAAATTTTCCGACAACAAAATCTGACTTTTTCCAATCGTGTGTAGGGAATTCCGACTGACAAATTGCCACGCATGCTCAGATCAAATTACGAGACCAAAGCTATTGGCTACTAGCCTCTACGTAGTTCCGTAGTACGCAACGAACGTCACCACGTTCGTAAAACGATCAGATTTTCCGACAACTTTGTCTGACCGTGTGTATGCAACACCAGTTTCCGACAAAATCCGTTGGAAAAAATCGGACGGATTTTGTGGTCGGAATTTCCGACCGTGTGTACGGGGGCTTAGTTTCTCTCAGCAGGCTCTTGTTGTCCCAGGATGTACAGCAGTCCGTCTCCCCTTCCTCTGTGTTCTCCCGGTGGTGGGTGGGGCTTCCCTCCAGCTCTGTGTCTCTCCACAGCCCAGCATCGATCATTCTTCTCTCTCTATCTCTCCCACAGTTGCTCCTGTGCTTGAGATCTTGAGAGGAGGAGAGGAAGTGAAGACCAGCAGCTATGATAGTAGCCCAGTCCCTGCATATTTGTTAGGATCCGCTGCTTTTTTTTGCATCCAACCTATAAGGAGTCAATAAGAGAAGATCATTGTTAGGGTGTATATAATCTTAAAAAAATAAAATAAAAAGCTAATTTAATGAATAGAATTCTGGCACTTGACAAAATTCTCCCATTTCCTCCGGGAACGGTGACCTTATATGCGTCTTTTCCAATTAATATTAACTAATCGCAGTGTCACTTATGGCGGAAGCCAACCCCCAGTACTTCAGACTAATTAAACGGTTGTGTTATTGGATTCAGCTTTGCCCTTTTTATTAATTAGCTTCTATTGCATATTTGTTTTCTTGCTTCGTGTAAATTAACATAATAATAAAAACAAGCTTTGTAAAAGGGCTCTGGAAGGCCTCCGCGCCGCGCAGTCATTAGGCACTTTTTTATGGCAATAATGTCCTTGAGCACAAAGACAGTAAAATACTACAAAGCAACGCAAACCGCCACATAAAGTGGAAATAGAAATGAACAATAGCCAGGGGTCTGCAGGAAGCATTCATGGGGTATATACTGTTACTAGTTCCTTTCTTGTGCATTGATCTAGGATTCCGTGTCAAACAGAAATACAAGGCAATAATAGCTAAACCAATTAAATACAGCAAAAAACAGAGATCGGGAGGTTACTTATTAATACAATTAGTGTGACTGTAGGTTAATATCGCATATTTTGACTTCCATGGCCACCCCCCATCCAAAAGCTTTTTTTTATTTTAGTGATCTTATCATTGAGTCTCTGTGCTTCTCTATGTAGCACCCCTCTGACACCCCAAAGGCAGGATAGCACCCCCAAGGACCAGTGGCGACTGGTGTTTTTTTTTTTGGGGGGGTGTAAACAATCCCCTCAGGTCGCCGGTGGTGCGGCGCTAGCACAACTGCCACCTACCCCCCCCCCCCCGCGGCATGGCACTAACACCCCCCCACCACCCGCTGTCCTTACCCTGGATGCGGGCGGCAAGAGCAGCGGTCAGAGCTGATGCGCCCATCTTCCAGCCTGGCAGTCTTGGGGAAAGCTGCTGCTGTGTCCTCTCCTGGAGCAGCTTCCACGGTGCATCTCCTCTCTGCTCCTCCCGGCGCTAGGCATCTAATAGGATCGCCTGATGTTTTATTGCAGAACAGTTAAGGAGGTGAGGGTTAGGGGTCCCAGATACCATAGGAGATCCCTTACAGACTCTCCAGATCAATGCCCAGCTTCACAGTGTCAGAACCTTTAAGCCACCCGGCAACACCGTAAGAACATTCACAAATTTCTGTGCATCCTCAAAGTGAGTCACCGGGCCCTTCTGAGAGACCATGTAAGAATGGAAGACACTGTGTATTTATGTGAGTACCCGACTTTTATGTGTCAATATTTTTTATTAGGAAGGTACCCGACTTTTATGAACAAAAGAAAGTATTTTAGCCATGAGGTGAGCGGTTTGGCTAGCTGGGGGAGGAATCACGGATTTGGAGATATCACATGAATGTCTATGAACACCCTTGAATCATGAATCACCACTGAAGAGATCTTATCTGTCAACCTTTATATCCATCTTTTATACCATAGGCCCCTTTCACACTGGGGCGGTTTTCAGGCGGTACAGCGCTAAAAATAGCACCTGTACACCGCCTGAAAAAACGGCCCCATTCACTCCAGTGTGAAAGCCGGCAGGCATTCACACTGGAGCGGTGCCCTAGCAGGACGGTAAAAAAAGTCCTGCTAGCAGCATCTTTGGAGCGGTATAGGAGCGGTGAATACACGGTGGCGCTTTGCGGGGGATTTTAACCCTTTTTAGGCCGCTTGCGGGGGTAAAACCGCCCCGCGAGCGGCCGAATACCGCTGCTAAAACGACGGTAAAGCAGCGCTAAATATAGAGCTGCTTTACCGTCGCCGCGGCTCCCGCCCCAGTGTGAAAGGGGCCATAAGGTAGAGGGGACTTTTTGACATTTTATGCTATGAGCAATCTGTTATTTTGTTTCTTTATGTATCTCTAGCGCTGCACTGTTATTTACCTATTACATGTTTTGAAGGATTTTTATATATTGACCTTTTAGTGTACAGCTGCTTCCATTTTGTGAGTTTATATATACCGTCTTGTGCTGACTGAACCTCCACATTTTACGTGGTCTACAAAGAAAGTCACATAGTGGAACATTCGGTTGAGCATTAAAAAGTTTCAGCTTTATTGAAAACTATTGCAAATTACAAAAAATGATTATTACCTTCACCCAATCAATAATTACAAATAGACAACGTTGTCTAAAAACAGGACTGGCAGCTGCACACACGCACATACACACCACTATGCTGTAGTGGGATACAGAAATATTGAGGCCATGTTCCAGCCAATAAGAGGATACTCCATTAATATTGCTGGTCTTTCTCCTTAACAGATAAAGAATAATGGGGTGTTGCTGCGCGACTGATGATAATAGCAGATTAGCATAAGCCAATGCCTAGATGCACTCGTAATGAGGATTTTTGCATAGGATAAGTAAGTGTTCTATTAAGAAAATTTGTCAAAAGAACAGTTCCTCAAAGAGCAGATGTATAATGCATACATGCTACTGTATGTCAGTGGATGTATACTGGTTGATCGTTGGGATAGGAGCCTGGGTGCATCAATAGTGTGGATAGTCTAGTATATGTAGTATGGAGTGACAGGTCTGGGTATAGAGGTATGTCAAATGGATGGATATCTCACCACCTCAACTTATTCATAGCATCCCGCTTCACTGTGTTGCATCCGTCCAGATCTGGTATCACCCGCATATCACCGGCATCCAACTATCCAAAAGTCCAGCTCTCTCCAGCTTGGGGCCTCCTCCTTGGCACAACTTCCTCCAGACCAGGCAGGACAACTTCAGGACCACTTCAGCACACGTAAGGCCCCAAAACAGGTTATTGGCCCTTACAGAAGAGCTCCATCCAGCAGCACCCATCTAGGCCCATCTAGGCCACAGCCCAGGGGAAGAGAGTGAATTAATGGCCTTTCCCAGATATTTATATCCCCCCTCCAGCATGCACCAGTGGCATGAACCTCCTACTGGATTGGCTAAAGGAAATATAAATATTAATCATTGCTGGTGGGAGGGGCCAGCAGGTTACTGTACATAGCTTCCTGAAAACATCACAGCACCCTACCTCAGTACTCCTCTCAAGAGCCCTCAGCCCTGATGCAAGCAGTCATCTGGCTCTTGGGGGGAGTTATGCAAATGTTAACCTGTTGTCGCACATGTAACACATATGTGTGGCGGCGAAAGGGTGGAGCCACATGTTACACCTTTACGTCACTGGCTGGCTGATGTTTGTGTGCTGAGAGTGCTCTCACTGCGCGCTCCCCGCACACTCGGTCTGCACTAATGATTGGTAGCCGGAAGGACCACTTTGAGAGCCAATCATATTGGTCACATGATCACTGATCCTTCCCACCCTCTGAGCATTCAGACTCGGGACTGGGAATGAGAGACTTAAAATGCCTTAATGGGTGTATGTAAGACTGGAGAAGTGGGCGTTCCTAGTCATTGTATTTGAATGCAGACATCCTCAGGTAACGCCCACATGTGATGCTGAGCCTCCATGATAGAAAGAATTGAAATACAATGAGTGAAAAGGGGTGGGCCAGGGATAATCAGGCTGAGGAGGAAAGCGTTAGATGATGCTGGACAGTCAGGAAATTAGGTGGAGATTTATCTGACTTGCTGCGGCTTCTAATGCACATTGTGAGAAGCTCGCAATGGGGTTCATTTACTAAAACTGGAGAGTACAAAATCTGGTGCAGCTCTGCATAGTAGCCAATCAGCTTCTAGTTTCAGCTTGTTCAATTAAGTTTTGACAGTAAACCTGGAACCTGATTGGTTTCTGTGCAAGGCTGCACCAGATTTTGGACTTTCCAGTTTAAGTAAATCAACCTCATTGTGCAGTGAAATCAGAGTGAGTGATTTCAGTCCAGGAGAGGAGTCAGTACAAACTGTGCAAGACTGAAGGGAAGACTGGAGGACAAATTTAAAGTGCTTCGGCAGCGAGGAGAGAGCAGAATGTAGAATGACAGGTATAGACAGTGACTTGATGCTGTCTTTTGCTGTGCATTCCAAGGGAGAAGCTTGTGGGAGCCCTCTGGTCTGATTCCTGCCTAACATTGAATAAGATAAAGGTCCGGATTCTGTTCCACAGAGGAGGGTGTCAGGTGTACTTATTCTCCTGGGCGAGAGCCACGCTAACACCAATGGACAGGGTCAACTGGGTCACCTCTCCGATATTGCTGGGTGAAGGGAAAAATCTGTGTTTGAGCCATCCAATAACATTCTTCTATGTCAGCTGGGAATAGCTTATTCTGAATGTTGCCTTCTGGTCCATCTGGATCTGTAAGGGTTCGTTCACATACAGGCTGTTACCTTTAAAGTACTTGTTACCCCGCCAAAAAAAAAAAAATGTACAACCTGTATCATAATGCTATTGCCTTTCCAATTGCCCCTTTCTATCATCTACAGTACCTGGTTTATCCTGTTGGTCCTGACTTCCCCTCTGTAAGCTGACCACATTTATCATGGCTGCTGAGCCATGAAAGCGTGGTCAGTTTACGTGCCTCCATCATTGCAGCTCTCCCCTGTGCGTCTCTGCATCTCCCCCATCTTCCTGCTCCCTCTCCTTGTCAGTTCTGTATTCAGCAGTGAGATCCAATCTCCTCCACTCCCCTCTCCTCTCCTCCCTGCCCCTCTCCTATCCTCCCTGCCCCTCCTCCCTGCCCCTCTCTTCTCCTCCCCACCCCTCTCTTCTCCTCCCCATCCCTCTCTTCTCCTCCCCTCTCCTCCCTGCCCCTACTCTCTCCTCTCTGCCCCTCCTCCCCCCCCCTGCCTCTCTCCTCCCCCCCCACCCCTCTCTTCTCCTCTCCTCCCTGCCCCTATTCTCTCCTCTCTGCCCTTACTCCCTGCCCCTCCCCTCTCCTCACCACCCTCCTCTTCTCCTCCCCCCACCCCTCTCTTCTCCTCCCCTCTTCTCTCCTCTCCCCTCTCCTCCCTGCCCCTATTCTCGCCTCTCCTCTCTGCCCTTCCTCCCCACCCCTCCCCTCTACTCCCCACCCCTCTCTTCTCTATACCACCCCTCTCTTCTCCTCTTCTTCCCTCTCCTCCCCTCTCCTCCATGCCCCTACCCTCGCCTCTCTGCCCCTCCTCCCCACCCCGCCCCTCCCCTACCCTCGCCTCTCTGCCCCTCCTCCCCGCCCCGCCCCTCCCCTCTCCTCCCCACCCTTCTCCTCCCACCCCTCTTCTCTCCTCCCCTCTGCTCCCTACCCCTCCTCTCCCCTCTCCTCTCCCCCACTTCCGTCTTTTATTGTAAAAACACTCCCTATAGTGTAAAAATGGCAAACGCTGTTTAGCATCGGTTTTTAGCTTTTTTTACTGCTCAACAGCCTCTGCTCCTGGACGCAAAGTCTGTCGTTTTTTTCTACTGTCCCTAAAGGTTTATGCCTCCAAACGCCTCTGAAAGTTTATGGCCCCTTTCACACTGGGGCGTTTTTCAGGCGGTACAGCGCTAAAAATAGCGCCTGTATACCGCCTGAAAAAATCCGGCCCCATTCACTCCAGTGTGAAATCCGGAGGGCTTTCACACTGGAGCGGCGCTCTGTGGGGGATATTAACCCTTTTTTCGGCCGCTCGCGGGGGGTAAAACCGCACCGCGAGCGCCCGAAATCCGCGGGCAAAACTACGGTAAAGCAGCGCTAAATATATCGCTGCTTTACCGTCACCGTGGCTCCCCGCCCCAGTGTGAAAGGGGCCTATGTGTGTATGGACACATAGGCTAAAAAAAACATCCTGTGTGCATGAGCCCTAAAGATTATATTCATATGAATGTTTTTGTGACTGGAGTTTAGCTTTAAGCCTGGTTCTCCCCAAATCATTTAGCAGTTGGTACCAATTCTCATGTATTCTTTTTTGTAGATACTTTCAAGTTTAATCAAACCTTCTAATATAACTGTATCAGATCTCTCACAGATGGGAAGTCTGCAAGGGACAAGGAGTTTACATGCATTTTAATGTCAATGTTTTGCTCTATTTAGCGAACTCATTATATACTTTCAAACAATTACCTCCATATGGGGAAGCACGGCGGTGGTTTTATTTTCAGTCCTGAGTACATTACCAGCATCATTACTTTTTCTCTCCGATTTGTAATCAGTTAAAACTCCAGTGATACCAAACCAACCTGAACACGGAGTGCAAACAGGACAAGAGGAGTTCAAAAATGTTTTTTTATATAACTAATAAGTAGCCCAGCCCTCTTAGGCCCCTTTCACACATGCGGACCATATGTCCGTTTTTCATCCATCCGTTTTTGGATGAAAAACGGACATACATGCGTTTTTGGATGAAACAACGGACATACATGCATGTCTATGGGGCAGCGGGTGTCAGCTACAGTGCCTTGAAAAAGTATTCATACCCCTTGAAATTTTCCACATTTTGTCATGTTACAACAAAAAATGTAAATGTATTTTATTGGGATTTTATGTGATAGACCAACACAAAGTGGCACATAATTGTGAAGTGGAAGGAAAATGATAAATGGTTTTCAAAATTTTTTTACAAATAAATATGTGAAAAGTGTGGGGTGCATTTGTATTCAGCCCCCCCTGAGTCAATACTTTGTAGAACCACCTTTCGCTGCAATTACAGCTGCAAGTCTTTTTGGGGATGTCTCTACCAGCTTTGCACATCTAGAGAGTGACATTTTTGCCCATTCTTCTTTGCAAAATAGCTCAAGCTCTGTCAGATTGAATGGAGTTGGTCTGTGAACAGCAATTTTCAAGTCTTGCCACAGATTCTCAATTGGATTTAGGTCTGGACTTTGACCGGGCCATTCTAACACATGAATATGCTTTGATCTAAACCATTCCATTGTAGCTCTGGATGTATGTTTAGGGTCGTTGTCCTGCTGGAAGGTGAATCTCTGCCCCAGTCTCAAGTCTTTTGCAGACTCTAACAGGTTTTCTTCTAAGATTGCCCTGTATTTGGCTCCTTCTATTTTTCCATCAACTCAGACCAGCTTCCCTGTCCCTGCTGAAGATAAGCATTTCCACCACCTGATGCTGCCACCACCATGTTTCACGGTGGGGATGGTGTGTTCAGGGTGATGTGCAGTGTTAGTTTTCCTGCCACACATAGCGTTTTGCTTTTAGGCCGCAAAGTTCAATTTTGGTCTCATCTGACCAGAGCACCTTCTTCCACATCTTTGCTGTGTCCCTCACATGGCTTCTCTCAAACTGCAAACGGGACTTCCTATGGCTTTCTTTCAACAATGTCTTTCTTCTTGTCACTCTTCCGTAAAGGTCAGATTTGTGGAGAGAACGACTAATATTTGTCCTGTGGACAGATTCTCCCCCCTGAGCTGTGGATCTCTGCAGCTCCCCCCACAGTTACCATGGACCTCTTGGCTGCTTCTCTGATGAATGTTCTCCTTGTCTGGCCTGTCAGTTTAGGTGGACGGCCATGTCTTGGTAGGTTTGCAGTTGTGCCATACTCTTTCCATTTTCGGATGATGGATTGAACAGTGCTCCGTGAGATGTTCAAAGCTTGGGATATTTTTTTTATAACCTAACCCTGCTTTAAACTTCTCCACAACTTTATCCCTGAACTGTCTGGTATGTTCCTTGGCCTTCATGATACTGTTTGTTCACTAAGGCCATCCAACCAACCTCTGAGGGCTTCACAGAACAGCTGTATTTATACTGAGATTAAATTACACACAGGTGGACTCTATTTACTAATTAGGTGACTTCTGAAGGCAATTGGTTCCACTAGATTTTGGTTAGGGGCTTCATAGTAAAGGGGGCTGAATACAAATGCACAGCACACTTTTCACATATTTATTTGTACAAAATATTGAAAACCATTTATCATTTTACTTCCACTTCAGAATTATGTGCCACTTTGTGTTGGTCTATCTCATAAAATCCCAACAAAATACATTTACGTTTTTGGTTGTAACATGACAAAATGTGGAAAATTTCAAGGGGTATGAATACTTTTTCAAGGCACTGTAAATGGATGGATGCATGGATAAATAGATAGATAGAAGGGTGCATGGGTAGATTAGAGAGATAGATAGACAGACGGATAAGGAGGTACAGACCTATAAAGCTGGTAATGTGGAGTGATTCAGTGCAGTGTATTATAACAAGACTGGTACATTGTACGGCAGTAGATCATCAGTCCATTGAAGCCCATTAATATGTGAGTACATTATGCCGAGCTTAGTATAGGCAGATTTGTCCTCTGTGATATACATTTCCTCCCCATGTAAATGGAACACTTAGTGGTTGCCAAGAAAGCTCCCATCTGTTGCATACGATATTATAGTCTTTTTCTCTGTAAATCTCATGTATGTCCCGATGAGGTTATTTATTAGCAAAATACATATTTTCCTTACAGACCGGTAATTCACTAAACCCACAACAGTAAAATCAGTCTGTATATGCAGTAAAGCATGCTTGTTATACATACTGTGGAACCTAAGGGGCTAATCCTCCGCATTGTGCATAAAGGCTGTTTGATCCTGTCTTCTCTGATCCTCCCTTCTTCCACTGTCTACCGCCAAATGTTGGCGATGGTGTGATGGGGCCTTTGGTGCCCCACAGTTTTCTCTCTGCTTAGCACAGCAGAGGGAGCTCTGCGGTTGGAGGAGAGCCATGTCATGTGACTTTGATGGGTTGTATGATTGGGCTCTCCTACCCGATCTTACCCCCTAACTTTTTTTCAGTTCATTTGTCCCCCGCCGGCGTTAGATTCCCCAGGCCAGAGGAGTGCGGTGCACATTGTATAGCACACAGCTTTAAAATAGTCCCTAAATGAACTTAAAACATCCTCCCCAAAAAAAGAGAAAATAAAAGCAAATTTCACCAAAACACTGAAAATCTGGGCGTGTTGGACATTTGATTTTATTGCTCTTAGTTCAGGTATACTTAAAGCGGAAGTGGAACTTCCGCTTTAAGTACTTCTCGCCCCCTGACATGCCACAATTAGGGATGAGCCAAACACCCCCCCGGTTCGGTTCGCACCAGAACCTGCGAACGGACCGAAAGTTTTCGCACGAACATTAGAACCCTATTAGTTACAATGGACTCGACCGTTCGAAATCTAAAGTGCTAATTATACTGGCCAATATGCATGTTATTGTCCTAAAAAAGGTTTGGGGACCCGGGTCCTGCCCCAGGGGACATGTATCAATGCAAAAAGACGTTTTAAAAACTGACATTTTTTCTGGAGCAGTCATTTTAATGAAGCATAAACTGAAAAAAAAAAAAAAGTGAAATATTCCTTTAAATATGGTACCTGGGGGGTGTCTAAAGTATGCCTGTGAAGTGGCATGGGTTTCCCGTGTTTAGAACTGTCCCTGCACAAAATGACATTTGTAAAGGAAAAAAAGCCATTTAAAACTGCTTGCGGCTTTAATGTCATGTCTTGTCCAGGCAATATGGATGAAAATCTTTGAGAAAAATGGCATGGCTACCCCATCCTGCCTGTGGCCAATTATGCCTCTCCTCGCTGCCAGCGCTGTGATTGGACAAGCATGCGGGGTCACAGTGCATGCTTGGCCAATCATCAGCCAGCAATGCACTGCGACTGGCGCAGTGCATTGTGGGCCGTTCGTATCACACGAATTTGATGCGAACGGCCCACAAAGTTCTGGTTTCGACGAACGGACGAACAGCTGATGTTCGATTCGAACATGAGTTCGAATCGAACACCAAGCTCATCCCTAGCCACAATTGGCATGTCATTTTTGGGTGGGGGGGGGGGGGGGGGGGGGGGGGTTGGCTGGGTACCTGGTTTGGAAATTCCGCTCATGTGTATGGGGCATAAGACAAGATCATGGAACCAGTTAGCCCTTTGACAGAGGGATGGAAAGCACTCAAGCAATAGCTTGTGTCTATAAAGGATTATTATTACTTTTTTTTAATAACCACAAAGAAATATAAACTAAATAACTAGTAATGACCCCTAAATTGACAGATTTGGTCATAGAGACAAAAGGAAAAGAACATGCTTTGTTCTAATGAATTAATTATGATTTATGAAAGTGTGACTCATGGAGACAAAGTGGAACGCTGAAGGTCACTTTCAGGGAACGGTAAAGAGACACAAGAAATGATAACCGAGCCTTCACTTCCACTAGATAGACAATTGCTGGCTGTGTGCTCCTTTCTAGTTTGCCACCAGAGATAAAAGCCGGTATTTAATATATTTTTTTAGTTGCAGGGATGAATTCTTCTGTGCTTAACGGAATGCATTTGGCTCATGTCCCTAAATAAACAAACCCAGAAAGCATAGTTATAACACAAAAGAATAACAAAAATATAAAAAATCTGTTGCTATCAAAATTGGACGTCATCAACTGGAAAAAGGAATAGAACCCCTGTCAGTTTTTTTTTCATGGTACCCTGTCACAGGAAGTGCAGTGAAATCTGACAAGTGGTGGTATGGCAATAAAAACTTGAGAAAAGTTTTTAGTCATCCCCCAAAAAAAAATAAAAAAATAACCTTTGGCTAGAATGGGGCTTTAAAGAAAAAGCTAACAAAGTACAGGATTACAACAGGAAGGAGAGAAACACATTTACTGGATCCTTGTAGTTCTCTTATGCCCCGTACACACGGTCAGAAATTCAGACGAAAAATGTTCGATCGGACTATGTTGTCGGAAAATCCGACCGTGTGTGGGCTCCATCTGACTTTTTCCATTGGAATTTCCGACGGAAAAAAATTTGAGATCCTGCTCTCAAATTTTCTGACAACAAAATCCCATCGGACTTTTTCCGATCGTGTGTAAAGAATTCCGACGGACAAAGTGCCACGCATGCTCAGATCAAATTAGTAGACCAAACCTATTGGCTACTAGCCTCTATGTAGTTCCGTCGTACGCAATGAACGTCACCGCGTTCAGAATGATCGGATTTTCCGACAACTTTGTCCGACCGTGTGTATGCAACACCAGTGTCGGACAAAATCCGTCTGAAAAAATCTGACAAATTTTGTGGTCGGAATTTCCGTCCGTGTGTACGGGGCATAAGTCTTCAGGCAGGATCGGTATTGGCAAGGATTCCCTTTTTTCCCAGTCCTAAAAGGGGCAGCTGCCCTGGGCCCCATCATTGTTGTGGGGCCCTAAGCAGGTGCCTCATACTTGCCAACTATCCCAGTTTAAATCCCCTTATCCCTTGAAGTTTTAGTCCTTTGCTGTGTCACGATATCTCAGTGTAAAGTTCTGTTGCTGCTGCCCAGCTCTGCCCTATTGCCTTGTACAGATGACTCACCTGCAGACCCTGTGTTTACATGTAAACAACCTGCATTGATATGTAAATAGCAGCGGCGGCATTAATATGTAAATAGTCGTGGACCTGCGGCATTGATATGTAAATAGAGGTGGCATTCATATGTATATCATGTCCCCCTGAGGTCATATCTACCATCACTTCTGCTGAATGCTGCCCACTGGGGAGGCAAAGGAGCATGCTTGAAAGTCCTGCCTACAACTATAGTAATTAAGCCTAACATCAGCCTGTTCTGCAAAGGTAAGCAAATTGGAGGTGGAACCCTTCTTCAAAATCACATGGTGCCACAGCACCCTGAATTTTGGTGCATGTGAATACGCACATCTCAGCCGATGCATGAGGGTGTCATTAACAATTAATGGCACTGCTAGTTTTTTTCTGTTAAAGGAGGGCAGCATGTTTCTGTGGTGTCAGGAAAGCAATTTTGCATGTATTCCCGACACACACAAATGTGAACGCAGGCTAAAAGTCTCAGTTACATTGGTGGTCAGTGTAAATCTTCTCATTACATTGGGGCATGGTGTACAATCCTTTCATTCACACTAGTGGCCAGTGTGAAGGTCCCCCTTACATTGGTGGTCAGTGTAAATCCCTCTTTACATTGGTGGTGGTTACTGTGAATGCTCCTATTACATTAGTGGTCTGTGTAAATCCCCATTACATTGGTGGCCAGTGTAGAAACTCCTCTTTATATTGGTAATCGTAAAAAAAATAAAAATCCAAACTTGCATTTGTGGTAAGTTTCAAATCCTCCCTTACATTGGTGGTCCATGTAGAAGCCCCCTTTAAATTGGTGGTGAGTGTAAATCTCCCCTTACATTGGTGGCCAGTGTAGAAATCCCCCTTTATTGGCTGTTGATGTAAAATCCCCCATTACATTGGTTGTCAGTGTAAATTCTTCATAACATTGGTGATCAGTGTACATTTCCCTTTACATTGGTGGTAAGTGAAGAATTGCCCTTACACTGGTGGTCAGTGTAAATCCCCCCCTTTACATTGGTGGTCAGTGTAAATCCCCCTTGCATTGGTGGTCGGTGTAGAAGTGTCACCTTATATTGGTGGTCAGTACAAATCCCCTCGACAATGGTTGTCAGTGTAAATTCCCCATAACATGGAGGTCATTGTATATTCCCCCTTACACTGGTGGTTGGTGTAAATGCTCTTATTACATTGGTGTCAGTGTAGAAATCCCTCTTTTCTATTGGTGGGTGGTGTAAATTCCCCATTACATGGAGGTCATTGTATATTCCCCCCTACACTGGTGGTCAGTGTAAATTCCCCCAGTGTAGAAATCCCATTTTTCTACTGGTGGGTGGTGTAAAATCCCCCTTTACATGGTGGTCAGTGTAAATCCTCCCTCACATTAGTGCTCATTATAAATTCCCCATTACATTGGTAGAATCCCCCACTATATACTTGCCAAAGATTTCCAGCTTTGCTCTACATGATTCAGAATTTGCCACAGTGTACTGCCTCCTAACTAATTCCATACCCCCACCACTTCCACTGATCCCATCACCCCCCCCAGCATTGCCACTGATCCCCCCCCCCCCCCCCCCCAGCATTGCCACTGATCCCAGGAGTCCTAGGATTCCTAGGAGTTTTCTTTCTATTGATGGGTCCCCTCACCTCCCCAGTCCATGGTGTGCAGGCAGTGAGGAGATGATGTGCTGTAACCTTTAGCAACCAATCAGTGAGCAGTAATGCTGTGCACTAACCTCTTGCAACCAATCATTGAGCGGTAAGGATATGCAGTAACCTCTAGGAACCAATCAGTGAGCAGTAATAATGTGCAGTAACCTCTAGCAACCAATTAGTGAGTGGTATAGATGTCCAGTAACCTCTAGCAATCAATCAGTGAGCAGTATTGATGTACAGTAATCTCTAGCAACCAATCAACAAGCAGAAGTCATGTGCTGTAACCTCTAGAAAATAAACAGTGAGCCATAATGTGTGCTGCTCTAGCAGCCAGTCAGTGAGCGGTAATGATACCACTGTAACCTCTGGCAACCAATCGCAATCGCTGCCTGATCTGATTCAGTAAACTGAT
This sequence comes from Lithobates sylvaticus, assembly GCA_028564925.1. Taxonomy (NCBI): domain Eukaryota; kingdom Metazoa; phylum Chordata; class Amphibia; order Anura; family Ranidae; genus Lithobates; species Lithobates sylvaticus. The sequence goes on from CM053027.1 coordinate 486,958,335, forward strand.
TTTGAGTCTAGCTGCTATTTATTGTATGTCTCAAAGCATGTGGAGAGCGAAATTGCATGGAAGAGGGGGCCCAAGACAATTGCTGATTCCCCTGTCAACACCTGTGGTTGCAGGAAAGAAATTCGCACCTTATATCGCCTGTCTAAGGTCTTTTCTAACCAGGGGCGGACTGACAACTCATGGGGCCCCCGGGCAATAGGAGATTATGGGGCCCCCAGGCAATCAGAGATTATGGGGCCACACAGTATACACACACACAGTATACAATCACACAGTATACACATACATGTACACACAGTATACACAGTCATGTTTCTATTGGCTGAGAAGATACTGGAGAGGTGGGGCAGCTTTAATCTCTGCATTTTTAGACCAAAAGGATGTCGGTAAGGGACATTTCAGGAAAAAAATACAGATTTTTACATACTGTCCCTGGTTTTACTGAGGCTGGCAACCCTGATGGGGCCCCCTGGTGGCCTGGGGCTCTCGGGAAGTGCCCGAGTGGCCGAATGGTCAGTCCGCCCCTGTTTCTAACATTCTAACATCAGTATCTGACCTCACAAATGAGAAATCTGCCCCTGTATGGCCACTTTATAGCACTCAGTTGTTTTTCTTCTGTTTTTATGTGTCATACTGACTTTATAATAGAAATACAGAAAGCAGAAAAGATGTAGCAACAAATGGAATTCAGAAAAGTGAAACATCATATAAAGTGAGCATTTTTTTTCTGATTGTTATGCTTGTGAGCCTAAGGCCAATTGCTTTTTCCTGACACATCTCCTTGTCTCTTGGAGTTTCCAGACAACCTTTATCAAGAGAATTTGTTGTGTGTCACTTCTCTCTTCCAACAGCGAGAATGCGTTCATCAAAGCCCCCAGCAATCTTGACAAATCTCGTCTTTACTACCAAGAACTGTCTGTTTACTGATACTGATAAAATATAAATATATTTGCGGTATAATAAATAAGTGTGACAATGGTCCGCTAACAATCCAATTTATGTATGTGTCACCCCCCTGCCCCCAACCCAAGAAGCACAAAGACAAGGAAAGATAATAACAAGGAAGGGACTGGGCTGGGGACAGGGGGGCCTTTGCAAGTACTAAGCCGGTACAAATAATATATAATGGGCCTAATGGCCCTGAGTGGAGATATTCCCCAATTCAGACCTCAATCAGAGCAGGACTCACAGTCAGTGAAAGTTGCTGGGTGTTATATTGCTATCTGCTTCCCTTTCAGACCTGTGATATCAGCACCTAGAAGTTCTTCCAGCATCAATGAATATGATGAAGCACCTATTGGCGTGAAATGCGCTAGAGTGTTTCTCCCTCTCTTGTCGCATGGCGAATGTTTTATTTGTAAGAATGGAATTAATAAGTTGGCATTACCACTATGCGATCAGCCATTAGACTTGCTTCATAATACTGCTGAGACAAGCTGGTTTGGCACCTGGGTCACTTTGGGGCAAGCTGGCCGTGGACTGACATGGAGTGATGTTTTACATTACATAGTTACATAGTTAGTCAGGTTGAAAAAAGACACGACAATTCTATCTAGTTCAACATTATTATTCCTTTGCAATGCGTTGTGCTCACTGAATGATAAGGAAGCTAAATGATAAGGATCATTTTTGATGATAGCATGTTTTTTTTTTAGTTGAGTCCATGTCATTTTAATGGAGCAACTGTCACCTTGCTTAGGTCATGAACTACTATTCTCATCTATAACCTATTCCTTAAAATCGATTGTAGACATAGTAAAGGGGTATGATGCCATAAACTATTTTCAATATTACAATTCCCACTTTCATCATGGCCACCCATCGCTATGGCATACATTGGAGTTGATTATCTAAGACCCTGGTGCCCAACGTTTCTCCGAGAGTCCGCAAGCTGCCCTTTGGCACTTATTGTGTGGCCCTCAGAGCCCTTTTATGAATTACGCTGTGCTGACTGTCCCTATTCTTTTTTTTTGTTGTGTTTTTATAATAGAAAAGATGTACCTTTTATCAATAACTAGCATTTCTGGAGCTCCAAGTAGGTGATTGTGCCTGGACAAAAAGGAACATCCTGGTAAAATTATGATCTACTGGTCATTGGTCTACTGCACGGGGGGGGGGGGCTTTTCCTCATCGCCCTCTTTCTGTGAACACTCAATGGGGCTGTTGAAACGTTGTAGCTTTCTGGCAGCTCCCTGATTGGAAGACAGCAACAGGGGGCTGATATGTGAGATGTATACACAATTGTGTCATCTCTGAGCCAGCATCTTAGTACAGGAAGTAGATGTTGACCCTATGAAGGTGCCTGAACAAGGATGGCTTTGTCCTCCTGGAGAGAAAAACAAATCAAGCAGGGGCGGCACGTGCATTAGGGGCACTCGGGTGCCACCCCCCTATCCCCGCTACCCCCTTATACAATGGATAGCATGAATATATCCACTGCCACCACAGCCGCCCCCTATTCATGTGTCCGGCCCCTTTCGGGTCACCGGGCATATGAATTAGAGCGGCCAGGTTTTTTATTTTTTGAAGCACTGATTACATTTATAGGCTCTAAAAAAAGCTTCAAAATAGGTTGGACTCGGGACACAGTGCATTGCGTCTGGAGCCCACTCAGGTGTGTTGCAACAGCAAATGAAAATTTGCTGTTGTAACACTGATCCTCCTCCTGGCCAATCGGGAAGTAGGTATGAAATCTGTTTCCCGATTGGCCAAAACATCTGGTGATCCTATTGGACCCCTAGAGCAAAAAAGAAAAACCACAGAGGTGATCAAAGACCACCAAAAGAAAGCTCTATTTGTGGGGGAAAAATTTGTTTGGGTACATCGTTGCATGTCCGCGCAGTAGTCAGTTAAAGCAATGCAGTGCCGTATCACAAAAATTGGCCTGGTCATTAAGGGGGCAAATCCTACCGGTCCGTAAAGAGGGATTGCACCTGAAATTTTTTTTTTAAAAGCCAGCAGCTACAAATACTGCAGCTGCTAACTTTTAATAAATGGACACTTACCTCTTCCAGGGTCCAGCGATGTCGGCAGCAGAGGCCGATCAATCGCTCGGCTCTCTGTTACTGCCGGCGCCATTCTCGGTGAGGGAATCAGGAAGTGAAGCGTTGCAGCTTCACTTCCCGCTTCCCTACTGCACATGCGCGAGTCGCGCAGTGCAATGAGAATCGTCCGTGCGGGACAGGAAGAAGCATAGACTCCCGTTGGAGTCAATGCCTGGAAGTGGGTGCAAATACCTGTCTTAGACAGGTATCTGCACCCCCCTCCCCCCTGAAAGGTGCCAAATGTGACACCGGAGGGGGGGGAGGGTTCCGAAAAGCGGTTTCCGGCTTTAAGTGGTTAAATAGAAAAAAAGAAAGCTCTATTTGTGTGAAAAAAAATTATAAAAATCTTATATGGGTACAGTATAGCATGATCGCGCAATTGTCGCGCAATTGTCATTCAAAAGGCCCATACACACGATCAGACTTTTTGACAACCAACATGCAAATTAGCTGTTTTGGACCAACATCCGACCGTGTGTACGCTCCATCGGACCAACTTTTTCCAGGTTTCATCTGTACAAACCAATGCAGAACCAATGCAAAAGATCAGACAACAATACAGAATTTGACCAAAGGTGGCGGTAAAGAGCAGAAAAACCAAGTGATTTGGTGAAAGTTGGCTGAAAAAGTCCTGCCATGTGTATGCAATACCAACTTGGGGCCAACGCCCTTTGGACAAAAATCCACGGGAAAGTTGGTCCACGGTCCGATCGTGTGTATGAGGCTAAAGTGGGACAGCGCTGAAAGCTGAAAATTGGCCTGGGCAGGAAGGGGATGAAAGTGTCTGGTATTGAGGTGGTTAACAATGTACAGTATATTCCAATATAAGGACATCTAAGTTGGTATAGTAGTAAAATGCCTGATTTTGAATTCCGGAGCTGTGTCTTTCCATGTATGGTTATGAGTAGTACATCTGGTCTATAAAGGGCTTTTGCAATAAAACGTTGTGCTGTAAGGAACGGAGCACCAAGCTGCTTGCTCAAGCGACACTTAGCGGCAGATGGCGAGGTTCGCGCTGACATTTTTCTCCCTCGAACAAATGATATTTGTCCTTAGTGGCGAGGTAAAGACATAGCATAATCCATCTACAACCTTGATACCGAATGCGTGGTCAATAGAGGCGATGTGTCTTCCCAGCCGTGGAATTGGTACCTGACAGGGCAGGATGGTTACAAATGATGCTGAAGACCAGACTGGAGGAGAGACAATGTTATTTGCCCCGGGTAGGTGTGTGTCATATGGATCCACTAGCTGCAAATTAAATAAATGTTGTGAAGTATTTTGTTATGTTGGTCATGTAGCTCCTCATACTCCTGGCATCTAAGTTATTACAGCCTGACAACGGCAACACAGGAGGTTTATGAGGACAAATGGGTTCATTGAAAACCGTATTTCACTTCAAGGCCAAGGTTTGTTACACTTCAGGCATACGGGGACAACGTTTTTAAATTCACTCAAGGGACATCACCTACCTGCAGGGAGGCTCTCGTTTCTAATCTGGCTGTGAACCTGCCATGTTCTATCTCTAAATTCTGTATATACAGTCCAATAAGAGTGCCAAACTAATTTCCAAGAGTCCCAAGGTTTATTGTCTTGTTAACACTAGCATAACGGGCCTTCTGAAAGTATTCCAACCAGAAACCAAAGTACAAATTTCTCTGATATCTGATTATCTTAGTCTACTTAAGAACAGTCAAGATTCCTGAGCCCTGATGTAGTGGGAGTCTATTTGGCCACTGAATCGTGTTGGCTTTTTCTGCTAGGAACCAATTTTATTAATGAAATTTTGGGCTCTTGGACATTTGTTTGGCCTTCTCATTGGACTGTATATACAGTCATAATTCCTGAGCCCTGATGAAGGGGGAGTCTATTTGGCCACTGAATTGTGTTGGCGTTTTTCTGCTATGAACCAATTCTATTAATTCAGTTTTGGGCTCTTGAACATTTGTGTGGCTCTCTCATTGGACTGTACAGTATAGAGATTCAAAAGCTCTGATGAAGGGGGAGTCTGTTTGGTCCCCAAATCACGTTGGCTTCTTTTATGCTATGAACTAATTTTGTGAACACAATAGGGACTCTTGGACATTTGTTTGGTGCTCTTATTGGACGGTATTTATATGGACTCTCAACACTGGGTTCTCTCTTTGTTTCTAAGGGGTGTTACTGTTGACTGCTGCCAAACCGGAGCCTGTGATAATTCTATTTAGCTATTGAAAATCTGTATCCAGCACCTGTTTTTTAGCTGTGTTTGGACTATAAATTCTTGTGGCTGCCTGTATCCTTATTCTCTGAGTGGGTTTGAGTCTAATGCCCCGTACACGCAATCGGACTTTCCGACAACAAAACCGTGGATTTTTGTTCGAAGGGTGTTGGCTCCAACTTTTCTTGCATACACACGGTCACACAAATGTTGGCCAACAATTATGACCGTAGTGACGTACAAGACGTACGTGATATCTCCATTACCAAAGCTAGTTTTACAAGACTTCCGGCTCGTACTTGATTCCGAGCATTCGTGAACTTTTGTGCAACGGACTTGTGTACACACGATTGGAAAGTCCGACATACAAAGTTTTGTTGGTGGAAAATTTGAGAACCTGCTAGTCAACATTTGTTGGTGGAAAGTCCGACAACAAATGTTCGATGGAGCGTACACACGGTCAGACTTTCAGCCAACAAGCTCACATCCAACATTTCTCGTCGGAAAATCCGACTGTGTGTACGCAGCATAAGACTGGAAAATTCAGGCCAAACTATACACTAGTAGTTTCTTTTTTGTTCAACCCAGTGGGCTGAATAAAAAAAAAAAAACTGAAGAGCTCAGGAGGAGCCGCTGTACTAACAATCTGATGTTATCACAGCAATCTACCCTGCTGAGCTATTGTGCTCTGACACAATAGCGGTCAGAGCTCTGAAACCGGTCAGCCCTCTCAACCATTGGCTGAGAGGGCTGATCAGGAACCTTTTCCGGTCATGCCCTGTGCGGCCGGCTTCTGTCGGACCGGCTGCCATACATACTGGCTGAATGTCTCTATTGAACTGGCTGATGCCGCCTGGTATTCAGCCCATGTGTACTAGGCTTAAGTGTTCCCCGTCCCTAGAACCACCCTCATTGGATCACTCTTTGATGAAGTGGCTCCACCCGTAAGACAAGTCAGTCATGATGAATGCTAAAAACAATGGCTGCATGCTGTCCAACAGAATCAGCTAAGGGGATTTCTTCCGCAAGAGTGGAGCAAGTCTCTTCCCAGACATTTTTACATAACAAGACAAGTTTGTAAAGACTGTTTTTGAATACTGGTGTTTTTTGATACAGATTTTATAAAGCTGTCTTACAATGTTGGTGTGCTTTATGTTTGTTCTATAGAGTTTCTTAAAGTTTCCCAGTCTTATGCTGCGTACACACGAGTGGACTTTTTGACAGACTTTCGACAGAGTTCTGACAAACTTTTCGAATGAAAAGTTTGAACTTGGCCACACACAATCACACTAAATTCTGACGGATTCGAACATGATGACGTACGACCGGACTAGAATAAGGAAGTTCGTAGCCAGTAGCCAATAGCTGCCCTAGCGTCGTTGTTTGTCCCTCCGACTAGCACACAGACGAGCGGATTTTTCGATAGGAACTGGGTCCAACGGAGTTCCGGCGGGAAAATTTAAAACATGTTCTATTTCTAAAGTCTGTTGGATTTTTCGACAGCAAAAGTCTGATGGAGCCCACACACGATCAAATTGTCCGACGGATTTGTTCCGTCGGACCTTTGCTGACGAAAAGTCCTCTCGTGTGTACGCAGCATTAGGAAGCAATAAAACCATGGGTACCATGAACTGTAATTAACAATACATATCATATACCTGGAGGGACCTATTTTTATTTTTTTCTGCAGTGGCACTATGGGGTTGATTTACTAAAATTGGGGAGTTCAAAATCTGGCGAAGCGGTGCATGGTAGCCAATCAGCTTCTAACTTCAGCTTATTGATTAATTCGTTTTTTTATACAGAGCTGCACCAAATTTTGCACCCTCCAGTTTTAGTAAATCAAACCCTTTATCCATAAGATAAGTCTCATGATGCTGTCTCATCTAGGAGCACTGACCTTTAAACCCAGATGGCCCCATAAAGAGGAAAAATTATAGAGGTTGCAAACCATGGGGAAGTTGTACCTATAGGTAAGCCTAGAATAAGGCTCACCTATAGGTACTGTAAATATCTCCTAAACGTGCACCGTTCAGGAGATATTTACTGTTTACTGCGCCTATGATGTCATTGGCGCATGTGCTCTGAAAGAAGGGCCGCCCGTTCCGTTTCTTCAGGCGAGTGTGCCGTGACTGTCGTGGGAGCGACATCACGTGGCTCTGGCCAGTCACAGAGCCGGAGTCCGCGGCCCCGGAAAGAAGACGGGCGAAGATGGATACGCCCTGCAGTGGGGACGACGCAGGCTTCGTTTGCAGGTAAGTGTCACATGCATACTAGCACATTATGCATTTAGTTTGCAGGGAAGAAAGGACCACCAGGTTTACTTCCTCTTTAAATACCAACATTTTTTGGAATGCTCCAACTGACTGTCTTCGTTTTGTCTTTACTATACACATCTTCTTGCTAGATACCAGTTCATTACCCTGCAAATGTAAATGTTTGCTGGATAGAGGCTGATCTAGTCATGTGAATGTTCAGATTGGTTAAAGAGAAGTGTGATCCCAAGAATGTTCCCAGGTTCTGATTGTACATCGGATGGTCCATCCCTGTGATCTGGCTGACTTGCTGAATTATCTGCTATTTCACTCTGCCTTATTTCCTCTAATACACCAATCGTTTCACCAATTTCATAACTTTAAGACATTTACCCATTGTGGTGGTGTTTTAGCCAAAGGTATTAAAAGTTTACGAACTTCCAAAATGTGGAATTTGCTAAAAAGTGTTTTACAGAGCAGTAAGTGACGCAAAACTGTGTAGAATGGTTTTGGAAGTTCCTGGGCCGCTCTGCCTGATGAGATGATGGAGACTTGAAGCCCATACATTCTTTGTTCGATCGCCCTTTCCCCAGAGATCCTTGACAGGTTTTATTACACCTTAACCCCCCCCCCCCCCGATTTTACTACTAAACCCCAATTTAGATTGGTGACTTACATTTTGTTAGCAAAGTAGACCATCAACAAATACCGGAACAAACCATTTTCTTTCTCAGCGGATTAATGGGTTCTTTATTAATGAGAAACTCACCAGTATCCTGCTGGACAATATAATAAATACATTTTCCCCGCTTTGGACCTAGTGGATACAATATGCACACCCGGACAAGGTCATCCAGCATCCAGGACAAAGATGCTAAAATGTGCACCCCCCCCCCCCCCCCCCTGTTCATTATGTGCAAGCGTAGGGGAGTCTATTCCCAGCAGTCACTCACTTATCAAAATCACTGCAGCTGTCACTACTCCTGTCAGCCTTGTAACAGAAGGAAGATGCCCCCATCCCTATAGTAAACTATTGCGCCCAGGGCAGCTGTCCCTCCCGCCCACCACTTGTCCCGGCCCCGTGCACATCTGTCACTGTCCACGGAGAGCTATACCCAGGGGGGGGGGGCGTGGCTTGGCGCGCAACGGAGATGGCAGCTTGCTAGAGGAGCTCCGGAGAAACCGCAGCCTAACACCCGCTCTTTGACACTATACACCCCCGATAATGAGCAAACTTGGATACCGAACACCGCACACCAGGTCACGGAAGTCGGCAGCAGCCTTGAAGGGACGGAACATCTCCGACTTATTCAAAAGCCAGTCCCGCTCGCTCGGGAGTACAGGCCCCAAGATGGCGCCGACGCGTGCAACAGAGGACTTCAGTGAGGACTCCCAATCGGCCACAGAGGATAACGGTAGGGGACCCTCACACCCCAATCTCCCCCTGACGTACTCCGACATGGCCATAATAGCGGCAGACATTAAATCGTCCTTTTCGGCGGCCATCACGGATCTTAAGTCCAGCCTCATGGTACTAAATGACCGCATGATAGACGCTGAAACCGCGGGGAAACAGAGGGAAAAGGCTATCCACAGATTGGACAGGGTCACTCTTTCCCACTCAAACCACTTCATCGAGATGAACAGACATTTAGAGGACCTCGATAACAGGGGGAGGAGGTGCAATATAAGGGTCAGGGGCATACCCGAGACGGTGGAAGCCGACCAAATCAACCCGGCCCTCAGACGAGTATTTAATAGCCTACTGGAACGGCCGGAGGACACAGACATAGAATTTGTCCGGGCGCACAGAGCCCTGAGGGCCAGGGGGCCTGATAACATGCCACCAAGGGATGTAATATGTTGCCTACAAAGCTTCACATTAAAGGAGGAGATAATGCAAAAGGCACGCAGAAACGAGCAGATCATATTTAATGGAGAAACCATAATGCTCTTTCAAGATCTCTCCCAAATAACACTGAGAAACAGAAGGGCCCTCCGCCCCCTGCTGGACAGACTCCGTGAAAAAGATCTCAGATACACATGGAGGTTCCCCTTTGCTTTGATTGTGATGCACAATGGCAGGCAACACGCACTAAGGTCACCAGAAGACCTAGAGGAGTTCTGCTCCGCACTACATCTGGGTCCTGTAGACCTCCCTGAATGGTATCAGGAATTCCGCTTACCTCCCCTGGATCGCAGTCCTCCGGGCTCACCACTGACCTCCCCTGAGAAAAGACACCAGAAGAAGAAGCTGAAGCAAAGCCGCCCCAGCGGCTCGATAGCAGGCACACCGAACAACAGCAGAGCCCATGCTTCCAGAGCACGAGACGATGAGTCCTAGTCACATGAGACGATATACATCTATATTGCAGTCCACGATGCTACCTGAGACCATGAAAGTACAGGCTGACTTGATCAGTCCTACTCCTCTGCTCCACTCATAAACTTCCACACTATACGGGAATATCCACAAGCTTTACAACCCATCGTAAGTTTATAAGAAACATCTTATTTCCTGAAGCCACTTAACGCATCCATACACACCACAAGGGCGCAGCGGCTGAACGCTGACACTAACCACACGGAGATGGTCGCCGAAGCGCCTGTCTCCTAAACAGATTGCGGCCACAGCTGGAGAACTTCTCCCATAGATGCGACTCAAGGTTGATACACTAATCCACCCACGCAGATAAGCCGACTTCAATGGGTGAAGTGACTGGAGTTGGGGAGCGACACAACGAGGAACACAAACAAAACAGGACTCTTTCTTTTCCTTTTTCCCTTTTTTTTTTATTTTTGCCTGTCTCTCATGGTCATTGGGACTATAGGTGTATATGATATACTACTGAAATGCTTCTATACCTCCAATATGTTACGTTAAGTTTACTGTTTTAATAGTCCAATTGAATTGAATATAGAAACCACTATGGTATTAGCTGAAGAGCCAACAGATTGATAGGCTCTACAGTGTCAAAGAGCCCAACCAACACCTTTCCATTGCCACAATAGGTTGCGGTCTCCCACCCTCCACCCTGTGTGACCACTACTTTTTAGCCAGTAGACCCGCCTGCTCTGCTTTGTCAGAAAGAGGTGCAGCCTCCCTCCAACCCCCAAAAGGGTGTCCTGTCGGGACCATTGTCACAACAGGACACACTATACTGACACCTATTCGATAGGATACTATTGCTTAGGTCTGAACCTATTCACTCTCTCAACCAACCCCCACCCCCACCTTTACCCTCAACCTTTTAATTTGACAGGTCGGTGTTCGCACCGGTTGACACGCAACAGACATACTCAGTGAATCCGATTATTAGCTTGTATTTTTACTCTCTCTCTTGCCGTTTGTCTAACGCTTTGCCATTGAGTGTCGCCCACAGGTACCGTCTCTCTGAGTCTCTCCGTTCCGGAACCATGGCATACTCCACACTGAGCCAGCACGCAACGGTCATCTCACACAATGTACAAGGCCTAAATATACCAGAAAAAAGGTCATCCTTACTGAGGGGACTTAAGAAAGGTAGGCCGCACTTCGCTTTTTTACAGGAAACCCACTTTAAGTCGTCGGGCATACCCAGGCTCACTGATTCCTTCTTCACAGAAGCCTACCATGCTACTAATGACCAAGCCAAGACGAAGGGGGTCTCGATACTGATTAGTAGAGAGGCTCCCTTCGTCTTCAAAGACAAACTGATAGATCCGGAGGGCAGGTATATTTTCCTTAAAGGTCTCTATAATGGCAACCCGGTCACATTAGCTAACGTCTACTTTCCCAATAGGTTGCACCTATCCTTCTGCAGGAAATTAATACGCATGTTAGAATGTTTTAGTGAAGGCTGCATTATTCTAGGAGGAGATTTTAATCTACCTTTGAACCCAATATACGACACCTCCACGGGCAAATCGCACATGGCCTATAAAATGTTAAAATCATTTAAGAAGCTCCTACACACCCTACATCTGACCGACGCTTGGCGTTTCCTCCACCCTGAAGGGAGGGATTACACTTTCTACTCAGCGCCCCACACTAAGTACACCAGGATTGACTATTTATTTATCTCCCGCAGAGACTTGCACCTACTTTCCAAAGCTGAAATAGGGATCCAAACATTATCTGATCACTCCCCCATATCTATCACGCTCTCCACTGTACCCCCAGGGAAAAACCCCCCTACGTGGAGGCTAAATTCCTCCCTATTGACTGACCACACTCTTCTACCAGAAGTGACCTCTCATCTGAGAGACTATTTCAAGCACAACAATACGCAAGACATGGATCCATTAATGATCTGGGAAGCCCACAAGTGCACCATAAGGGGAATTCTAATGAGAATGGGATCCCAACGCAAAAAAGACAGAGATAGGGAAATCATTAGACTAACAAACAAAATATCCCAACTTGAATCACAACACAAGCTATCCCTAACCAAGACTGTGGCGAAGGAACTGATGGACACACGCAAAACACTACAACAATCTTTGGAGGTCATCTCCAAACGACTTCTATTCTTCAAACGCAAGGTGTACTATGAGTACGGTGACAAGACAGGCAAATTTTTAGCCAGGGCACTAAAGGGCCCCCGTCTCCGGAACCACATCGCGGGCATAACTAACAGGGAAGGCAGACTAGATATTACGGATGACCAGATTTCCAAACACTTTCAAGACTATTACACGCAACTATACAACCTCCCCCAACAACACAGACCTACCGACCTGACGGAAGGCAGGAAGGAACTTATACAGAATTACCTGACTACTTCCAAAATGCCGAAATTGTCAGAAGCAGATAGTGAACTCCTCGACCAACCCATAACATTAGATGAAGTCCAATCAGCAATTAGAGAGTTGAAAACAGGGAAAAGCCCAGGTCCAGATGGATATACCTCTATCTACTATAAGACATTCACCGATATACTGGCAGGTCCCCTAACAAGAGCCTTAAACTCCTTCATGCTTCCAAGGGAAAACACAAAATCACTCCTAGAAGCCCACATCACAATACTGTTAAAGCCAGACAAGGAACCCTCCCTATGCACGAGCTATAGACCAATCTCACTGCTTAACCTAGACGTGAAAATAATGGCGAAAATCATCGCCAACAGACTGAAACCTTGCTTACACACTTTGATAGGCCCAGAACAGGCAGGATTTATGCCTGGAAGGGAGGCGAGAGATAACGTGACAAAGTCACTCAACCTTGTCCACGCTGCCCATGTGCGAAAAATCGAAGGCCTTCTCCTCTCCACGGACGCGGAGAAGGCCTTCGATAGAGTAGCCTGGGATTTCATGTTGGGGACATGTAGGTACGTGGGTTTAGGCACACATATGATGTCATGGATAGAGACCCTCTATAGGAACCCAACGGCTAGACTCCGCATTAACGGAACTTTATCAGATACGGTGCATATAGCCAATGGCACCCGACAAGGGTGTCCACTATCACCCATCCTGTTCATTTTATCGCTAGAACCCTTTATCCGGATGGTAGGATTAAATCCTAGTATCCAAGGATTCCACATATCAAATTCGAACTACAAAATAGCCGAATACGCGGATGATTTACTGTTCTTTCTAACCAACCCCCACGTATCTCTCCCTAACCTCTTAAAGGAATTCTCCTTATATGGTTATTTATCAAACCTGAAAATCAACCTGTCCAAGTCAGAGGCCTTAAACATAAACGTACCCGAAGACATGCATAAACTAGTAAAAAACAACAATCCATTCAGATGGGTAACTAAAGCACTTAAATATCTGGGGGTTTGGCTACCTCCACGAATCAGCCAGGTATATGAATGCAACTTCCCACCGCTTCTTAAAACAATATCATCAGATCTGGCAGGGTGGCACCCCAAGAATTTTTCGTGGTTTGGCAGGGCTGCCATTTGCAAAATGGTAGTTCTACCCAAACTGTTATACCTCTTTAGGACTCTGCCCATACACATACCCTCAGCATTTTTTAAACAACTGCAATCCACTCAGAACCAATTCGTGTGGGCACACAAACGAGTACGCATCAGAGTCACACTGTTACATCAACCCAAAGAGAGAGGAGGGATGGGTTTGCCAAATTTTAAGCAGTACTACCATGCTGCACATATAGCCAGGATAATAGACTGGCACTGCCATGATAACATCAAGGACTGGGTGACCCTGGAGAGTGACTTATGCTCACTTCAGCTGAGATACTCCCCATGGATCCCAGAGTCCCACTATCCACAGGACCTAAAGCAACATCCCTTGATTAACACTACCCTAAAAGTCTTTCACCTAGTAGTTAAAAATTCTAAATTATCCACCTCCTTGAGTCCACTCACGCCTATCTACCAAAACCCTGATTTCCCACCGGGCGAAGACAGACGGTTCCTGAGAGCGACGAACCCACGCTCGCCTCTCCTTGCCACACATTGCTTTCAAAATGCACAAATTAAGGACCTCGCGTCCTTACAGATGGATAATAGCCTACAACACATGCCGATGTGGTCTTACTTCCAATTACGTAGCTACCTCAATCAGAGGCCTCACAAAGAATACTTCACCAAAAGTTTGACAGAAATGGAATCAGTGTGCCTAGAGGGTAATCCTGTACAGAAAGCCACCTCACTAGCTCATGCGTGGTTACAGGACTCAGAAGACTGCCCGACGGAGAGACTCAGAGAGAAATGGTCAGAAGCCTTGGGCATAGGGATAACCGACAAGCAATGGCAAAAGGTATGCATCTTAACACATAAATGTTCTCTGAGTACCAGAACGCAAGAAACCGCCTATAAATTGTTAACGCACTGGTATGCTACACCTGATAAAGTACATAAATGGTACCCACAGTCGTCAGACAAATGCTGGCGCTGTCAGAAGGAGACAGGAACTCTGCTACACATTTGGTGTCAATGCCCTATGATAACCCAATATTGGACAAAGGTAAGAGAGATAATCCAGCATATCACAGAGACCTCTATGAAGTTAGATGCGGCTTGTTGTTTACTCCATGTCACCTCGTTCTCGCTCAGGCGATATAAAAAATCACTGACTAGACACTTACTGAACGCGGCTAAAGCCCTTATACCGCTACACTGGAAGTCTACCAGCACCCCAACCGTCAAAGATTGGTTAGCGAAAATTAAGGACATTTGCGACATGGAGGAAACTATAGCACAGTCAAAGGACTCTGTTGAAAAATTTCACACAACATGGATGCCATGGCTCACCTTCAGATACACACAACATTACGAAGATCTCAGGAAGAATATTACTGATTCCTGAATCCTGAGATCAGCCATACTGACACATGTCAGAGTATTAACGTAGATCCCAGCTGAGTTACACACGCCTTGTTAAACCGATGTGCGAACACCACATACCTGTTCATTTCCCTTCCCTTCCCTTTTTTTTTTTGTCCCCCCTCCCCCCTCCTTTTTCGTCCTTCCCCCTTTTTCTTTTCACCCTTTATCTTCAAACCCATTCTTCCTTTACCCCCCCCTTTTTTTTTTTTTTTGTCTGTATCCCCCTCCCCCCCCTCCTTTTTCTTCCTTCCTCCCCCCTTTTTTTTTTTTTTCTCACACCTAAACCCGTTGAATGAGCGGGTCATGACATGTCCCAAATTTACAAATGCATAGTCTTGGTTAACTAGTTACTCCAAATCTGGTTGACTGCCTAGCACTTGTCCCAGCTTAAGTTGGAGACATGAAAAGTCAATAAGTTACATGTTTGTTACAGATTATTGGTAGCGGAAAACACTACATTAATGTAATGATACTGTATAATTATTCCTTCTCTACCTGAACAAATGTGCATTTGTATGTTTATTTTTCAATGTTAATAAACTTTTGAATGGAAAAAAAAAAAAAAAACTTGTCTTGCATACACACGGTCGCACAAATGTTGTCGGAAATTCCGAACGTCAAGAACGCGGTGACGTGCGACGAGCCGAGGAAAATTAAATTTAATAGCCAGTGCGGCTCTTCTGCTTGATTCCGAGCATGCGTGGAATTTTGTGCGTCGGAATTGTGTACACACGATCGGAATTTCCGACAACAGAGTTTGTTGTCGGAAAATTTGAGAACCAGCTCTCAAATTTTTGTTGTCGGAAATTCCGACAAAAAATGTCAGATGGAGCCTACACACGGTTGGAATTTCAGACAACAAGCTCCCATCGAACATTTGTTGTTTGAAATTCCAATCGGGTGTACGCGGCATTAGGTGTCAACTGTTCAACTGACTTGTGTTCAAGATGGAACATTGTCTCTCTCTCCTTCTACTGCTGTGTGGAGAGAGAGAGACCCGGAAGACTCATGTACATCGCTGGATTGAGATGGGGCTCAGGTAAGTATAAGGAGGGCTGGGGGGGCTGCACACAAAGTTTTTTTACCTTAATGCATGGAATGCATTAAGAAAAAAACCTTCTGCCTTTAGAACCACATTAAGAAGAATGGACCTGGTGGCACATGTGGTCAGGCTAAAGGTTTTTAGGCAACTGCCGCACATATAAGGCTGAAACAACCTTTGGGGAAGTTTTTGGTCCTTTTATCCCAAACCTTTTTTTGGGAATCTGCCAAAAATAACACACAGTACATCCAAATTGAGTAAATTAGGTCTGAATCTAACATCATCCACATTTCAGGATCAACTCTACTCACCAACTGTAAAATCTTAAAACTATTAGCTGTGTCTGTATACATTTGTATGTGTGTCCAAGTATACCCATTGCAATCTTTGCGTATATGAAACAATGTAAAGTTTATGCCAATTTTTTTTACAAAGGGGGGAAAATAGTCAATTTTATATTTGTAGACTTGAAGGGTTTTATTGCTACCGGAGAATCCACTTTTGATTAAGTGATATCCCTTCTCGGCAATAGAAAAGCCATAAAGCGAAGGTCAGCCTATTCACATCTCTCACAGGAAATCATTAACCGCTGCAATAAATATTTACAACTATTATTCTACAGCCACGGCTAATAATATAAATTCATACATAGCCAAGTGAAATGTGAGTAACAAACTGTAAAACAGACCGGACCTACCGGCAGTGGATACATAAATATACTTTATATGATTGCAGCTCAATAGAGCTTCCCCTCCTGTGGATTCAAGCCTTATAAAGTATGGTTATTCCATAGCTTAATAGCAAGTTCTAATGCACAATCCATGGGACTTTTGCGTAAAGCAGAGGCATTAAACTGCAAAAACAATATTGTATATATATATATATATATATATATATATATATATATACTGTATCTGTCTATATATAGATAGATAGATAGATAGATAGATAGATAGATAGATAGATATAGACATATATATATATATATATATATATATATATATATATATATATATATATATATATAGTCTATAGATATATATATGTGTCTATATATATATATGTTATATCTGTTCAAAAAAGTGCAAAATAAATACCTGCTGACCCTGTAAATCCAGTACTGTCCTGTGTCTGACGCAATGTTAGCAGCCATATCCATGTAGGACATTCCGCTCCTACAATTAAAAATCAGCATTTTTTCCCCTAGAAAACTACTTAGAACCCTCAAACATTATTTTTATATCTATATATCTATATATATCTATATATATAGATATTTATTTTTTTTAACCACTTCAATACCGCCCACCGTCATATGACGTCCACAAGGTGGATCTCCCATCCTGGGTGGACGTCATATGACATCCTCCTATTCCCAGCCGTCTAGGGGGCGCACGCGCGCGCACCCGCGGCGTCGCTCGGGACCCGGTGCGTGTGCCCGGTGGCTGCCCGGGAAAACAGTCGGACTGTGGATCTGTCTGTGTAAACACACAGCTCCAGGTCCTGTCACTGGAGAGGAGACCGATGATGTGTTTCAAGTACAGAGGAACACCGTTTGGTCTCCTCCCCTTCTGAGTCCCCTCCCCCCACAGTTAGAATCACTCACATAGGGAACATGTTAACCCCTGCCCCTAGTGTTAACCCCTTCCCTGCCAGTCACATTTACACAGTAATCAGTGCAATTTTATAGCAACGATCGCTGTGTAAATGTGAATGGCCCTAAAACTGTGTCAAAAGTGTCCGAAGTGTCCGCCGCAAAGTCGCAGTCACGAAAAAAATCACAGATCGCCGCCATTACTAGTAAAAAAAAAAAAAAAATGCAATAAATCTATCCCCTATTTTGTAAACGCTATAACTTTTGCGCAAACCAATCAATATACGCTTATTGTGATTTTTTTTTACCAAAATATGTAGAAGAATACGTATCGGCCTAAACTGAGGAAAAAAAATTGTTTTTTTTTTTAAAAAAATGGGATATTTTTTATAGCAAAAAGTAAAAAATATTGTGTTTTTTTCAAAATTGTCGCCCCTTTTTTGTTTATGGCGCAAAAAATAAAAACCACAGAGGTGATCAAATACCACCAAAAGAAAGCTCTATTTGTGGGGAAAAAAGGACGTCAATTTTGTTTGGGTGCAACGTCGCACGACCGCGCAATTGTCAGTTAAAGCAACGCAGTGCCGAATCGCAAAAAGTGCTCTGGTAAGGAAGGGGGTAAAATAGCCCGGGGCTGAAGCGGTTAAAGATGTGACACAGATACAAACAAAAAGACAACTTTGCATTGCATTTAGATGGTGACGAGCGCAATAAGCACAACCAGTGGCGTCGCTAGGGGGGGCTTTTGGGGCTATAGCCCCGAATCTGGGGCCCATAGGCCTGAGTCTAGCTGCTAAGATTGCTGGGGCCCATAGCCCTGAGTCTAGCTGCTAAGATTGCTGGGGCCCATAGCCATATAGCTGCTCAGATTGCTGGGGCCCATAGCCGTATAGCTGCTCAGATTGCTTTTACCAGAAAGAGAATGGCCGGCTGAAGAAACGATACCAGGATTTTGACTGTAGCTGCTTATGGAGACATTGAGATGGGCAGGTGTTCTTTAGCCCTGTCCCATGGAGACAATGCTGCTCCTCCATACATACAGTATATATAGTAGTAGAAGAGGAAGCGTGTTACTGGCTGGATCCAGAGGTGAAAATACAGGGAAGAAAAGTCTAAAAAAAGAAAACCAATGCAGCCACCACAATGAAGGACTGGTTCTGTGCCTATTCAGCCAAAAGAACATTTGTGAGGTACTGATATTTGATGAGAAGACCTGGCTCACAATCAGCATCCTAATTCAACCCAAAGGTGTTTAATGGGGTTGAGGTCAGGACTCTGGAGTACCTCCACACCCAACTTTGGAGTGGATATTGAGGAGCACCTAATACAAAACCTCATATCACTTAACCAATTCCCGCCGGCCTATAGTCAGATGACGGCTGGGTGGGAGCTCTCTTGTTCTGGGTGGACGTCACATGACATCCTCCCAGGACGCGCCTCGCGTGCCCCATGATGTGTCGCCCACTGTGTCCACTGGGCACAGCCGATGACAGATCAGTGGACCGGCCCGCTGCAGGTACCATGTGATCGCTGTGACCAATCACAGCAGATCACATGACAATTGTACACATTGGGTGGCTTTCATTCATGCCATTTGTGTTACTTGCTGTGATTGGTCACAGTGATCACATGGTACAGACAGGGCCAATCACAGCCCATCGTTACCATGTGTTATAAGCAATAATAGTTAAAAGCTACTCCCTGAGTAGCACAGCATTGCTATGATAACACTGTGTTGCTCTGGTCACAGTATGCAACAAAAAAAAATGTACTAAAAGAGAAAATAATATAATAAAAAAACAGAAAAAAGTTATTACATTTTTTTATTTATTTTTTACATACTGTCACAAGTCAGTATTCCTGATCACTACCACACCTGTAATGATGTTGCTGTACTGCACTGGTGATAGTATGTCAAAAAATAAAAAAAATTAACTTATTTTTTTCATTTACTTTCCAAAAAGTTGTGACAAAAAATGACAACTTCAAAAAACTCACCATGCCTCTTACTAAAATACCTTGGACTGTCTACTTTCCAAAAAAAGGGGTCATTTGGGGGTATTTGTACTGTCCTGGCATTTTCGGGGCCTCAAGAAATTAGATAGACCGTCAGTACATCAGGACTGATCGATTTTCAGCTATATACACTATACTGTATATACCATACTATGTGGACCCACAGACTAAATAATATACATTGATTTGGATTATTTTCACCAAAGCAATGTAGCAGTATACATTTTGGCCTACATTTATGAAGAAAGATTATTTATTTGCAAACTTTTATAACAGAAATAAAGAAAAATGCGTTTTGTTTTTCAAAATTTTCGGTCTTTTTTTTGTTTATTTAGCAAAAAATAAAAAACCCAGTGGTAATTAAATACCACCAAAAGAAAGCTCTATTTTTGTGAAAAATGTATAAAAATGTCATATGGGTACAGTGTTGCATGACCGTGCAATTGTCATTCTAATGCCGCGTACACACGAAGGGACTTTGCCCGCCGGACCTAGTCCAGCGGACAAACCGCCGGACTTTCCAGCTGGGCTTCGCCGGACTTGAAAGCGAACGGACTTGACCACACACGATCACGCTAAAAGTCCGGCGGTTCACGCAATGACGTACAGCACGTACGACGGGACTAGAAAAAGAAAAATACTAGAAAAATACTTGCTACTGAGCATGCGTCCTTTTTGGTCCAAAAGTGTGACGGTGCTGATAGCTGAAAATTGGCCTGGGCAAGAAGGGGGTGAAAGTGCCCGGTATTGGGGTGGTATTGAAGTCTTTTTGAAGCATTGAGTACAGCCAACACATTTCAGGGAAAGGTGTCCCCCTTCTTTTGGGCTTGAACAATGGATATTGCTAGAATCATGATGATGTAATTAAAGACCTATGTTAGGCCTTGATAAAGACTGTCACCTCTTAACCACACTATAAACTGCCAGATGAGTTGATTCCACACCAAACTGGTCAAACCATGCCTTTATAAACCTGACTTTATGAATCATAATGGAACAGAAAGGGGCCTTCCCCAAACGGTTGCCACAAGATTTGAAGTACTCAATTGACTAAAATGTCTTTGTATTCTGTAGCTGTATAGGAACCCTTCACTGGAAACACCTAAACTCCAATATTCCGAGGGAAGATAACATCATTTTCCCATATATATCACTCCCTTGTTATCTCTCGCCTTGACTATTGCAACTCCCTTCTCATTGGCCTGCCTCTCCATAGGCTATCCCCTCTTCAGTCTATCATGAATACTGCTGCCAGACTTACCAACCGCTCAGTGTCTGCCAACCGTCTCCTCCAATCCCTACACTGGCTCCCAATCACCCAGCAAATTAAATTCAAAATACTAACTACAACTTACAAAGCCATTCACAACTCTGCCCCGAGCTACATCACCAATCTTGTCTCCAAATATCTCCCAAATTGCCTCTCCGCTCTTCTCAAGACCTCCTACTCTCAAGTTCTCTCGTCTCCAGGATTTCTGCAGAGCTCTCCCATCCTCTGGAACTCGCTACCTCCACCGGTCCGGCTATCCCCTACTCTTGCTACCTTCAGGCAATCCCAGAAAACAAATCTCTTCAGGCAATCCTATCACGTTTCCAACTAATCTTCTACCACTTTTATCAGCTCATTCCCCACAGTTACAACCTTTTGTACCACCTGCCCCACCCTATTAGATTGTAAGCTCTTCTGAGCAGGGCCCTCTAAATCCTCTTGTATTTTATTGTATTATAACTGTATGTCTCCTTTTTATATTGTAAAGCGCTGCATAAACTGTTGCCGTTATATAAATCCTGAATAATAAGAATAAGAATAATATAGTGTTGGAGTAGTTTACTTTTGGCCATATAGTGGCGTACCATTGTATGCACTTTTAGACAATTTTAGCACAATGGCCAGCCAGTTCCTACACCAGAAAGACCTGGAGATAGCCACATAGACTTTGGACATGACGTTTATTCAAGATGAAACATATGCAAAATATAATGTATGGATTTTGAGGGGAGGGGATTTGAACCATGGATTTTGAGGGGAGGGGATTTGAACCATTAAGCTTCTTCTTTTTTCTTTATTGAACTATTAACACATTTTCAACTCTAAGCTTTCCACCAGCTCATTATACACAATTCCCTCCAACATTTCAATCCATCTTCTTCTAATGTGCTCATTTCTAATTAAACCTTTCCCTTTCTAAAAGTTATTGATTAATGAATTATTGATGTGGCAAACTAGGATATTTATTTGCCACCGAGATCAATATGCAAATACCAGAGAATGGTGCTTTAAGAACTCCCAAGGGAGAAGCGTTTCCTAAATTAAGATGATGACATTAGGCAATAGATAGGTTCTACTTCTTTAGGCTTTAAAGAACCGTTATCCTGATGAATACATGTGTCATTAGCTGGGATTGTATGTGGTTTAACTAGCAACACTGCACTGAATTGTATCAGTTATTACTGGATTATAAATATGTAGATGCCAATGATAGCTATCAGCACTGCTGATTCATCACTTTAATTACTGATATATCTAAATTTTACAGGTTCCTTGGTTAATTAGATTAAGTCAGCACCTAAAAGTGCCTACAGACATTCAATGATAGTTGGCCACGCATGCGAGGGATCTCTCTAATGAAGAATTACTATACAGTTCTGCAGAGTTGCATCAAGTGAACCTATACATTTTTGATTGTGAGGATTGGATGCTCTAGAGTAGTCTTTTGCCAAATAATTTAACACAGAACTTTCAAGTCTTATGGAACCCCTGCTATTTATTATCATTATTATTATACAGGATTTATATAGCGCCAACTGCTAATAATTTTTATTTTTAGCCCAGCCCACGGTGCAGTGTGCAAAAACGAAAAAAAATCTAACTACCGAATATAAGCCGAGGCACCTAATTTTACCACAAAAAATGGGAAAACTTATTGACTCGAGTATAAGCCTAGGGAGAGGAATGCGCAGCTACTGTAAGTGGAAAAGAGGGTCAACAATGCCCATTTGCCCATTTGCAGCCTCACTGTGCCCATTTGCAGCTATAGGTCCCCCAAACTCGGCAGTTAACATTTCCTTGATGCCCCCTAGCTGCAGCCAAAATTTGGGGTCTCTGGACCCAAAGGGTCCCGAAATGACATTGCTGCAGTTGGACACAGTTGACCGAATTTGGGGCCCCATATCTCAGGGGCACTTGGTGCTAGGAACCCCAAATTTGGTGTGCAAACCCAGTGGAAGTATCACTACAACATATCCATAGTCGGTTTGGAAAATGTCAAGCACTTTTCTGCCGAAGAGAATTACATTTTCCGAACCGAATTTGGGGCCCCGTATCTCGGGGCCACTTGGTGCTAGGAACCCCATGCTACAGAAAAGTGCTTGACTCGAGTATAAGCCGAGGGGGGCATTTTCAGCACAAAAAAATCTGCTGAAAAACTCGGCTTATACTCGAGTATATACGGTATACAAAACATTGCACTTGGGATGTGTTCTATTTTCCCCTCCTGTAGAGCAAGTCCACCTCGCTAAAAGGCCTAGCAGACCCTGCTCCCTCATGGTCAGCCAAAGCCAACCAACTGTGTACTAGGTAAAGGGGCTTTCCTGAAGAGAGCCCCACCCCCACAAGGCAGGGGAGGAAGGGACCCGAGGGCCACACCCCCCCCCCCCCCCCATAAACCTAAGGGGTCCAAAGACCCCCATTCTACAATCCAAGTGAAAAAAGACACATACATATACTATATCTACACTGGGAAGGAGGAGGTTTACACTTTTGGCCTTTGGGAAAAATCGACCCTTACAGGTAGATAAAAAGATCATTGGTATCAGTGGTTAGTTACTCACTGCCCAAGGAACCCCAAGCAACCTCTGGACTGCAGGAACCTTAAGGTTCCACAGAACCCCGGTTGAGAAAGACTGCTCTAGAGACACCCTCACCATTGAGAAGATTACATTAATAGGCAAAGAAAATCCACCCTGGATGTTCAACTTTCCTTCCAAGAAGGCTTGGCAAGAGATATCTGCTATCTTCGGAGAAGGCCTAATTCTTTGATGCCTTTAGGCACCTTTACCTGTCATTAACTCGCACAATTCTGATACCTGGACAATTTATATGCGTCAGCAATTTAAAGCAGAACTTCAGTAATTTTTTCAACTTTCTATCTATTAAATCTTCTGCCCTTGTTGTTGTTGTTTTGACTTTGGATAGTAAAACATTTTTTTTCTGCCAGTAAAGACCTTATACAGCCCACTTCCTGTTTCTTGTCTGGTAATAAGCCTAGGCTTATGCCATCATGCACAGCTCTATCATTCACTCACTCTTCTGAGAGTTTGCCAGGAAGGGAGGGGGGTGAGTCATAAGCGGGCCAATGAGAGCTGCAGGGCTACAGAGCTGGAGGTGTGTCTCTGTGTAAATCCAGGAAGTGAACAGGCAGCAGCTTCAGCTTCAGCTGCCCACAGTTAAAATGTTTCCAGCCAGACTCAGTGGAGGGAGATTTCTGCAGCATATTTGGCAAGTACAGAATCACAGTATATATAAAATAATATGACGTGGTTGGAGGGAAGCTTCAGAATGGCAAAGATGTTTTTATTACAAATTATGTGAGCGGACTGCAGTCCCTCTTTAAGGTATGATAGGCAGTACAATCGCAACACATGTCCGTAGTGTGTTTGGCTGCTCAGAAACCTGTAAGAATTAAAAAGTATGTCCTGACCGAAACAGAACCAGGGAGAAAGAGGCAACACCCAAGAGCAGGTCATCAACAGGCAGACAGCAAAGAACGGGTGAGAAAAGAAAGATCAATGAACAGCTGCTGGGTCTAGAAACAGGCTGGAGTCAGCAATGGACAGGCAGTGAGATACAGTCAGGGCTGGTGCTACCACTAGGCAAACTAGGCAGCTGCCTAGGGCGCCCTGCTGCCTAGGGGCGCCCAGCCACTCTCTTCTCTCTGCAGCAAGCAACTAAATCTCAGCATCAGCAGGCAGCCGCCGCTCCAGTCGCACATAGTGTCAGAGGCACAGCGGTGGCAGAGAACTGTATCTGTGTCCCGACTCCCGAATGAATGGAAGCAAGCAAACATCATTGATGGGCGCTGGTAGGCTGCATTTGATGGCCGCTGGTGAGACTGCATTTGATGGCCGCTGATAAAGCTACATTTGATGGCCGCTGGTGAGGCTGCATTTGATGGCCGCTGGTGAAGCTGCATTTGATGGGCATGGGTAGGCTGTATTGATGGGCACTGGTGGGCTGCATTGATGGGCGCTGGTAGGCTGCATTGATGGGCACTGGTAGGCTGCATTGATGGGCACTGGTAGGCTGCATTGATGGGCGCTGGTAGGCTGCATTGATGGGCGCTGGTAGGCTGCATTGATGGGCGCTGGTGAGGCTGCATTGATGGGCGCTGGTGAGGCTGCATTGATGGGCGCTTGTGAGGCTGCATTGATGGGCGCTTGTAAGGCTGCATTGATGGGCGCTGGTGAGGCTGCATTTGATGTGCATTGGTGGCCTGCATTTGATGGGCATTTCATTAAAAAGGTGGAGCATACATGGGCAGGGCAAAAAGGGTGGAGTCAGGGGTGGAAATTAGGTTTCGCCTAGGGTGT
The DNA here is from genome assembly GCA_028564925.1 of Lithobates sylvaticus. NCBI lineage: Eukaryota > Metazoa > Chordata > Amphibia > Anura > Ranidae > Lithobates > Lithobates sylvaticus. The sequence continues at coordinate 486,983,361 of CM053027.1, forward strand.
CAAAAATCCTTGCACCAGCCCTGGATACAGTCAGCAGGTGGGAGCGACATTGGAGCAAACCAGGGTTGCTTATAGGTAGGCAAAGATCCAAAGTCAGGTCAAAAGCAAAACAATTTAAAAGCAGGTCAAGAATAGCGAGCTGGATAAGTAAAGGGGCTGAATTGAGGTGACAGATCAAGCCAGGATACAGTTGAAGATTATAGAGCGCTGGTCCACTGCCAGACAGAACTACGCTGAGTCTCCTGCCAGACAGGACTATGGTATGTAGCAAGCTGTGTAAATCTAAGGACTGGATCGGGCTCTCATGTAATTATTTCATCATATTTTATGCATCATGAATTGCATTCATAAAAATTAATAATTGGATAAAAAGGATAAGACAGAACAATGGAAACCTCAGGCATATACCACTTGCAATGGATAAAGTCCTTGAGCAGCTTGTCCAGACACTGGGGAATCAGTCTACAAGCCACTAGGTCAGCTATTCTCCACCAGGGTTCCTACAGAGGTTACTAGGGGTACCTTGATCTGTGACTCAGCTGCATTCTTCCCACTGACTACAAATGTAAGGGTGTTCTTCCCAGTGACCACCGATGTAAGGGATGCATTCCACCAATGTAAGGACATCCCTCCAACTGATCACCAATGTAAGGACATTCCTCCAACTGATCACCAATGTGAGGACATCCCTCCAACTGATCACCAATGTAAGTACATTCCTCCAACTGATCACCAATGTAAGGACATTCCTCCAACTGATCACCAATGTAAGGACATTCCTCCAACCGATCACCGATGTAAGGGATGCATTCCTCCAACTGATCACCAATGTAAGGGATGCATTCCTCCAACTGATCACCAATGTAAGTACATTCCTCCAACTGATCACCAATGTAAGGACATTCCTCCAACTAATCACTGCTGTAAGGAAGTACATCTCACTGACCCCAGATGTAAGGAGAATACTTCCCACTGACTCCCAATGTAAGGGCCTTCTTTCCACTCACCACCAATGTAAGAAGCATTCTTCCCACTCACCACCAATATACATGACATTCTTCCCACTGACCCCCATTGTAAGGGCCTTCTTCCCACCCACCACCAATGTAAGGGCATTCTTCCCACTTACCACCAATACTGTATACAGGGCATTCTTCCCACTGACTCCCAATGTAAGGGCCTTCTTCCCACTCACCACCGATATACAGGGCATTCTTCACACTGACTCCTAGTGTAAGCACATCCTTCACGCTCACCACCAATATAAAAGACATTCTACCCACTGACCACAAATGAAGGGAGCATTCTTCACACTCACCACCAATGTAAGGAGCATTCTTCCCACTCACCACCAATGTAAGGGGCATTCTTCCCATTCACCACCAATGTAAGGGGCATTCTTCCCATTCACCACCAATGTAAGGGGCATTCTTCCCATTCACCACCAATGTAAGGAACATTCCTCCCACTGACCACCAATGTAAGGGCATTCTTCCCACTCACCACCAATACTGTATACAGGGCATTCTTCCCACTGACTCCCAATGTAAGGGCCTTCTTCCCACTCACCACTGATATACAGGGCATTCTTCACACTGACCCCTAGTGTAAGCACATCCTTCCTGCTCACCAACAATATAAAGGACATTCTACCCACTGACCTCAAATGTAAGAAGCATTCTTCCCACTCACCACCAATGTAAGGAGCATTCTTCCCATTCAGCACCAATGTAAGGGGCATTCTTCCTACTCATTACCAATGTAAGGAGCGTTCTTCCCACTGGCCACCAATGTAAGAAACATTCTTCCCACTGACCACCAATGTAAGGAGCATTCTACTGACCACCAATGTAAGGAGCATTCTACTGACCACCAATGTAAGGAGCATTCTACTGACCACCAATGTAAGAAACATTATTCCCACTGACCACCAATGTCAGGGGCATTCTTCCTATTGACCAGCAATGTAGGAAAGCATTCTTCCCACTAACTATAGTGGCCGTTATTCCCACGGATCCCCAATGAATTCATTTTAGCAGGGGTTCCCTGAGATCTGAGTTCCTCTGGGGTAAACAGCACAAGATCAATAATCTTTGTATTAAAATATGAAATACAATCTTGAAAGCAAGTCACAGGAAGCAAGCCATTGCTAATAGTCACATTGATCTTTTTTTTTTTTTCAGTTTAATGCACTAATAATAAAATGTTTCCTTACGGAAAATAAACAATCCTCCAACACATAATTTCCCAGCTCCCTGTTCCATCTCTATTTAAACTTCGGTCGTCTGGCTCATTTTTATTCCCTTTATTATTATAAGCTAAGCGTAAGCTAATTTGTATTGAGTGCATTAATCTCCAATAATATATTTGTGAAGGGGGCCTATTGTATTCCCATTTATTTAAGGAGATCTTTGGTGGTTTATGAAAAATGGCTGTCGGTGGGACGCCTTAATGTCGTGTTATTCATCTTTCCGGCACTTAGCACAGATAACAGAAATTAATAATGAATTATTAAGCAGGCCATGCATCAACACAATGATACATCTCTGGGTATTAAGAACATGGGACAGACAGACGGATGGTGACTATCATTTGTGACACCCTTCTGTAAAGTGATCTATTAATCTTTCCTGGGCTCGGGGGGGGGGGGGGGGGGGGGGGGGTTTAGGGAGTCGGCTCTTTCCTCCATGTGGAAGGGTATTGTGGAGGAAATGATGGATCCTAATTGGAGAGATTTACATCCTTTGTTATGTTACTTACCTGAAGGAGAAACATTTATATCATGGATGATACAATGTATCTGATTTAAAGGGGATGTATTGTCTTTGCAAAGGAACATGTTAAAGAGATCACTGTGATGTTTATAATGTTATCAAAGTCTTTGAGGGCCTATTTTCATTGTTGCGCTCAGGGGCGGACTGACAACTCATGGGGCCCCCGGGCAATAGGAGATTATGGGGCCCCCAGGCAATCAGAGATTATGGGGCCACACAGTATACACACGCACAGTATACAATCACACAGTATACACATACATGTACACACAGTATACACAGACATGTACACACAGTATACACAGACATGTACACACAGTATACACACACACAGTATACACACACACAGTATACAATCACACAGTATACACACACACAGTATACACACACACAGTATACAATCACACAGTATACACACACACAGTATACAATCACACAGTATACACATACATGTACACACAGTATACACATACATGTACACACAGTATACACACACACAGTATACAATCACACAGTATACACATACATGTACACACAGTATACACATACATGTACACACAGTATACACAAACACACACACAGTATACACATACATGTACACACAGTATACACAGACATGTTTCTATTGGCTGAGAAGGTACTGGAGAGGTGGGGCAGCTATAATCTCTGGATTTTTAGACCAAAAGGATGTCGGTAAGGGACATTTCAGAGACAGATGTCCCTGGTTTTACTGAGGCTGGCAACCCTGATGGGGCCCCCTAGTGGCCCGGGGCCCTCAGGCAATGCCCGAGTGGCCGAATGGTCAGTACGCCCTTGGTTGCGCTTTAACCCATGCTTTGCTATGCGCTAAAATGAACGCGTCCAACTTCCCCATAATATAAATAACGCCTGTTCCTGACTATATTTTTAACCCTTTTACTACCACTGACACATATGTCATATGACAGTGGCAGCGTTTTTTTGTTAAAGCTTTACATGTTGGGTATCTATTTACTCTGCGCAACCTCATCTTTTATTATTTATCGGGCAATATATTGAATTTCTGTGCCCTAAAATTATGTTTAGTTATGTTTAGTTTACTGGAATTTGCACTTGATAAACTGTTGTGCAGATATCATGTGACATTTAAATTGGAACAACCACTATTTTATTCTCCAGGGTATCTGCTTTCAGAAAGCATATAATGGTTGGGGGTTTTACTTAAAGAGGTTGTAACCCCTAACAGACCACTTTGACCTACAGGTAATGCCGTGTACTTAGTCCGGCGGACAATCCGCCGGACTTTCCAGCGGAGGTCCGCCGGACTTTCCAAACGAGCGGACTTGCCGACACACGCCCACACACGAACTGACTTTTCAGGTTGACTAGGTCCGGTGCCGGACTTTTGGCGGAGGTCCGCCAGACTTTTGAAATGAACGGACTTGCCCACACACGGAGTAAAGTCCGTTAATTTTGAACGTGACTCCAGGTAGACGGTACTAGCGAAGGAAGTCAATGTCGCTGCCTCCATCGGCGAGATTGACACCTTGCTAGCCCCGTCGTCTGGTATGGATTTTAAGGGGACCCCCTACGCCGAAAAAACAGCATGGGGGTCCACCCAAAGTCCATACCAGACCCTTATTCGACCACGCAGCCCGGCCGGTCAGAAAGGGGGTGGGGACGAGTGAGCGCCCCCCCTCCTAAACCGTACCAGGCCGCATTCCCTCAACATGGGGGGGTGAGTGCTTTGGGGAAGGGACCCCCCACCCCAAAGCACCTTGTCCCCATGTTGAACAGGACAAGGGCCTATTCCCGACAACCCTGGCCGTTGGTTGTCGGGGGTCTGTGGGCAGGGGGCTTATCGGAATCTGGGAGCCCCCTTTAATAAGGGGGCCCCAAAATACCGGCCCCCCAACCCATGTGAATGAGTATGGGATACATGGTACCCCTATCCATTCACCTAGGGGAAAAAAAGTCAATAAAAAAACACACTAGACAGGTTTTTAAAGTAGTTTATTAGGCAGCTCCAGGGATCTTCTTCCAAATTTTCTTCCGACTTCGGGGGTCTCTCCTTGCTTTCCGGCCTCTTCTCTTGCTCTCCTCTGCTATCTTCTGCAGCTCTTTTACTAGCGGTGGCCCGGGCTTCTGGTTCGTATTTGCCGCCGTCTTCTTCTTTCTTCTCTTCTTCCGATGTTGACACAACGCTCTCTCCTGCTGTAATGCCTGGGACACGTTGCGCGGCGACTTATATAGGCATAAGGGGCGGTGTCACCGCCCCTTATGATGTCACAGTCCCAGCATCCCCCAGCATAAGATATTTTCCTAAAAAGGGGCACTGATGTAGACACCGGCGCAAGCGCACTGAGCATCTTGTCACTGACGGCTCCCGCGCGCATGCACCAGAGTGACGTCATCGCTGCTCCGACCACTTACAGCGCTGGAGCAGCAATACTCGTAAGGAAGATGGACGCTTCGTGGTAGAGGAGACAGCGGTGACATCGCTGGCTCCTGTGTCAGGTAAGTGACACATAATGGGCTACTATGCGATGCATAGTAGTCCATTATGCTTTACCTTTGCAGGGAAACAAAGAGGAAGTAAACCCATCAGGGTTTACTTCCTCTTTTAGGCAGAAATGGCTCTGGCAGAAAAAGGGTTTAAAAAAGGGTTAAAAATATACAATATATTACCAAAAGTATTTAGGCGCACATGAACTTTAATGGCATCCCAGTCTTATGCCCCGGACACGCAATCGGATTTTCAGACAACAAAACCGTGGATTTTTTTCTGAAGGATGTTGGCTCAAACTTGTCTTGCATATACACGCCCAAAAATTTCGAACGTGGGAACACGGTGACATACAAGACGTACGGCGAGCCGAGAAAAAGGAAGTTCAATAGCCAGTGCGGCTCCTTCTGCTTGATTCCGAGCATGCGTGAACTTTTGTGCGACGGACTTGTGTACACACGATCGGACTTTCCGACAACAAGTGAAGTTGGCGGAAAATTTGAGAACATGCTCTCAAACATTTGTGGGCAGAAATTCCGACAGCAAATGTTCGATGGAGCATACACACAGTCGGACTTTCTGACAACAAGCTCACATCCAACATTTGTTGTCGGAAAAAGGTGATCGTGTGCACGGGGCATTAGTCTGTAGGGTTCAATATTGAGTTGGCCCACCCTTTGCAGCTACAACAGCTTCAACTCCTCTGGGAAGGCTGTCCACAAGGTTTAGGAGTGTGTCTATGGGAATGTTTGACCATTCTTCCAGAAGCACATTTGTGAGGTCAGGCACTGATGTTGGACGAGCAGGCCTGACTTGCAGTCTCCGCTCTAATTCATCCCAAAGGTGTTCTATCGAGTTGAGGTCAGGACTCAGATGGGGTTCTTAGCACCAAGTGGCCTTGAGATACGGGGCCCCAAAGTCGGTTCAGAAAATGTCATTCTCTGCTGCAGAAACCAACTTTGGGGCCCCATTATCTCGGGGCCACTTGGATATGTTGTAGTGCTAGTTCCACTGGGTTTGCACACCAAATTTGGGGTTCCTAGCACCAAGTGGCTCCAAGATACGAGGCTCCAAAGTCGGTAAACTGTGTCCATCTGCAGCAATGTCATTTTGGGACATCTAGGAACCCCTTAACCACCAAGTTTGAAGTTCGGGGGACCTATGGCTGCAAATGGGCACAGTGAGGCTGCAAATGGGCATTGTTGACCCTCTTTTCCACTTACAGTAGCTGGGCATTTCTCACCCTAGGCTTATACTCGAGCCAATAAGTTTTCCCATTTTTTTTGTGGTAAAATTAGGTGCCTCGGCTTATATTTGGGTCGGCTTACACTCGAGTATATACGTTATACTTGTTCATTCAATGGAAATATGTTATATCTTGCCTATGGTTATTCAATGTGGTTTAAAAAAAATGCTTGAAACTTAATAAAACAGATTCAACATAAAAAAAAAAAAAAAAAAATTGGTCCAAATGTTTCCATCCACCTGAAATCTGACCAGTGAACAAGCTCAAGAAGATTTAAAACATGAGAGGCTTCAACACTTCTCTGCTTTATTTCAGAACAAAGTAAGTTGGGTTAAGAATTGGCTTACAAAAATTGGTTCAAAAGTTTCTATCCACCTAAAAACTGGCCAGTAGAAAAGCCGGTATAAAACATTTTTTTAGAGAGGCTCCATACCTTCTATATTTTATCCAAGAACAAAGAAAGTTGTGTCTGGTGGTGGCTTCAAAAATTGGTTCAAAAGTTTCCATCCGCCTAACTGGTCAGTGGACAAGCCTGCATAAAAAAAACTTGAGAGGCTCCATACAGGGCCGTCTTTAATATTGATTGGACCCTGGGCAAAACCTTTCTTGCCCCCCCCCCCCCCATGCAGTTTTGCTCTCCACCTGCTCTGAGACATACAATAAATAGCAGCTAGACTCAAAATCAGTTTACTGAATCAGATCAGGCAGCTATTGCGATTGGTTGCCAGAGGTTACAGTGTATCATTACAGCTCACTGACTGGTTGCTAGAGGTTACAGCACACATTACGGCTCACTGATTAGTTTCTAGAAGTTACAGCACATGATTTCTGCTTGTTGATTGGTTGCTAGAGATTACTGTGGATATGACCTCAGGTAGTCATGATACACATATGAATGCCGCCGGCCACCGCTATTAACATATGAATGCCGTTAATGTACATGTAAACACAGGGTCTGCAGGTTAGAGTCATCTGTACACAACAATAGGGCAGAGCTGGGCAGCATTAGTAGCAGCACTTCACACTGAGATATTGGGACACAGCACAGACTAAAACCTCAAGGGATGAGGGAATTTAAACCAGGATAGTTGGCAAGTATAAGGCAGCTGCTTTGGGCCCCACAACAATGACAGGGGCCAGGGCAGCTGCCCCTTTTGCCCTGCCTTAAAAACGGCCCTGGCTCCATACCTTCTCTTCTCTATTCCTGAACAAAGTAAGTTGGGGCTTGAGGTGTTTTCAAAAAAACGGATTTAAAAATTTCCATCCACTTAGGTAGACAGGCCTTCATTGACATGCAGATGTACAGATCATTAATAAGTGAACTGTCCACATTGTTCTTCGATAAGCATTTGTATTCCGGATCTCTGGCCGAGCGTCGTTGCTAAAACCAAGAAACACAGCCATTAATTATATAGCAGCTGATTATTATTTTGTGGCGTCTTGCTTCAGAATGAAAAATGTAACCCAAAATGAATGGCTTCCCCTGTCAGCCCAACCTCCTCCTATTCACCCGCCGAGGTGATAAATCAATGACGATGGAAACAACAGGAGTCCTTAATAATAACAACCTTCACTTCACCTAGGCCTCAGTCCACGCGCCGCCTCTCCCGTCCCCTGTTATCTATGGAGGTTTGAAGCTCTGCTGGTGTTTTTGTGCTTATTGATCGGAGAAACGCAGAATCTTTGCATGGCTGGGCCGCATCCATCAACGTAACAAAGGATTCCTGTCAAATGTCCACCCTTCACCGGCGGCTTCATTGAACTAGTCATCTGAGCCTTTCAACCCTGGGAGCTGGCCGAACGCAGTGGCTGGAAGTAGCTTTGCTGCTTTGTATATAGCTTATGGCTTCCAGAAACGCAATTGATGAAATGAGTAACGCGTCCAGTGGGCTCCAAGATTTTACAGAATTAAATCACTTAATATTTAAAGTGGAAGTTCACCCTAAACCCAATCACATCTTGCCCTGCCTCTCCCTCCCCTCTCTTCCAATTGGATATATACTATATTACCAAAAGTATTGGGATGCCTGCCTTTACACGCACATGAACTTTAATGGCATCCCAGTCTAAAGCCCCATACACACGGTCGGAAAATCCGACCACCAAATCCATCGGATTTGGTCCGTCGGATTTAGTCCGACACTGGTGTTGCATACACACGGTCGGACAAAGTTGTCGGAAAATCCGATCATTCTGAACGTGTGACGTTTGTTGCCTACGACGGGACTATGTAGAGGCTAGTAGCCAATAGCTTTGGTCTTGTAATGTGATCTGAGCATGCGTGGCACTTTGTCCGTCGGAATTCGCTACACACGATCGGAATTGGTGTGATCGGACTTTGTTGTCGGAAAATTTTTAGAGCAGGAGATACAACTTTGTCCGTCGGACAATCCGATGGAAAATGTCCGATGGTGCCTACACACGGTCGGAATTTCCGACAACATTGTCCGATAGGACAGAATCCATCGGAAAATCCGACCGTGTGTATGGGGCTTTAGTCCGTAGGGTTCAATATTGAGTTGGCCCACCCTTTGCAGCTATAACAGCTTCAACTCTTCTGGGAAGGCCGTCCACAAGGTTTAGGAGTGTGTCTATGGGAATGTTTGACCATTCTTCCTGAAGCGCATTTGTGAGGTCAGGCACTGCTGGTGGACAAGAAGACCTGGCTAGCAGTCTTCGCTCTAATTCATGCCAGGTTGAGGTCAGGACTTGCTCATTCATGTCTTTATGGACTTTGCTTTGTGCACTGGTCCAAATCATTAGGTGGAGGGGATTATGGTGTGGGGTTGTTTTTCAGGGGTTGGTCTTGGCCCCCTTAGTTCCAGTGAAGGGAACTCTTAAGGCATCAGCATACCAAGCCTTTTTGACAATTTCTAGTACAGTGATAAACGTGATCTTTCAGGTCCTGTGCCCGGCTGCTTCCCCTGCACACTAATAGCAAGGGGTCACTCGCTTTGCACTATTGCTTCAGATTTTAAAGGATCCATGGAAAACTCAAATGCCCCCCTGTAACATCAATGTCCTAACAAAGACATATTATACTTTGTTTTAGGGAAAGAGCTACAGTGATAATGAAGGATGCTCTTTATTAGGCCAATGACATCAAAGGCAAAGGTGATTCTTACTCTATATGCCCCTCACCAACATAGATGGGATTCCCAATGGATTACCCATTGGAATCACATAGTGGGAAGAAACCCCAGCTCTCATCATCACTGGTGGTGCTCTCTGGTGAGGAGAGGAGAGCCTACACTCAAATGGAACCTTCCTTTGGGTGGGGTGGTGACTTGGTCTGGACAAAGTTGTAGCATGCCATAGTTTCTAACCATCTCTTATAGCATGCCAATTCTCTGGCATCTCCAGTTGCATGTCTGCCATCTTTGACAAATATTTGTTTACATCTACTGAAATATTTGATCACCAGGGCAGGACTTACCATTGGGCTTGACTGGGCTCAAGCCCATGGGCCCCGCCCAATAGGGGGCCCCGCCGAGATACATAGTGTACTCGGCTCCGCTCACAGTCATGCCCAGTCCTGCCCTATGATGGACATAACACAAGGACTGGGCGTGACTGTGAGCCGAACTGTGAGACGACTCGAGAGCCGCTGAGAGGACCCGAGAGCCACCAAGAGGACCCGAGAGCCGCTGAGAGCCGCCAAGAGGACACGAGAGCCGCCGAGAGGACCCGAGAGCCGCCGAGATACACAAGACTCTGTATCCCGGCGCCGCCATTTTTAAACTTCAAGACTGCAATGACAAGGCTGCAAATGACACTGGGGCAAGGCTGCAAATGACAAGGCTACACTGACAAGGCTGCAAATAGACATGTGCAATTCGTTTCTTTTCTTTTCGTTTTTCGTTTTTTTTTTCGTTCGTTCGTTTTTGTACAAATGAACGAATTGTTCGAATCCGAATAACGAATCGTTCGAATCGTACGAATCCGATTAACGAATCGTTCGTATCGTACGAATCCGAAAAAAAACGAAAATCCGAAAAAAACTATTAGAAACAACGAATGTACTAATGAAGAAAATCCGAAAAACGAAAACGAACGAAAAAAATTCGTACATTTGTAACTTTTTTTTTGTTGAATTGGTAATTTTCCGTGTCCCTTACAATGGTGCTGCTAAACGTGCTTCGAATGGATTGAACAAAAAAATTCGTACATTCGTAACTTTTTTTTCGATTCGGAACTTTTTTTTTGATTCAGAACTTTTTTTTTTTTTCGATTCGGAACTTTTTTTTTTTTTTTTTTTTTAAATTTTTAATTTTATGTGTCTCTATTGAACAAAAAAATTTGTACATTCGTAACTTTTTTTTCGATTCGTAACTTTTTTTTTCGTTTCGTAAATTATTAAAATGTAATAATAGCATACACATTACATAAAACTATGAATTATGCTCCGATTACGAATGTTACGAATGTACGAATAAATACGAATGCGTCCGAAAATTAAACTAACGAAAAAACGAATCAACGAAAAAATAACTCTTACGAATGTACGAATCGTTACAAATCCGAACACCGATGACTTTCGAATGTACGAATCGTTACGAATCAACGGAAACAACTAAACGAAAAAAAACGATTTTTTTTCGGAAACGAAAAAAACGAAACGAAAATAAACAGATTTTTTTGTTGTGCACATGTCTAGCTGCAAATGACACTGACAAGGCTGCAATGACACTGAGCAAGGCTGCAGATGGACACTGATAAGGCTACATTAAATGTAAGTTTTTTTCCTTAAAATTCCATCCTAAACTTGGGGTGCGTGTTATATGCTGGCGCGTGTTATACGCCGATAAATACGGTAATGTATAGAAGGTAGGGCCCGAAAGTGACTCAAGCCCAGGGGCCCCCACCACCCTAAGTCCTGCCCTGTTGATCACATCTACTGAATATTATGTGCGGGCCTTTGGTGATGTCAGGGGAGGCACTCGGGGCTTTCTATATCAAGAAAGTTGACCTCCACTGCTCCAACCTTACCTTTCAATGTTCCAAGATGGTAACAAGGACATTAGCACAGAATATTTGGGCAAAGCACACACTGTTGCCACTTTGCCCTCTGATAAAGCAGATCATGAACAAATAAAGTAGAAGAACCATCACAAAGTATATCTAAAGATGTTTTTTTCTAGTTTGAATAAAGTAGGGAATAGATACAACCTCCGTCAGGTTATTTTTTTCTATCTATTAGAAGTTCTTACCCTTCTTCACTCCACTAAAATTGGGTTCTTTGACCACTTTTTACTGGTAATACTCTGGAATGCTCAAACCATTAAAGCAAAATGGGGCATCCATTGTCCACTCGGACAATCTATGGTCATGTCTTTTTTTTTTTTTGAAGGGGAGTAGAACAATAAAAGAATCATAGAGGCATCTCCATATTGCCCTGTCATGACAACCAAACTATGACTTTTACTTCACGTTTGTAGCCATACATCTACCGCACTGGAACCTTTTCTGATCATTATTGATCCAATCTTTGTCTGTCTCCACATTCTGAATGTCATTTCAAGAAGTGAATGAAAACCAATGCCCACAAGACGATGCGGCCTGGATACAAAGGCTGTACATTAATGCATCTTTGTCTTGGCGAGAGTTTATTAATTGTTAGGTTACTGTGTTATTACCTCCCATTCTTATCAGCTGTCCATGTTAAGTGCTTCCTGCTATCACCTTTCCTCTAATGCTATCAGCAATGTGATTATCTCTTCTCACATGTTCCATTATTTTGTTCCCTTCACCGCACGCCTCATCCTTCCCGTCTTCGCTCCGTACACGTCCCGTACGTTGCTTACAGAGAATGGTGAAACATTAGAACGGAGTTTATATCTACATAGTTACATAGTAGGTGAGGTTGAAAAAAGACAAAAGTCGATCAAGTCCAACCTATGTGTGTGATTATATGTCAGTATTACATTGTATATCCCTGTATGTTGCGGCCGTCCAGGTGCTTATCTAACAGTTTCTTGAAACTATCGATGCCCCCCCCCCCCCCCCCCCCGCTGAGATCACTGCCTGTGGAAGGGAATTCCACATCCTTGCCGCTCTTACAGTAAAGAACCCTCTACGTAGTTTAAGGTTAAACCTCTTTTCTTCTAATTTTAATGAGTGGCCACGAGTCTTGTTAAACTCCCTTACGTGAAAAAGTTTTATCCCTATTGTGGGGTCACCAGTACGGTATTTGTATATTGAAATCATATCCCCTCTCAAGCCTCTCTTCTCCAGAGAGAATAAGTTCAGTGTTCGCAACCTTTCCTCATAACTAATATCCTCCAGACCCTTTATTAGCTTTGTTGCCCTTCTTTGTAGGATGCAAAGATTTAAACAGCTCATCGGGTTCCCCCACCTCCTCACCCGAATCCTAAAAGGTAGGCTCGGCTTTTTACAAAAAAATGAACTCCAAATATCCTGGCATCCCCTTCAGACCCTGCAACACAACACCTTGCTGCCAGTGTAGTGGTCTATACACCGTACACACCAATGCAAAGCCCCAAGGGTGAGTACCCATTATAATGTTCTCAATAGCAAGTACTCAGTGCTGACCAATGAGAAGCCCATCTGAGGCTTCTTATTCCAGTAATGTGTCCCAGAAGAGAGAAGTGCTTCTCATTGGCCAGGGCAGTCATGTAGTCATGCTGACCAAAGAGCGCTTGCCACTGCAATGAATGGATGAATGCATTCCAAGCATTATGATGAATACTTTGAAATGTAAAGATGGATGAATGGATTCTAAGCATTATGATGGATACTTAAGATGGATGAATGGATGGATTTATTACAAGCATTATGATGGATACTTTAGATGGATGCATTGCAAAATGATTATCAGGGCTAGTGCAAGGATTTTTGACACCCTTTGCGAAACCTCATTTTGCCGCCCCCCATTGGCCCCACCCCCTTTGCCCTGCCCCTGTGACAGGAGGCAACACTATACAGGAAGCATCGGCTCTGCTTCCTCTAGCGCTGGCTGCACTGCGCCTCTAATTACACTAACGTTTGGACGGAGCAGCTGTCTAAGTTAAGCCGCGTACGCACGGTACGATTGTTGGCAGGGGATTGTCTGTTGACAGACTGTTGTCCTAAAATCTTACTGTTAGTACAGTCTTACAGCCTTTTGACAATTGTTGCCCAACTTTCAGCCAACAAATGTTGGATGGCAGGCTAGTAAATTGTTGGCGGACAACGTTTTGATGTCAGATTTTCATATGGTCAGTACACAAATCCGTCACACAAAAGTCGAACGTACAAATACGCATGCTCGGAATCAGTGCTCACAAAATTAGCAGAAGGGGCCCAAAGGGTGGCGCTCAAGAGCTGAAATTCCTTGTAGTACGTCACTACGTTCGTGTTTGTGGCACAACAATTGTGTAGCGTTATTATGCAAGACAAGATCCTGGCAAGCGCCCTTTTGACAAAAATCAGACGTTTGGTTGGCCAACAATCGTACCGTGTGTACGAGGCTTTAGTTACATGCTACAGTCTCCAGACACAGAGGGAAACCAGTGGCTGGGCACCCCTAGGCAGCAGTGTGCCCTAGGCGGCTGCCAATTTGCCTAGTGGTAGCACCAGCCCTGATTATTATGCATACCTTGGATGGATGGACAGATGGATGAATGGACATTTTGCAAGCATTATGATGGATACTTTATATGGAGTGATGGATGGATGCATTGCAAGCATTATGATGGATGGATGGATAGATGCATCGCAAGCATTATGATGGATGGATGGATAGATGCATCGCAAACATTATGATGGATACTATGGATGAATAGATGCATTGCGAGATTATGATGGATACCATGAATGGATGATGGATACATGGATGAATGCCTTGAAAGCATTATACAGGATACTTTGAATGGATGGATGGATAGGTAGGTGGATGGATGCCTTACAATCATTATGGTGGATACTTTGAATAGAGGGATGGAGGGATACATTGCGAGCATTATGATGGATACTTTGGATGGATGGATGCAGTTTGGAGCTACTAAAGTGATAACTGCAATCTTTCAGATCCTGTGCCCAGCGGCTTCCCCCTGCACACTAATGGCAATGGATCACTTGCTCAACACTACTGCTTCAGGTTTGAAAACATCCATAGTAAACGTAAATGCCCTACTGTAACATCAATATCCTAACAAGGACGTATTATACTTCCTTTTAGGGAAAGCACTAATAATGAAGGAAGTTCCTTATTATGCCGATTACATCAAAGGTGATTCTTACCCTATAACCCTCCTCATCGACATAGATGGGATTCCCACTGGATCACCCATTAGAGGTCACATAGTTGAAGAAACCCCAGCTCTCATCACCACGGCTTGTGATCTCTGGTGGGGAGAGGAGAACCTACACTCAAATGGAACTCAAATGGAACCTAATCTTCCTCTTGGGTGGGTGGTGACTTGGTCTGGACAAAGTTGAGAACGGCTCCTTTAAAGCCTGAATATACAGGCTCTTCCTTGGGTCAAAACTGCTTTTCTCCCCATATAGTCCACGGCCATGCAAAAGTAGCCTGAAGAAGGTCAACAGATCAAATGCACCTTTGAAGGAACTCAGAAGATTTTCATACTGAGACAAGATTTGCCCATCTATGCAAGCCCTTACCCCAAGTTCCTCTCACAGGGAACAGATCCATTCCAAACCAGTTGGTTTAGCTTGTTCTTAACACTACGCTTGGTTTGGTACACTGTTTTGTAGATGGCTATATACGTGTATAGGCCAGCAGTTGTGTAAACGAGTGCACAATTCTGGATGCAGAATTGTTAAGCCTGTACACAACACATGTTATCGCTTATGCAAGTACTTGTGTACACTACATATAGCCTTGTACAGCCATTGAATGCTATAGACGGCTGTATGCAAAATCTGTGGGCCCTCTGGCAGGGACAATACACCAAAATGTACACTCTACAGTTGCATGCATTAGCCCCTTAGTGTGTATATTTAGGGTGGTAGCGGAAAAGTCACCAAAGGTTCCTTGAGATCAATTTTATAGGCCCCAATGCAACTGTTGGCCAAGTAAGAATACCTACGTATTTGCTATAAATTAGCCTTAACCACTTCAATACCGGGCACTTAGACACCTTCCCGCCCAAGCCAATTTTCAGCTTTCAGCGCTGTCGCAATTTGAATGACAATTGCGCGGTCATGCTACACTGTACCCAAACAAAATTTTTATCATTTTGTTCCAACAAATAGAGCTTTGGTGGTATTTGATCACCTCTGCGATTTTTATTTTTTGCGCAACAAACAAAAAAAGACCGAAAATTTTGCAAAAAAAATAGTTTTTCTTTGTCACTGTTAATTTTTTTTGTAAATAAGTGCGTTTTCTTCTTCAATGACGGGCACTGATATGGCTGCACTGATGGGCACTGATAAGGCGGCACTGATGGGCACCGATGAGGTGGCACCAATGAGGTGGTACCAATGAGGTGGCACTGATGATGGGCACTGATAGGCGGCACTGATGGGCACTGATAGGTGGCACTGATGGGCACTGATAGGTGGCACTGGTATGCGGCACTGATGGGCACTCAGGTGGCACTGATGGGCACTCATAGGCGGCACTGATGGGCACTCATAGGCAGCACTGACGGGTACGTACCTGGCCATCCACATGCTGGGGGCTTCCTGGTGGTCCTGGGGGGTCCTGGGGGCTTCCCTGGTGGTCTAGTGTGGGCATCTGAGGGGGGGCTGCGCTGATAAACAATCAGCGCATACCCCCCCTGTCAGGAGAGCCGCCGATCGGCTCTCCTCTACTCGCGTCTATCAGACGCGAGTGAGGAAAAGCCGATCAACGGCTCTTCCTGTGTACATCGTGATCAGCCGTGATTGGACACGGCTGATCACGTGGTAAAGAGCCTCCGCTCCACCGATCGCCGCGATGCGCGCCCCCACGGGCGCGCGGCGGCTGTTATCCTGAAGGACGTCATATGAAGCCCAGTCAGGATAATGAAACCACTTCCCGGACGTTGACCAGGCGGGAAGTGGTTAATGACTGTGGCGGGGTCTCAGCAGCCATCTGACCCAAATAAAGCATAAATGAACCCCTAGGTCCCAAAGGGTTCAGCACTTAAAGGGGTTGTAGAGGTTCGTTTTTTATTTTCTAAATAGGTTCCTTTAAGCTAGTGCATTGTTGGTTCACTTACCTTTTCCTTCGATTTCCCTTCTAAATGTTTTTTTTCTTTGTTTTCTTTGTCTGGATTTCTCACTTCCTGTTCCTCCTCAGTAAGCTGTTCAGTAAGCTGTTCTGGCTGACTAAACACCGCTCGGATGATGGTGTGAAGTTTACTGAGGAGAAACAGGAAGGGAGAAATTCAGACAAAGAAAAAAAACATTTAGAAGGGAAATCGAAGGAAAAGGTAAGTGAACCAACAATGCACTAGCTTAAAGGAACCTATTTAGAAAATAAAAACCTTTACAACCCCTTTAATGTGTATATTTAGGGTGATGGCAGAAAGAGTCACCAAAGGTCCCCTGGGGCCGTATGATTTAGCCCCATATAGTAAATAGTATGAGAAACCTCTGGTTCAAGGTATCTCAGCCTTTCTCAACCTTCTTTCCTTCAGGTGTTGGGGAACTCCTACTGAAACCATTTTATTGGGGGTCAATGGAAAATGCCCTTTACATCGGTGATTAGTAGGAAGAATGCCTCCTTACAGTGGTTGCCAGAATGCCACTCTTACAGACAGATAAAGATATCATTGGTGTCAGATGCGGAACTATCAGGGTTACAAAGGTCACACTGGCAACTGGGCTCTGGCGCCCAAGACGGCAGGAAGGGGCCCCCCGTGCAGAACATGGGTTTGGTTCACACTGCTGTGACCACCAAAGTCACGCAAATTGCTTGCGATTTCCTTGTGCCCTCCTTGCGACTTGCTTGTGATTTCCTTGCGACTATTGTGATTTAACATTTTCGTCTATTACACTCAAAATTGCACCAACGTCGCAGAAATGTAAAGGGTCCTGCAACTGGAGTAAAGGGCCTGGGACCAGTGGGAGGAGCCCCAGCCTTGGAGGGAAGGGCCTGTGGGACCATAGGAAATGGGACCCGGGGTCGATGGAAAGTTCTAGTTATGGCTCTGATTGCTTTCTTTCTGCTGGCTTTCCCAAGTGGTGTTGGTCCTGGAACAATGCAGGCACCATGAAATGGGAGGTCAATCAGCCACAGCTCAAGGAACCTCTAGCAACTTTTGGAGGAACCACCGGGCTCCACGGAACCCTGGCTGAGAATAGCTGGTGTATATGGTCAATCTGCTCTAAATTCAAGACTTTCTTGTGTGTATCCATGTTTTTGGATATGTGTTGAGGCAGTCATGTCGTTCCTTATCAGAGATATAAGTGTTGCTAATAAAACGCATTGCGGTATGGTATATATATTTTCAATCAAAGATCAATCGTATGAAGAAACATAAGAAAATTCTATTTTTGAGAATCATCTTCTAGAAGTCAGATAAGCTTTCTTTGCCTGAATTATTTATGAATTGAAATTAGACTAAAACAATGTATCTAATATATAACAAAGAGGCGCGATGCCTATCTGTGCTCGTATGTGGAAAAAGCTTGCACGCATCATCCTTTTCCAGCTAATCTGAAAAATCTTCAGCGAGCAAAGAAAAAGCTGATTTAACTAAATGGCTCATTAGTTTCATAATGGGAGCCGCTCAGGAAAAAAGAAGAGAAAAGAGACGCCTGATACAGTTTAACACTCGCCGTGCTGAGTGCCTCGAAGAAGCATCCTTACAGGGGCACCGGGCACTGTTAGGCTGGGTTCACACGGGCGGTCCGATCAGGTACGCCTGGCACTTTTTCAGGATGGGCCTGATTGGGCCAGCCATTGCTCTCTATGGAGAGGCGCATGTCAGCGGACACCACCAGCATCCAATCCTGTCTGCCAAAAACAGACAGATGGGGGATCCATTCCCCATACATTCGGTGGATCAGATGGCAGTTGGATGGAAACAGACAGGCGGTCAGTTTCCATCTCCGCCCCATAGAAAACAGCGGGGCTGTGTCTACTCTGCATAGTGGAACGGACACGGACCTGCCGTCTGCCTGCAGATGCGCTTTACGGAGTCGTCGTCCCCCCATGTGAAAGGGGTCTTAGTAGGAAAACGAAAAGAATGTACAGTCACCAGAACAGGAAGTGAGGGTAAATTTTGGGGGACACTTGTTCAGGTGAAAACTGTGTATTAGGGGACTTCTGATCACTTTAGCAAGTGCGTATATATTCAAAAATAGAAAACGTGCCGCACTTCCAGCCAGCCACCAAGACATGTGAGTAAGGATCGGCCTGAGCCTACATGTCTCTGCCAAGAAACCACACCCCCTTGCTGTGTTTTGCCCCGCCTACCGGGGGCTTAGTCATGATTAGTCATGACCCTAGGACTAAGCCACGGTGGGTGGGGCGAAACACGTCAGGTATGATTTCTTGGTGGAGACATGTAGGCTGAGGCCAGTCCTTAGTCACATGTCATGGTGGCTGGCTGGGACATCGGCACTTTTTCTGTTTGTTGCACAAATCACTTTGGATGGGCATATAAAGCCGGCTCCCCTTCTTCGGTGGATAATGGATATAGCATTCCTGGCTTTTAGTAGCTTTCCAAGCATAGCTTCTAGTCAAAAATGGTGTATTTTAATTGTACAATACAGGACATAGGCTGGATTGTTATAGACCAGTGATGGTGAACCTTGGCACCCCAGATGTTTTGGAACTACATTTCCCATGATGCTCATGCACTTTGAAGTGTAGTGTGGGAAATGTAGTTCCAAAACATCTGGGGTGCCAAGGTTCACCATCACTATTATAGACCCTTGATTATAGCCTGCTACCTTCAGGTGATTGGACACTGGTAATACTTTTGGGCACACTTCTTGGGAGCAATCCTTATAACCCTACACACAAAGTGGGTATTAAAGTGTAACCGATTTTACATTTTGGATATGTTAGGAAATGATTAGATCCCCATGTATTGGCCTTCTTGTCATTGCTAGATCATTGTCACCGAGAGCTAGTGGCCATTGTCACTGAGATCAGGTGGCCATTGCTACAAAGACAGAAAGTAATGGGAAATCCAAAATTTTGAGGTATCTCCAGAACAAGAGGTGAGGGGGAATCTTCCAATGTGGACACATTGGGGTAAAAAAGTGTCTAATGCCGCGTACACAGGATCGGAAATTCGGCCAACAAAAGATTGAGAGCAGGTTCTCAATTTTTCGGTAGGAAAAAGATCCGATCCGAAATTCCAATCGTCTGTTGCAATTCCGACGCACAAAATTCCTATGCATGCTCGGAAACAATTCGGCGCATTCTCGAAAGCATTGAACTTTCATCGTCACCGCGTTATTGACAGTCGAAAGTTCAGCAAACTTTTGTGTGACCATGTGTATACAAGCCAAGCTTGAGCGGAATTCTGTCGGAGAAAACATCCAAGATTTTTCTAATGGAAAATCCGCTCGCGTGTACGTGGCATAAGAGAAGAATTTGCTTTTTGCGTCTCCAGGACAGGAAGTGGAGGGAAATCTCCCAAATGGAACGCAGGAAAAAATAACCTGAGTGAGTCGAGAATTGATGTACCATACCCACTTAATGACCGCCCTATTGTAGCTCTACTGCTACGGGGCGGCCGCTCTGTGCAGAATCACATACATATATGTAACTCTGCATCTTCGAGTAGAGGGCGCAGTCTTGCACTTCCAGCACGCCGCTTCTGCTGTGATTAGTCACAGCAGAAGCCGATCAATGGGTGTCGGCTAATGGATGACCACCAGCATCCGCCGTTTGAGCTCTGCCTATATAAACAATACAGAGCTCCGTCCTGTCAGCGGGGGTGTGCTGGATTTTGTTTCCCTGAAAAGCAGGGAATAGAATCCAGCACATCCCTTAGTGAAAGCAGTACACAGTACACACAAAAACACTGGCTAGGCACACATTTAACCCTTTAATCACCCTAGATGTTTAACCCCTTCCCAGCCAGTGGCATTAGTACAATGACAGTGCATATTTTTAACACTGATCACTGTATTAGTGTCACTGGTTCCCACAAAGTGTCAGTTAGTGTCAGATTGTCCATCGCAATTTCAAAGTCTTGCTATAAGTTGCTGATCGCCGCCATTACTAGTAAAAAAAAATTAATAAATACAAATTCCAGTATATATTGCATAGTTTGTAGACACTATAACTTTTGCAGAAACCCGATTTTTTTCCCAAAAATATGTAGCAGAATACATATAGGCCTAAATTTATGAAGAAATTAGATTTTTAAAATATTGTTTTTGGATATGTTTTATAGCAGGAAAACATATCCAATATATCCAACAGAAAGAAGTATACTGAGTGAGTCTAAAATTGACGTCTCATACCATAATATTCAGGTTCCAGATATACAGTAAGCTTATTTTTAAGAGAATTTTTTTACAAAAGGCAACGCGTTTCAGGAGCTGTACAGCACTCCCTTAATTGGGGCTTGAAGAAACCAAGTAACATTACACGCCAACTCAAAAATCAATAAGTTATTAGATGTTTTAACAGTAAGTGAGTTTGTACAGCTGGTTGAGCGTTGGCTTTTGTCACAATTTGTTACTGGAAAAAAATTAAATCTGAAATCGAAAATATTCTGGTATGGCGCTCCAGCTCTAGACTCACTCATCCTTATTACAAGCCATAGAGATCACCGACAATTCTTTGATGTGTAGAAGCGGCCAGCCCAATGTCCAGATTCTCCAAAGCCATACCGTACTATCACCAAACCATCGAAAGATCCCAACAATACCAAATTAATATATAATGAATCTCCAGGGTCCCACCCACTTTCTTAACCACTTGCTTCTGATAGGCAGAACTGGTGATGAGGCACTGATTGGTGACATTTAAAGGTGGCACTGTGGGCACTGATAGGTGACACTGTGGGCACTGATGGGTGGTACTGTGGGCACTGGTAGGTGGCACTGGTGGGCACTGGTAGGTGGCACAGAAGCCTCTGCAGAGGCTCTCCACAATCAGGACTGATGTCCCTCTCACAGCCGCCGGTGAGCGCCTTTTTTTTCTCCTCATGCTGGTACGCTGGTAGGTAGCTCTGTTTACATCACATGATCAGCTGTCATTGACTGAGAGCCGATCACGTGGTAAGGGATCGACCCCTTACTCCGATCAGCCGAGTCTCATAGACTGGCTGATCACAGAGCGTGCCGCACGCGCCCTGCATGGGGCACGCAGGCCGATCGAGCGGGGAAGGACGTCTATGGCAATCCAACAATGAAAGGGGCCAGGGGCAGTAGGGCTAGAGAAGAAGAAGCACTGGAACATTCAGGAGTTTAGAAATTCTTCTGTAACCAATGCCATCAGTATGTTTTGCAGAAATATGATTGCAAAGATCTTGAGAGAGCTCTTTGCTTTTACTCATCATGAGATGTTTCTTGTGTGACACCTTGGTAATGAGACACCTTTTTATAGGCCATCAGTTGAGCCTGAACCTGCTGCTATTAATTTGCACTGACAAGGGGCAGGATTGCTTTCTAATTACTGATAGATTTCAGCTGGTGTCTTGGCTTTCCCTGCCTTTTTGCACCTCCCTTTCTTCATATGTTCAATACTTTTTCCCCTGTGTCATTCCATTTTATTACACATAGCTTACATTTCTGAACGTATTTGTTTTGGTGTCTTTGTATGTATGGATTGCATGGGTTGTTACTGACATGTGGGGGAAATTTCATGAAAATAGCACCGAATTATATTTACCTAGAAAAATGGTGACGTGTTAAATACTTATTTTGGGATAGGTTATTTTTGGACTTAAACTTTAAAACAATTTATTGACCTCTATGGTCTTTATAACTCATCCATGACTTCTCTATAGCTGCCTGTCATTGGTGGCTGAGTCCTCTCTATGTGATCTATGAGTGTGCCGTACTCCTCCGGAATGTAATGATCTGTATTATTTGCTGTTTCTCTTATTTGCATAAGTAAATGATGTGTAAAGGGGATTATTAATAGGAAGATTTAAGGTTTACTTCTGATAATTACATGTAAAAATCTTCTTCATGCTGGTAATCCCTAACAGGACAGAGCCGACATATATTATTGAATTAGTCTTTATATCACAAGTGTACCTGAAGCCGACTCGTGGAAGGGGCGATTTGTCTTGCACAGTTGTACCGGCTCCTCTCCTGTAAAAAATACTTACCACCCTGGTATCACTGCACACTGTGAGCTTCTCGCAATGTGCATTAGAAGCTGCAGCAAGATAGAACAGCCCATCTCATTTCCTGGCTGGAGGTCGCCCAGCATCATCTAGCTTCTTCCTCTCTAGCCCTACTGCCCCTGGCCCCTTTCATTGTTGGATTGCAGTTCCTTCAATCATGGAGGCTAGCCCTTTTTTTTCTTGCCTGACTGTACCAAACACATTACAGGTAGAAAGGTTAGGGTTGCACGCTTGTAAGACAGTCATAGACACTTAGGCTACTTTCACACTGGGTCGCTCAGCGCGCTGGCGGTAAAGCGGTGCTATATTTAGCGTTGCTTTACTGTCGTTTTAGCTGCGCTTTTCGGCCGCTAGCAGGGCAGTTTTAACCCCCACTATCGGCCGAAAAAGGGTTAAAACCGCCCGCAAAGCGGCGCTTTGCAGGTAGGTTTAGAGCGGCGCTTTACAGGTGGGTTTGGAGCACTGCCCCATTGTTTTCAATGGGAAGGGGCGCTTTAGGAGCGGTAAATACAGCGCTCCAAAGATGCGGCTTGCAGGACTTTTTTCAGCGTCCTGCAACCGCACCGCTCTAGTGTGAAAGCCCTCTGGCTTTTACACTGGAGAGACAGCAGCGGCTGTTTGAGGGCGCTTTGCAGGCGCTATTTTTAGCACTTTAGCGCCTGCAAAGTGCCTCAGTGTGAAAGGGGTCTTAAAGCCAGGGGTTGGTTTAGAGTGTTACTAAATAGACATGTACACTGCCAAAAAATGTGTTAGTTTTCATCTCATTCATTTTTTTTTTTTTTTTTCGGGTCATTTGTTATGATCGCAATTCGTAAATTCGTACATTAAAAAATGTGAAAATTTGGAAATTCAAAATTCAAAAATACGAAGACCCGAAAATTTGAAAATATCAAATAATAACTAACTATTAAATTATAGGTATTTTAATTTCCTTTCAAATTTGGCCGTTAGTGAACGTAACGAATACAAATTTATCCGAAGTTACAAATTATCCGAAATAACGAATGCCGCATCCAAACAAATGGAACTAAACAAATTAATAATAAATATTACCGCCAGGGAGGTTAAGCAATTGACATAAGAAATTGCTGTAGAGTCCCTTTTCTTTCTAAAGTAAACCTACTGCATTTGTTTAGCACACATGGATAGCTTTCAGCACCATGGACAGCACTGACATAACACTCAACCATCAGTCCAATCAGATTGGAGCTTCAACATTTTTTGACCTAAATGATCATTTGTGAGTTAAAATACTAACAGGATATTATGGAGAATGACCGTTATTTATTATACACATGGAAAGACATCCAGTTACTGTTTTTGGTCTATATAAACAGTGATTTTCCCACTTGCAGTTAAAGTGCTACTAAACCCACAACAGTAAAATCAGTCTGTATATGCAGTAAAACATGCTTGTTATACTTACTGTAGAACCTAATGGGTTAATCCTCTGCATTGTGTAAAAAGGCTGTGTGATCCTGTCTTCTCTGATCCTCTCCTTCTTCCACTTTCCCCAATCCATCTCCTGATAGTACAGAAGCTAGGGAACAAGCTGCACATGCTCAGTTTAGTGTGTATTGCTAGAGAGTTTTTTTTTTTTTTTCTTGCATGTGATCAGCACATGGCCAATCAGCACAGTCCAGACAGATGATCAGGGGTCCTGCAGCCTCATAGGACAGTCAGAGGAGAATGAAAACTCCTCCTACAAGCTTTAACCAGACACTGATAGAAGTCACATGACTGCTATATACTGCTGATGAGAAAAGGTATTTAGCAGTTTATATTTACTAAAATAATTGCATTTCCATGTTCTGTGTACTGTGGGAGACCAGATACAGTGAATGCAGGGTCCTGGGTTTAGTAACACTTTAAGCACACTATACTTGCACATAGTGGGGTGGATTTACTAAAGGCAAATAGACTATGCACTGTGCAAGCGCGATTGCTCTCATTTTCCTGTAAAGAATACCCAATCAGGTGCAAGAAGGGAAAAAAAAGCATTTTTGCTTGCACATGATTGGATGATGGAAATCGGCAGAGTTTTGCCTTATTTACTAAACTCTGGGGAAAATGCACTTGCACAGTCTATTTGCATTTAGTAAATCCTCCCCAATGAAACATTTTCCCTCTGAGTTTGTATTTTCCTAGAACAATTCTTACCCCCTGCTGCCCCTAAATTCCCCATCCCAACACAATCCCCCTCCCCCAATCTCCTTGCAGTGCCCCCCCCCCCACTCACGATATCGCAGTGCCCAGGGCAGCCGTCCCTCCTGCCCAACCCTTGTCCCGGCCATATAGATAACTAATATGGAGGCATATAAATGGAAGTATATACATGGAAGTATATAACTGTAACAGACAATAGAGAGACTTGCTTTGATGCTCGAAATGCAAAACCACCGTACCGCAATCCTGTGCATTACAAGTGGTTGCAGGGCGGTTTGCCACATGGCCCTAGCCATTTGAATTGGTCACGTTCAGTGGTCAGTGGTGGAACTGCCTGCCAAAGGTGACTTGCCAATGACCTTTTACCGCAGCCTGGGTAGAGCCCTGAGCGGCTGCATTGCTTTATTAAGTGGGTGGACTGGGGCAGTAAAATTGCAGCTAAGCGACTTGCTTTTACTGCCCACTTGACCCCAATATGAATGTGCCATAAGGGCTCAGTGGCCCATGCAGCTTGAATGAAGCTTGCATGCATTGAAGGGCAGTACCATCTTAATAGCATCATGGGCCCCCTGGCTACTAGGGCCCCTACCAGCCTGCATTGGGTGTCCCCATCACAGTGCACCCTTTAATCAGGTTCCCCCATAACAGTGTCCCCATATAATATTTGTTCTCATCACATGGTCCCCAAACATCAGGTGTCCCCATCAAAGTTCCCCTATACGTCAGGTTTCCCCATCAGAGTGTCCCAGTACATCAGGTTACCCCATCACAGTGTCCCCAGACATCAGAGTTTTGCCACCCCCCCCCCCCTTCCCCCTTGTACTCACAAATCACAATTGCTGTTCCCACCTGCAATAAAGGTAGCTTCTCCTTCCTCTCCCAGGCTGAGACTGAGGTTAGTTCTCAGTCTCAGTGCTGGTTCTCTTTTACTCCCTGCAGGATGGAGGAGAAAGCTGAATCCTCTCTCAAGCAGAAGCCACCTGCTGATCCTTCTGACAGGAGTGACACTGCAGTTCAGTGGTGGCTGATGGTCTTTGGTTTGGGGGGGGGGGGTGGCAAACAATCACCCCCACCCCCCGCGGCACCTCAAACCCCCCCCGCTGTCTGCCGGTTACCACTTACCCCGGCGGGGATCGGCGGGGATCGGCAGGCACATCGGGGATCGGCAGGCACATCAGGGATTGGCGGGCACATCAGGAAACGGTGGGCACATCGGGCAGGGGGACAGGCAGCGTCTCCTGTGTCCTCTTCCCTTCTGAGATCACGGCGGCTTACACCGTGCATCTCCTCCCCTCCTCCTAGGCATCCAATAAGTTAGCCTGGCCCTTTAGCCAATCGGAAACGGGTAACAGACCTGCGCTTTATGATTGGCGAAGAGGCAATTCAGTGTTAGAAAAATTAATATTCATTTGCTTTTCTAACATATCTGGGTGGGCTCCGAGCGCAATACTCTGCGCTCCGAGTCCACCCTATTTTGAAGCCTATTAGAGCCTATGGCTCCAATCTGGTGCTTCAAAAGTAAAACCCCCGCCGCTGCAATTCAGGTGTCCTGAAAGGGGCCAGATGCAGGAATAGGCCGCGGCAGCCATGGATAGATTCATGCTATGCATGAATCTATCCATTAACAATATAAGGGGGGTGGCTTGGATAGAGGGGACGGCGCCCGTGCGCTCTTAATGGGCGGGCTGCCCCTGCTGCAGTTACTCCTGTCAAAGAAGAGCTGCACTAGCAAGCCAAATTGCCAGTGCACCCCCAACACAGCTCCTCCCTTTTCCTGGCTCTGATCATGGGCCCCCCATGCACCTGGGGCCCCCGGGCAGTACCCAGGAGTGCCCATTCATTAAGATGGCCCTGCTGAAGGTGGCACTCCCTTACCACTGCACCCTGGTTCCTGCACCCTGCTTCCCCTCCTGCCCACCCCTTGTCCCGGCCATAAAGACAACTATAATAAAGGCAAATAACAGTAAAAAGCATATAACCGTAACAGACAATAGAGAGGGCTTGCAAGTTCACAATGTTTGCGCTATAATCTTCCCCACAATAATTCCTTTATCAGAAGATTTCAGGCAAGTGCTAAGGATCGTTAAGATAAACATACAATTGGTTTGAAAATCTCATTCAATGCGGAAGGCAGAACGTGGAAAAAAATCTTTATCTGTACTTTCATACAGTGCTGCAGCCCCGACAAAGATTTGCCGCTTTAATGCAAGTGCTGGAACAAGGATTATACATTTCTACTTGCTGAATAAGAGAATAGAGATTAGATTTATCCTATTTAGCATCCGTCAACATGCAGAGATCAGCACTCTGTCGATAGCATTGTTAGCGAAAAAAAAAAAAAAAAAAAAAAAACGAAACGCGGGTTTAACTGTTCAAAGCTTTATTCTGAGACGTCAGCTGGGGAGAAGCTGTAAATGTAATAAAGTTATTATCATCGCTATAATACAAAAACATCTATTAAGAAAAAAAAGTATTCTACTGTAATATAGTACAGTGCTGCCAGTATCATATGCAGAGATTCGGATTTATGATCACAAACAATGACATTTAAAGCTTAACCACTTCAGCTCCGGAAGGTTTTACCCCCCTTTCATGACCAGGCCATTTTTTTTGCGATTCACCACTGCGTCGCTTTAACTGACAATTGCGCGGTCGTGCGACGTTGCACCCAAACAAAATTGACGTCCTTTTTTCCCACAAATAGAGCTTTCTTTTGGTGGTATTTGATCACCTCTGCGTTTTTAATTTTTTGCGCTTAAAAAAAAAAAGCGACAATTTTGTAAAAAAATAAAAAAAAAAAACCTAATATTTTTTACTTTTTGCTATAATAAATATCCACATTTTTTTTTTTTTTTTTAAAAAAAGAAAATTTTTTCCTCAGTTTAGGCTGATACGTATTCTTCTACATATTTTTGGTAAAAAAACCCGCAATAAGCGAATATTGATTGGTCTGCGCAAAAGTTATAGCGTCTACAAAATATGGGGATAGTTTATGGCATTTTTATTATTATTATATTTTTTACTAGTAATGGCGGCGAGCTGCGATATTTATCAGGACTGTGACATTATGGCGGACACATCGGAAATGTTGACACATTTTTGGGACCATTGGCATTTATACAGTGATCAGTGCTATAAAAATGCACCGATTACTCTAAAAATGTCACAGGCAGTGAAGGGGTTAACACTAGGGGGCGATCAAGGGGTTAACTGTGTTCCCTGGGAGGTGTTTCTAACTGTAGGGGGAGGGGACTGACCTAGAGGAAATGTGTAGGAACACACGATCTGTCACTCCTCACAGAACAGGGATTTTTACACACACACGTCCCTATTCTGCCTCTTGTGCCCGCAATTGCTCGCGACCGTCGGCCAAGAGCATCGGCACCCCCGCAGTGCAGGGGGCACGTGCGGGCGCCTGCTATCCCGATCCCGCGAGCCGACGTATAGCTACGACGGCTCGCAGCATCGTGCTGACCTGCCGCAGTATAATGACGGCGGCTGGTCGACAAGCGGATAAAACATATCCAATAAAAAAAATTTAAAAAAATCAAATTTCTTCCTTCATTTAGGCCAATGTGTATTCTGCTAAAAAAAAATACCAATACATGTATATTGATTAGTTTGTGCAAAACTAATGACCCCAAACACACTGCTAAAGAAACACTTGAGTGGTTTAAGGGGGAAACATGTAAATGTGTTGGAATGGCCTAGTCAAAGCCCAGACCTCAATCCAATAGAAAATCTGTGGTCAGACTTAAAGATTGCTGTTCACAAGCGCAAACCATCCAACTTGAAGGATCTGGAGCAGTTTTGCGAGGAGGAATGGGCATAAATCCCAGTGGTAAGATGTGGAAAGCTCATAGAGACTTATCTAAAGTGACTTGGAGCTGTGATAGCCGCAAAAGGTGGCTCTACAAAGTATTGACTTCAGGGGGGGGTGGGGGGTGAATAGTTATGCACATTGACTTGTTCTGTTATTTTGTTCTATTTGTTGTTTGCTTCACAATAATAAAAAAAAAAAATCTTCAAAGTTGTGGGCATGTTCTGTAAATTAACCACTTTCAGACCTGGACCATTTTGCTGGCTTAAGACCAGAGCACTTTTTGCGATTCGGCACTGCGTCGCTTTAACTGACAATTGCGCGGTCGTGCGAAGTGGCTCCCAAGCAAAATTGACGTCCTTTTTTTCCCACAAATAGAGCTTTCTCTTGGTGGTATTTGATCACCTCTGCGGTTTTAATTTTGTTGCGCTATAAACAAAAAAATAGCGACAATTTTGAAAAAAACATTATTTTTTACTTTTTTATTTACACAAAAATTATTAAAAAAAACATTATTTTTTACTTTTTTCCCTCAGTTTAGGCCGATACGTATTCTTCTACATATTTTTTGTAAAAAAAAAACGCAATAAGCGAATATTGATTGATTTGCGCAAAAGTTATAGCGTTTACAAAATAGGGGATAGTTTTATGGCATTTTTATTATTATTTTTTTTTTTTTACTAGTAATGGCGGCGATCAGCCATTTTTATTG
The DNA here is from genome assembly GCA_028564925.1 of Lithobates sylvaticus. Taxonomy (NCBI): domain Eukaryota; kingdom Metazoa; phylum Chordata; class Amphibia; order Anura; family Ranidae; genus Lithobates; species Lithobates sylvaticus. Next base: position 487,012,781 of record CM053027.1, read on the forward strand.
TGACTGCGACATTATGGCGGACACATCGCACAATTTTGACACATTTTTGGGACCATTGTCATTTATACAGCAATCAGTGCTATACAAATTCACTGATTCCTGTGTAAACAACACTGGCAGGGAATGGGGTTAACCAGGAGGTGGCAGTGTAGGGGTTAAAGAGGAAGTGAACCCTGATGGGTTTACTTCCTCTTTGTTTCCCTGCAAAGGTAAAGCATAATTGACTAATATGCATCGCATAGTAGTCCATTATGTGTCACTTACCTGACACAGGAGCCTGCGATGTCACCGCTGTCCCCTTGTGTACGGAGCCTCCATCTTCCTGGTGGTTCTCGCTGCTCCGGCACTGTCATTTGACGGAGCCGCGATAACTTCACTCCCGCGCATGCGCACGGGAGCCGCCACTCGCAGCATATCGCCGTTGACAGCGGCGCGCTCAGTGCGCCTGTGCGCCTCTGTCTATGGTGCATGCGCCGTAGACAGCGGTGCCAGTCTTTTGGCAAATATCTCCTAAACCATGTCGGTTTAGGAGATATTTCTTGGACCTACAGGTGAGCCTTAATCTAGGCTTACCTGTAGGTCAAAGCAGTTTGTAAGGGTTTACAACCACTTTAAGTGTGTCCTAGGGGCGTGTTGCTAACTGTGGGGGGGCTTGGCTGTGTTTTACAGATTACTGATCTCTGCTCCAATCACAAGGAGCAGAGATCAGTGTCACTTGTTGCTAGGCAGAACGGGGAGATGCTGTTTACATCGGCATCTCCCCGTTCTTCCTCCCCGTGAGGCGATCGTGGGTATCCCTGCGGCGATCGAGTCCGCGGGACCCGCGATCGTACTCACGGAGGTCCCGACCGGCGCACGCGGTGGCAGCAAATTCAAAGGGATGTACCTGTACGCCCTTATGCCTGTCCGTGCCATTCTGTCCACGTACATCGTCGTGCGATGGTCGGGAAGCGGTTAAATGATGCAAATCCTCAAACAATCCATGTTAACTCCAGGTTGTGAGGCAACAAAACACGAAAAATGCCAAGGGGGGTGAATACTTTTGAAAGGCACTGATATAGATAGATATATATATATATATATATATATATATATATATATATATATATATATATATATACCGTATTTATCGGCGTATAACACGCACCGGCGTATAACACGCACCCCAAGTTTAGGAGGGCATTTTAAGGAAAAAAAGTTTTAGGAGGGAAGTTTAGGGAAAAAAAAAACTTACATTTAAGCGTCATTTGCAGCTTGCCCAGCGTCATTGCAGCCTTGCCCAGTGTCATTTGCAGCTTGCCACGTTTAAATTTGCCGCCTAGAAACACCGCGCCGCCGGAAAAGACCGAGCTAGCGCCGCCTGAAAAGACTAAGCGAGCGCCACCGGAAAAGTCCGAGCGCCGCCGGAAAAGCCCGAGCCGTCTGTTCGGCTCCGCTCGCAGTCCCGCCTCCCAGCTGTTTCTGAAGCGAGAGCAGGGAGGCAGGACTGCGAGCGGAGCCGAACAGTCAGATCGGTCTTTTTCGTCGGCGCTCGTTTTTTTTCGGCACTGCTCGTTTTTTTCGGCGGCGTTCATTTTTTTTTGACGGCTGTCGCTATTTTTCGGCGCCGTTTGATTTTTTTGTCACTTTTTTTGGGGGATTGGCGTATAACACGCACCCACGACTTTCCCCCGATTTTAACCACTTCATTACCGGCCTATAGTCATATGACGCCCACAAGGTGGATCTACCATCCTGGGTGGGCGTCATATGACGTCCTCGCATTCCCGGCCGCCTGGGGGGCGCGCCCGCGGCATCGCTCGGGACACGGTGCGAGTGCCCGGCGGCCGCGATGTCCGCTGGGCACCCGCGATTGCCCGTTAAAACAACGGGACCGTGCGGGACCGTGGAGCTGTGTGTGTAAACACACAGCTCCACGTCCTGTCAGTGCAGAGGAGACCGATCATGTGATCCAGTACGGAGGAACACATGATCGGTCTCCTCCCCTTGAGTCCCCTCCCCCCACAGTTAGAATCACTCCTATTAGGGAACATATTAACCCCTGCAGCACCCCCTAGAGTTAACCCCTTCCCTGCCAGTCACATTTACACAGTAATCATTGCAATTTTATAGCAACGATCGCTGTGTAAATGTGAATGGTTCCAAAAATGTGTCAAAAGTGTCCGAAGTGTCCGCCGCAATGTTGCAGTCACGAAAAAAAAAATCGCAGATCGCCGCCATTACTAGTAAAAAAAAAAAAAAAAATTCAATAAATCTATCCCCTATTTTGTAGACGCTATAACTTTTGCGCAAACCAATCAATATACGCTTATTGCGATTTTTTTTACCAAAAATATGTAGAAGAATACGTATCGGCCTAAACTGAGGAAAAAAATAGTTTTTTTTAAAAAAATGGTATATTTATTATAGCAAAAAGTAAAAAATATTGTGTTTTTTTTCAAAATTGTCGCTCTTCTTTTGTTTATAGCGCAAAAAATAAAAACCGCAGAGGTGATCAAATACCACCAAAAGAAAGCTCTATTTGTGGGAAAAAAAGGACGTCAATTTTGTTTGGGTGTAACGTCGCACGACCGCGCAATTGTTAGTTAAAGCGACGCAGTGCCGAATCGCAAAAAGTGCTCTGGTAAGGAAGGGTGTTTAAAAGCCCTGTATTGAAGCGGTTAAGGGGGAAAAGGTGCGTGTTATACGCCGATAAATACGGTGTATATGTATATATATATATATATATATATATATATATATATATATATATATTTATATATGTGTGTGTGTGTATATATATATATATATATATATATATATATATATATATATATATATATATATATATATATATATATATATATATATATATATGATATACTTAAGGTGATATTTCCAGTTTAAATAAGACCTCCTTCCATGAATACATTACTCTGCAGGTATTCAATTATAAATAGTGGCTTTAGTTTCACGGTTTATATTGAATAATGTTAGGAATGGAATGAGCTCGGAACCATTGTTTCTTCTTAAAGAACGTCGCAGACAACAAGCATGCTGGGTAAATCCTGTGATCTCCCGGAATTAATGAGTGGTTATCCCATTCCCAGGACTGAATCTCTGGCTTCCCGGGTAAATGAAGCCTCTAGGCATGCCGGGACCGTCATCTTCTGAATAAGTGAATCATTCATTCATTAGAAGGAGAAGGGGGTCAGCTCACATGCACACGGCCTGAACAAACGTTTCTGGTCACAGACAGGAAATCAAGCTTAAAATGTAAGTCCTGCAATCCGGTATCTGAACGATGTTACGGCTTATACGTCAGGAGCGGTGATGTCAGAAGTGTAAAAATAGAAGGTTTTTGGAGTTGAATGAATTTAAAGTGTCAGTCCCAAAAACAATCAACGTTTTTCTAGTGTCTTTGGCCAACAATCCGATCGTGTGTACCGTTTTTTTTTGTGGTCAGGAAAACAGCTCTTGAACGTGATTTTAGGGCGTTCAGACAACAGCCCATAAACTCCACTGCTGATAAATGTCCAAAAACGCCCATGTGTGCATGGGCACTAGGGATGAGCTTCGAGTTTGAGTCAAATTTCATGTTCGACTCGAACATTGCCTGTTCGCCTGTTCACCGAACAGCGAACAATTTGGGGTGTTCGCGGGAAATTCGAAAAAAGCAGCGGAACACCCTGTAAAAGTCTATGGGAGAAATCTAAAGTGCTAAATTTAAAGGCTTATATGCAAGTTATTGTCATAAAAAGTGTTTGGGGACCTGGGTCCTGCCCCAGGGGACATGTATCAATGCAAAAAAAAAAGTTTTAAAAACGGCCGTTTTTTCAGGAGCAGTAATTTTTAATAATGCTTAAAGTGAAACAATAAAAGTGTAATATTCCTTTAAATTTCGTACCTGGGGGGGGTGTGTATAGTATGCCTGTAAAGGGGCGCATGTTTCCCGTGCTTAGAACTGTCCCTGCACAAAGTGTAATTTCTGCAGGAAAAAAAGCTATTTAAAATCACTCGCGGCTATAATGAGTTGCCAGCTCCCGTAATACAGAGAACAGTCATTGAAAGTCATTGATAAAAAAAAAAAAAAAGCGTGGGGTTCCCCCAAATTCAATTACCAGGCCCTTCGGGTCTGGTATGGATATTAAGGGGAACCCCAGATCAAATTTAAAAAAAAAATGACGTGGGGTTCCCCCTAAATATCCAAACCAGACCCTTTAGGTCTGGTATGGTTTTTAAGGGGAACTCCATGCCAAATTAAAAAAAAAAAATGGCATGGGGGGGTCCCCCTCAAAATCCATACAAGACCCTTATCCGAGCATGCAACCTGGCAGGCTGCAGGAAAAGAGGGGGGATGAGAGAGCGCCCCCCCCCTCCTGAACCGTACCAGGCCACATGCCCTCAACCTTGGGAGGATTCTTTGGGGGTCTGTGACCCTCAAAGCACCATGTCCCCATGTTGATCAGGAGAAGGGCCTCATCCCCACAACCCTTGCCCGGTGGTTGTGGGGATCTGCGGGCGGGGGGCTTATCAGAATATGGAAGCCCCCTTTAACAAGGGGACCCCCAGATCCCGCCCCCCCCCTGTTTGAAATGGTAAGGGGGTACAAAAGTACCCCTACTGTTTCACAAAGAAAGTGTAAAAAAAATGTTAAAAAACACACAGACACCTTTAGCAAAAGTCCTTTATTAAAAATAAAAAAAATTTAAAAAAAGATTCCAGTGGTGGTAATCCACTCTTGCTATCCAGCAATGGGTGATCTCTTCTCCGGGGTCCAGCGATGGCTGATCTCTTCCGATGACGTCCAGCGCAGCGCATCCTGTCTCCATGGAGACACTGAGGGAATCCCGTCTTAGCAGAGGAGGACTGGGCCACTCGTCACCTGACCCCGCCCCCTCTGACGCAACGCAAGGGGGAAGCTGGGCTTCCTCAGTGACGTACGGGTGACCCCGCCCCCTATGATGTAACGGAAACCTGCGTTACATCAGAGGGGGGTGGGGTCACCCGTACATCACTTGGGAAGCCCAGCTTTTCCCTTGCGTCATATGAGGCAGGGTCACCTTTACATCACTGGGGAGGCCTGGTTTTGAATTTGGCGTGGAGTTCCCCTTAAAATCCATACCAGACCTGAAGGGTCTGGTACGGATATTTAGGGGGAACCCCGCGTAATTTTTTTTTTTTATTTGACCCGGGGTTCCTCTTAATATCCATACCAGACCTGAAGGGCCTGGTAATTGAATTTGAGGGGAACCCCACACTTTTTTTTTTTTTTTTATCAATGACTTTCAATGACTGTTCTCTGTATTACGGGAGCCGACAACTCATTATAGCCGCCAGTGATTTTAAACAGCTTTTTATCCTGCAAAAATGACACTTTAAAATTAGCACTTTTGATTTTGAACGTTCGAGTCCCATAGACTTTAATAGGGTTCTAAAGTTCACACGAACTTTAGGTCTGTTCGCAGGTTCTGGTGCCAAACGAACAGGGGGGTGTTCGGCTCATCCCTAATGGGCACATAGGACAACATAGAGGGGAGTTTATGGGCTGTTAAAAAAAACTCCCAAAAACTTCCGTTTATGAGCTCCAGTATGCATGGAGCCTAAGAGAAAAATAGTGGCAGAGGAGGGTTCTCCAGCACACAGACTGTGATTGACAGCCTCAGCTCTGTGTGCTGTGTGAAGAGGGGTGTGTCCCTTTCCTCCAATCAGCTCTCAGAGCTCTCCTCACTGAGCTCTGCAGTGTGTAATTTCAGCTCTCCTCCCCCTTTTTACTGAACTCTCAGACAAGCTTTGTACATTTAGCAGTCACTTCCCAGGGTATATGGAAGGGTTTACAATCACTGTAACATCCATAGCTTGTTATTATTGGTTTAATTCAAACCACAGTTCAAAACGTGTCATGATTTACATATAGGATTGTATTTGTTGGATATTGGCCTCTACACTCTCTCTGGTGAAAGCTGTACTGTGGCTGACAGCAAAAGCAAAACTTGGTTCTAAGAATTTTATAAGAGGAATGAAAGCTGTTGACCTCATTTAAGGAGCTCAGCTTGAAATGTTGCATTCTATTGTTTTATTGCTGCAATAATCTGGTCACCGCTCATCACGTCTTCCCAGCAGTCAGCAGGAGGGGATCTTCTTCCCTCTTATTGTACAGTAAAGCTTCCCCTCCCTTTCTGTTTCTTGGGAACTCTAACCCTGCTACGTGTCCGGAGATATTGATGAAGTATTTTTATGCATGTATTAATGAATGAATGAATGAATGAATAACTTGTATAGCGCTACAATGCGAACTGAATCGCCTCAAGGCTAATAATTGATAGCTTTGATCAGATGACCAATACTAGGACACGATAATGTGTTTTCACTATTGATTATAAGCCACATATTCGTTTTTGCAAATAAAGATACAGGGGTGCATTTCCTAAAGCCACATAGGGGGTGCAAGTGCAGTGCAGTTGTGTACAGAACCAATCAGCTTCCAGGTTTTATTGCCAAAGCTTCAAGTGATTGTAAGGGTTCGTTTTTTTTTTTTTAAATAAAAAACATATCATACTGTCAGAAACCATGAAATCAGACCGAGACAGAAGTACAGTTCAATCTTGTTTAATAATAAAAGTAAATAGAACAAACGTAGTCAAAACATAGCCAGAGTTCAGGAACCCGAACGGATAGTCAGACAAGCCAAACGTCAGGGAGCCGGAGATGACCGTAGTAAAACAGCAAGCAGGATCTGGAGCCAGAAGGGAAGTCAGCCAAGCAAGTCTTTTAACAGGAATGCAGGAGAGCGTCTCTGTGATGTTGACTAAGATGAAGGCAGAGATCCTCCGGGGCTGGATGGCTTAAGTAGGCAGGACTGACGAGCTGGATATCATCAACAGCTGAGTAACTAGAGAGATTGGAGCTGCCAATTAGCCGACAGCTGAGCGGCCAGCTCAGAGAAGGAAGGGCTGAGCCCAGCCATGACACTTACTTACCTCCACTGTGCAGCTCGTTTTGCACAGAGTGGCCCCGAACATCCTCTTCTGGAGTCCCTCGGCTCGCGGCTCTCGTAGCACCTCCCCGCATCAGATAACCCCCTAGGAGAAGCGCTCTACCGAGAGGGTTACCTTGCGGGCGTCCAGCATTCAACATCAATAGCTGCCGAATGTATGACTCGCCCCTTTAATTGAACAAGCTGAAGTTAGAAGCTGATTGGCTACCATGCATAGCTGCACCAGATTCTGAGTGCTCCAGTTTTAGTAACCCCCCCACCATAGACTGTGCACTTTGCAAGTGCAGTTGCACTCTAAAAAGTGCAGTTGCTCCAGAGCTTAGTAAACGGGGGGAAGCTCTGTTGACTTCCATTATCCAATCATATGCAAGCAAAAATTCATTTTTTTTTGTTTGTCTGGCATGTGATTGGGTATTCTTTGCAATCCAAAGCTTCACCTTGCAAAGTGCACAGTCTGTTTGCCTTTAGTAAATCAACCACATAATGCTCATACATGATCTTGGGGGTGTGGGTGGGGGGGCGGGGCACTGTTTGACATGTTCACCCTGGGCTCTAGGTGACCTTCTCCCACCATTGCATGTGCGAAATCGTACGCTCCTTGAGGGTAGAGATGGATGTACAAATAAAGACTCTGTGAACTGCCAACACTATACAAATCTCTATAATGAATAAATAAAAGTGTCAGTCTCCTGGGTCCCCTGCAGCACTTACTCGTTTCTCCTTGTTGCCTTGATGGCGGCTGGTGCTCAAATTTTTTTTTGGGGGGCACAAAAAAATTAAATCATCAATTGCAGCCACTGTGCCCTCAAATGCTTGCCACTGTGCCCATCAATTGCAGCCACTATGCCCATCAATTGCAGCCAATGTGCCCATCAAACGCTGCCACTGTGCCCATCAAATGCTGCCACTGTGCCCATCAAACGCTGCCACTGTGCCCATCAAATGCTGCCACTGTGCCCATCAAACGCTGCCACTGTGCTATCAAATGCTGCCAGCGTGCCCATATAATGACGGCGGCTGGTCGGCAAGTGGTTAACTGAACAAATTTATGTACATAACGAATCGAAGCAAAAACAAAACCCCCTTTATTCGTTGTGCCCATGTCTGTTGTGCAGGCTCTGCAATTGAAAAAAATAAATAAATAAACCTACAGCGGGAAATGTTGTAACCCCATTATGGGTCTGAAAAGTGGACTATTCCTTTAAGCAGATAAAACAATCGCCATATTTGTATTCTAATGCCCCATACACACGGTCGGATTTTCCGACGGAAAATGTCCTATCGGACCATGTTTTTGGAAATTCCGACCGTGTGTGGGCTCCATCTGACTTTTTCCGTCGTTTGAGATCCTGCTCTCAAATTTTCCGACAACAAAGTCCTATCGGACTTTATCAGATCGTGTGTAGCGAATTCCGACGGACAAAGTGCCACGCATGCTCAGATCACATTACAAGACCAAAGCTATTGGCTACTAGCCTCTACGTAGTCCCGTCGTAGGCAACGCACATCACCACATTCAGGATGATCAGATTTTCTGACAACTTTGTCCGACCGTGTGTATTCAACACCAGTGTTGGACAAAATCCGTCAGAAAAATCTGACGCATTTTGTGGTCGGTATTTCCGATCGTGTGTACAGGGCATAACAGTATACAGTATTTAGCACTTTGCTAAGAGTGTTGCTTTAACTACTTGCCGATTGCTGCGCGCCAATATACATCGGCACAATGGAAGCAGTGGGCAAATGGGCGTACCTGTACATCCCTTTTAATTGGCGGTGCTCGCCGCGTACAGCGTGACCGTGCCCGCAGGACCGGCGGACTCGATGTCCGCCGGTCTCCCGGCGATCGTGTCACGGAGCCGCAGAACAGGGAAGTGCCTATGTCAACAAGGCATTTCCCCGTTCTGGCTTGTGTCATGACAGAGATCACTGCTCCCTGTCATCGAGAGCAGTGATTGCTGTCATGTGACTTGAAGCCCATCCCCCCCACACAGTTAGAATCACTCCCTAGGACACACTTAACCCCTTGATCGCCCCCTAGTGTTAACTCCTTCCCTGCCAGTGTCATTTACAGTAATCGGTGAATTTTTATAGCACTGATCGCTGTATTAATGCCAATGGTCCCAAAGTAGCATCAAAAGTGTCTGAACTGACTGCCATAATGTCGCAGTCACAATAAAAATCGCAGATCGCGGCCATTACTAGTAAAAAAATCAAAATGTCATAAATCTATCCCCTATTTTGTAGACGCTATAACTTTTGCGCAAACCAATCAATATACGCTTATTGCGATTTTTTTACCAAAGATATGTAGAAGAATACAAATCAGCCTAAACTGAGGAAAAGCATATTTTTTTATATATTTTTGGGGGATATTTTTTATAGCAAAAAAGTAAAAAAATGGACGGTCTTTTTTTGTTCAAAAAATAAAAACCGCAAAGGTGATCAAATACCACCAAAAGAAAGCTCTATTTGTGGGGGGAAAAAAAGGACATCAATTTTGTTTGGGTACAACGTCGCAACGACCGCGCAATTGTCAGTTAAAGCGACGCAGTGCCGAATCGCAAAAAAGTGCTCTGGTCAGGAAGGGGGTAAAATCTTCCGGGGGCTGAAGCGGTTAAATGATGTTGAGAAACGCCCCCAACCCCCCCCCCCCCCCCCCCCCCCCCCCCCCGACACATCGAAAAAACTGCACAATAGCTCAAAGCTTAATGTATGCCGAGACATGAAAAGAGCGCGCGGACATGAAACAGAAAAAGTGGCGAGTTTCCGTTAATTAGCGCTGTGCAGAGATCCAAGTCTCGGGTACGGTATGTGACATAATAAGACTGGCCTACAGCCAGAACGTGGCAGATCTGTGACATCGCTGACATCTCCAGATGCTGAGATCAGCGCCGAGCATGTGAATAAGTAATTTGGTGTTAATAATTTGATCCCCTGCTAATTTCCATACAGTATGTCACAGTCACCTACTGAAGAGCTTCCCTAGAACAAACGTCTGGTGGAAACTCAGCCTGAAAAGGACGCCAACGCTTCTTTATAGAACCTCCATTGTTTAGTAAATGTGTTATCATTATTTTAACCACTTCCGGACCGCCCACCGGCGTTATACGTCGGCTGTTTGAAGAGGAATATCGTTGTTATAGCAGCAGCTAGCGACCATAACCCTGGTGTCCTCTTCTTCAGGGAGCGGTCCAGTTTCAGATAAAAGTGGTCTCTGCGGCGGATTCGCCGCAAGATCCCTTTTATCAGCGGCGGGAGAGGGGCCCCCCACCTCCCGCTGCTTTCCGGAGGCCGTCGGCAGCGGCAGAGGCGATCGGATCCTTCTTGTGGCCTGCTGACATGGAGACGAGTGAGGGGAAGATGGCCCCCACCCGTCTCCGTATCATTGCAGGGTGGAAGCGACGTCAATAAGTCACTTCCGCCCATAGCTCTTAAAGGGACATTTTTTCTTCATTTTTTTAAAGCGGTTGTATACCCGCTGAAACTTTTTTTTTTTTTTTTTAACACACCTGTAAGGGAAAAGGCATAATGAGCTAGTATGCACCTTAGAACGAGGCGTCGGTAACTCACCTGGTCCATGCCGAGGGAGCTGACATGTTTCCTCGGCGTGTCTTCCGGGTATCGCGACTCCAGCGCTGTGAGTGGCTGGAGCCGCGCATGCGCACGGGAGACTTCTTCCTGGCAAGGTTCGGATTCTGCCGGCCTTTCAGCTGAGAATCCCCCGTGTGCATGCGCCGCTGCAGTCAGCGGCGCATTTTTTACAGGGAATATCTCCTAAACCGTACAGGTTTAGGAGATATTTTTTTTACCTACAGGTAAGCCTTATTATAGGCTTACCTGTAGGTAAAAGTAAATTTTATGACTGTACTACCGCTTTAATGACAACAATTTTTTTTTTTTATTATTGCATTTTAGTGTAAATATGAGATGTGAGGACTTTTTGACCCCAGATCTCATATTTAAGAGGTCCTGTCATGCTTTTTTTTCTATTACAAGGGATTTTTACATTCCTTGTAATAGGAATAAAAGTGACACAATTTTTTTTTTTTTTTAAAACAGTGTAAAAATAAAAAATAAAAAGGTAAAATAAACTGTATGCTGATTTTGAATACAATAAACTTCGATTGTGATAAAAAAAAAAAAAAACGCGCCCCGTCCCGCCGAGCTTACGTGCAGAAGCCAACGCACACGTGAGTAGCTCCCGATTTATCAAAACGGTGTTCGAATCACACATGTGAGGTATCGCCATGATCGGTAGAGCGAGAGCAATAATTCTAGCCCTAGACCTCCTCTGTAACTCAAAACATGTAACCTGTAGAATTTTTTAAACGTCGCCTATGGATATTTTTAAGCATAAAAGTTTGTTGCCATTCCACGAGAGGGCGCAATTTTGAAGCGTGACATGTTGGGTATCAATTTACTCGGCGTAACTTTATCTTTGACAGTATAAAAAAAAAATTGGGCTAACTTTACTGTAGTCTTATTTTTTAACCTCCCTGGCGGTAATCCCGAGTCTGGCCCGGGGGGGAAACTTCTGTACAATAAGCGGTAACCCCGAGCCAGACTCGGGATCGCATTGCAGGATACAGGGGGAAGTTACTTACCTTGTCCCCTGGATCCTGCGATTTCTCCCTGCTGTGTGTGCGAGCTCCTCCGCTCAATTCACACAGTGCCGAGTGCCGCTCAGCTCCGTTCCCTGCAACGTTATGACGCACGGAACTGGAGATCGGCGCCCAATTCAATAAAGTTAAAACACACAAAACACATACAGTACTGTAATCTTACAGATTACAGTACTGTATAAAAAAAATTACACATCCCCTTTGTCCCTAGTGGTCTGTCCAGTGCCCTGCATGTCGTTTTATAAAATAAATAAAAAAAATTCTGCCTGGAAACTGGAGATTGTCCATAGCAACCAAAAAGTGTCCCTTTATGTCAAAAGTGGTTTTAGACCAGCTAGAAAACACTGATAATAAATTAGAATCACAATTCATCATCAAACACTAAATCTAATGACAGCGACTATTCTGCAACTGAGCAAATTTCTGTGTTTTTGATTTGATTACATTATTGAATAATTTTTATAGTTATTTATTATATTATAATTTATGATTTTGTGTTTCAAACTTTATCATACCCGGGATGTCTACTAGACTCTGGTTTGGACAGATTTAAGTGAGTTATTCATAAGAATTGCATGCCTACAATATAAAACGCCAAATTTCCATGCAAAATAATTGTACCGCTTTCAGCACAAAATTCCAGACATAATCATAATACCGCCAGGGAGGTTAATTCAAAAAAGTGTATTTTTTCCAAAAAAAAAAAAGTGCGCTTGTAAGACCGCTGCGCAAATACATTGTGACAGAAAGTAATGCAATGATCGCCATTTTATTCTCTAGGGTGTTACAAAAAAATGTATAATGAGGCTCGGTCCTTAAGTGGTTAAAGAGTTCTCCACTTTTGAGAAAAAAAACATTCCCCTCTGGGTGATCTATGTACATTGCAGGGATTTTAACAAACTTTGTTGCAGATTCCTTCCATTTGTTATTCTGGAGAAATATCTGTTTGTTTGTCTGTGTCCATGTGAACGTGAATGACTTTATAATCATCAATCAGCTGCTGCACCTGCAGGGCTCTAATGAGGAAAGTGGCACTTCCGACAACACCGCCCGTTGTGATGGCAACCTGAGAAGTTTCCTGCGCTGCTAAATTAGCTTACTGCACATGCGCCAGAACGGGTGGTGCATGCTGGTTATTCAGCAGCACCGAAACCGGAAGTTTATGCTTGTGGGCTTCACCTGCCCACAAGCAAGATGGGAACGCCCGATCATAAGGAATATAAGGTGAGTTTTTAATTTAAACAGTAACTAAAGCGGCGCCATTTACAAAAAAGCCAATACAAAAACAATATCATATGATAGTAACAGATATATAAAAAAAAATTAAAATTCTGTGGTTGGAACTCCGCTTTAATTCGTATGATTGTCAACTCTATCTAGTGGCCAGATTGCTGTATATATTTCTCATCAAGATACTTCAGAAAACTATACCGCTTTTGGCCACTAGATGGTGCTGGCAGTCGTAGGAATTTGCCTGGGGTTAATTTTTTTAAGTCCTAATAAAGAGAACCTGTCATTCCAAAAAATCACAGGCTATGCCATGCTGAGCAGGAAGGGGGCAGCAAATTTCCGTACATGCCGCTGGCAATTTGCCCCCAAATAAAAGTCTGTACTTTTCAGAGACATAACGGTTTGTGTTGTAGGGTCACTTGAGATGCACAGAGTGCTTACTGCTACTCTTCCAAGCGTATAAGTTCCAAGCTCTTGATGTTTAGTGTCTTTGAAGTGCTGGAAACACAAACACGACTAATATTGGCAGTTTTTCACAATGGAAATGTTGGAAGTGAAATAGGAAATGAAGCTTCTCGTTGTTGCTGTCTGGCGAGCAATTTAGAGGAGACAGCGGGCTATTAATCCTCGAGCTGCAACAGATCGCATTTGTCATGAATTACACACTTGGCATGGTTAGAGCATAAGCAACATGAAAACTCTCATTAATGTTTTTTGTTAGTCAAAAATAATAGCGTGTGAAAGTCACGGGGGATTTTAATTTGATGCCCAGTGTTCTAGAGATGCTGTACTGTAAGTGAGTGTATGTGACCTGGTGGAGGAGTTTGAAATGTTTAGAGAGAGGTTCTGTGTCCCTATATGCCCATCGGGGCCTGGACAAGGGGTGAGCAAGAGGGGTGGTTGCCTTGGGCACAATGGTTTACTATAGGGATGGGGGCGCCTTCCTTCTGTTACAAGGTTGACAGGAGTAGTGACAACATCAGTGATTTTAACAAAAGAGTGACTGCTGGGCGTAGGATCCCCAATGCTTGCACATTTTGAACAGGGGGTGTGATTTGCCATCTTTGCGCTGGGCGCTGGATGACCTTATCTCAGCACATGATGCCCACATCCTATATGCCATACACAAACCATCAATTCTTTGTAGCAGAGGACTTTAAAGGGCACATAGATGTTGGCACCACATAACAACTTCTAAAAGCATAACATTTATTATGCCAATATTAAAAAACCCATGTAACTCCATATCCAATACTTTAGTAAAGAGCTCACATATAGTTTCCATGTTCCCCCCTGAAGACGTCTGTTTACACGAAACGCAATCGGGCGGAGCTACCTGTGACATCATTGTGCAAGCCTGATGTCATGTTTTGAGTTACCGTATATACTCGAGTATAAGCCGAGATTTTAAGCCCTTTTTTAAGGGCTGAAAGTGCCCGCCTCGGCTTATACTCGAGTCACCGTCGTCTGCCTGCATGATTAGCGTGTCATGCAGACAGACGGCAGTGTTCAAAAGCCGCACCTCCGCCTCCTCCTCCTCCTCGTCCTCGTCCGTGATAGGAGGAACACTAATTTTCCCATCAGTGAGTCAGTGTTCAGTGTTCCGCCTATCACGGACGTCCTGTCATTCTCATCTCATGGACGAGGATAAGAGGATGTCCATGATAGGCGGAACACTGAACACTGACTGCTGGGAAAACAGAGTGTTCCTCCTATCACGGACGAGGACGAGGAGGAGTGGTGACGTTCGTGGTGGTGAAGTTCGTTGCGTAAGACGGAACTACGTAGAGGCTAGTAGCCAATAGCTTTGGTCTCGTAATTTGATCTGAGCATGAGTGGCACTTTGTCCGTCGGAATTCTCTACACACGATCGGAACAAAGTCCGATCGGATTTTGTTGTCGGAAAATTTGAGAGCAGGATCCGACGGAAAAAGTCTGATGGAGCCCACACATGGCCGGATTTTCCGACAACATGGTCCGATTGGACATTTTCCGTCTGAATTTCCGACCGTGTGTATGGGGCATTAGACTGGGATGCCATTAAAGTTCATGTGCGTGTAAAGGCAGGTGTCCCAATACTTTTGGTAATATAGTGTATTAATGGGCAACCCCACAATATGTGCCACTGATTTCATTTAGACAGTGATAGTATGGTGGATGGAGCCAAGCTCTGTGTGCATAGATTATAGAATCTTCTAATAGCTATTTGAACACTATTCTGGCTTCTTTAATATATTAAAATATGTTACACGTCCTTCATTGTAAACCATGTTCTATCCCAGATGAGTAAACCCCGCTCAGACAGAAAAGGACAAATATTACACAAGTGATGTTTGTTAGATCGGCAAATCGTGTGAAAATGATATTCATTATACATGTTAGGAAATTTCCATTTACTTATATATTGCGGGAAAATGAAAAGAATAAAAATAGGCCATTGTCTTCCCACATCAAAGACGGCCAAAATGAATATTTAAACCGTTTTTCTGGGACGCGCTATCAGATGTGGTATTGTTTGTTTGGTTTTGACTTTCATGAATGTGATCCTTGCGAGAAATCGCGCCGCAAAATATAAATTAAAATTAACATCAAGCTAAGAAAAGGAAATAATTAATTTAGCTCCGTCATAGAAAACGGAAGGAGGGTTTCAGCATCAGCTTAAAGGCTTTGATGGTGCCTGAAAGCCATCAGATTACTCCTAGGAAGGAATATACTCTTCAGGAAAACTACACAGCGCCGCTGGGGTTGGCTCTGCGGTTCTTCCCGCCATATGTTAAAAAAAATCTCCTTTATTGATAAATTACTTAAATTGCAAAAGTATATCTACAATATGTTAATTTTCCAATTCCAAATATTGCTTTTTAACCTCTTCGTGCCGACCACCTCCCGGCCCTTTAAGAGTTTAAAAATCCGCAAATCGGAGGCAGGCATTCAGGTCATGTGACTGCTGTGATTGGCTGTCACAGCGGTCACATGACCGGAAAGCTCCCGATCAATGGCGGTCACTCATAAGGGGCACAGGGAATCCATGCGCTTGGCCCCTAATCTCTGCAGGGTGTCGGACACATGGATTCCAATGGATTTTTTTTTCCTGAAGCACATGATTAGAGCCTGAGGCTGTAATTGGCTTCAAAAAGGGGTGGGCTCGGGGCGCAGAGCCCTGCGCCCCGAGCCCACCCACTTGTGTGACATTAGCAAAATAATATTCGCCAATGACTTTCTACTTCTCCTCCCGGCCGATCAGAAAAGATTCCTGAGACCCGATTGGCCGGGAGTCCCAGGATCCGGTTGTTCGGGAGTCCTACAACCCTATTGGCCAGGGGAGAGGCAGGGGGGAAGCCGCAAACCTGGATGGGGTAAGTGCGGGGCTGACGGGCGATGGCAAGCTAAGCGTTGATCAATTGTGTGACAGGGGGTGGGTGGGGGGAATGAGGGTTTTGCCCCCCCCCCCCAAAAAAAAAATTAAGCACCAGCTACCACTGCTTCCGATCACAAGTATGCATAGGGAGTCTACAGATTCCCTCTGGCTACCATGCTGGAAACATGCAGAGGGCGCTCTTTCAGCATGGAAAGTTGTTTTAACAGGGCCGTATATATGCGTTAAGGCCACATATATGAGTACGGCCAGCTAGGGTTGCCACCCATCCGGGATTCACCTGGACAGTCCGGGTTTTGAATAGTGTCCCTGGGTTTCAGACCATTTGAAACCCAGACACAATATTTAGAATGGACTGTGGCTCCCCAAGTAATCAGGTACAACAATCGCTGAGTGCATAGGTGTGCACAGGCCCCATCCCCATACATGGACAAGAGAGGAGAGAGGGCTTGATCTGCTCCTCCTCCTCCTACCCCCACCCCTCTGTCTGCCCACCCACACTCCAACCCCCGGCGTTCTGTGCCTCAGGAAAGGAATGTGTGGGATGGAAATTTGAAGCTCAGCAACTGGCAGATACAGTACATCATTGATGAAAGATGTTGATGCCTGAGCCTCCATCCTCAGGTGAGTGAGCTCACCATCCACTGTCTGTGACTGAAGTCTCCCCCCTTGAGTACACTAAGGTATGGGGGGCTCAAATGTAAGGGATGCCCTGTGGACTCTGATGTATGGGGGGCTTTGGGTACCCTAATTTATGGGGAAGGCTGGGAACTCTGATGTAAGTGGGAGGTTTAGTGAGCATAAACTCCCTCACTTCAGAATTCCCCTTCCAGTCCACAGCGATACCCCTTAAAAATACAATTTTATCGTTCATTGGCTAAAGTGTTTTGGTTTGGCTTGAAGAAAAATTGGCAACCCTACGGCCAGCATCAAGGAGTTAAGAAAAAGGGCTAATATACCATATCAACGATTACTCAGTTCTCTACAGATACCTTACAGCCTATCAAATCAAAGATGTTCCAGAACCAGATCCAATCAGCAGGCTTGTCATTTGCAGCCCCACTCTATAAATAGTAAAGCTTACATTTAGAGCTCATTCGCATCTGAGTGTAGGCAGATGCAGTCTACTTTCTCCACTGCAGGTGGCACTCTCTACAGTTGGAGAGGAAGTCAAGGGGAACACAGATCCTCTATGGTTTCTTGGGTCACTGGGGAAGTATCCAATTGGATGATGCTGCCCCATGTGAGTCTGGCAGCCATCTTGGGTCAGGCAGAGTCTATTTAAGGCCATGGCTCCCAGGTTTGGCATGCATTTGAGGGTGGGTAGAATAGGGGCAGGTACCCTGCTTAGTAGGGACAGATCTAGGCCGGGAAAGGTTCCTGAAGAGGAGGGAAAGCGTAGGGCTCACAACTGCTCTGTAGACCTGCCATGTTGGGCACAAGACGCCCAGGCTGCATTCTTCCACTCGCTACAGACGCTGACAGTTCAGCTTCACAGGTTTGACTAATGCGGTTTAAGTTTTGCCACGGCCATTGTGTTGGTTAAGTATAATTATGATGCACTGGAAGCTTGTTGAATGCAGAGAATAACTTTACTTGCATGGAGGAACATGTCTTCACATCTGAACCACTTGCTATCTTTCAGCAGCTTGTATACACTTCTCACTGACTTGTCGTATTTCTTCCAGTGCCTGGGCCCATAACCTGCTGGCTGAGTATTGAAGTGATGCGCTGGAAGCTTGTTGAATGCAGAGAATAACTTTACTTGAATGGAGGATAGCAATAAATGTTGTGACTGTGAAGAATGTATTCCTATCCTCCATGCAAGTAAAGTTATTCTCTGCATTCAACAAGCTTCCAGCGCATCATTTCAATACTCAGCCAACAGGTTATGGGCCCAGGCACTGAAACGAATATGACAAGTCAATGAGAACTGTATACTGTACCATGCAAATGGGATATATTTTGCCACAGCTGCGGCGCCATGCAGTTAAAGACACTGTTGCGTGTCTGCTAAAGGGCAGCGTGTTTCTGTGAGCGTGGGGAAAACACGCAATTTTGCTCACACGTTCCAAGCATGCACAGCGTTTGAATGTAGGCTTCAGGATCTCTGGTCTGAAAGTCTAAGGACCTCTTCATACCAGAAACCACAAATTTTTGCATGCACGTTGATGAAAGCATGACATACGTTTTTTTTTGCGCATTTGCAGTGCATTTTTTAAAAGTTTTTTGGGGCATTTGTGCTTTGAGGTCATTTTCTTTTTCCTTCTTTTTTGGGATTTTTAGTGCACTGCTTTGTGTTTTCACGCATTTCAGTGCATTTCTGCACTGGTGTAATCTATGCCTATTGGATAACATGGATTTTGGACTGTCTATGCAGTTGGAATGCGTTCTGATACTTTGCTGCAGCGACGCACAGAATTCTGAACATCCAGCAGGTATAAGAACTGCGCTGTTTTTTCTGTGTCTTCGTTTTTTTTTTTTTCCACGTCCCTCTGGGGCTCCGAGCTGAAACTTACTTATTGTTAAACAAGACATGGGTGGCCTGAATCTAAAAAGCAATTCACAATCCCTCCCCCGCCGGGAGCCAGAAAAGACGACCCACATACTCTTTACAATTTAATGTGTAATCTCCCGATGGTGGGGATGGTTTTCCTTTTGTTCAGGTTTCATGTTTGTCTCTTTGTCGCCGGGTAGAAATGTCTTTCCTGCTGCTTCTTGTAATGAGAGTTCACTGAACTATTCCGCAATCTCCTCATTCGCTGTGTCCTGCCTGGAATAACGATCGACCAAGGTTATTATGTGTGCAGCTTTTCTTCCGATTTCCCCTGCTGAAGGCTGTTCTGAATGTATTCCACATATTGCGATTAAAGGATAACTTTGCAGAACACTGTTTGGCTTTTTACCAGCCTGAAAAAATAAAAATAAAAAAAAGTGTATCTAAACCCGAAAACAAAAATGGAATATGTTGCAGTTTATAATTTCTTAGATGGTGCATTAGCTTTTTTCATTTTTTTTTTTTTTTAAGGATTTTTTTACTTTTATTTTTACCTGGTTATCCAGCCAGTTATATGCTTTGTGGCTTAGGGTGGCTACGCTCACTTCTCCACTGTATTTATAGAGGAGCGGCATAGCCACCCTGGCACATCAGCATTTTCTTAGATGTGGTGGCTGTGATAGGTTGTTTTTTGCTTAGGATCTTTTTCTTTTCTTTTCTCCTAGTAATCCAGTCAGTTAAATGCTTCTTAGTTTAGGGTGGATACGCTTACTTCTCCACTGTATCTATGGAGGGGCAGCAAAGCCAACCTTGGACACTGGACAACAGCATTGTCAGGAGAGTCTTTAGATGGGGTGGCTGCATTCGTTTTGTTTATTTTTTAGTTTTTTTTTTTTGACCTGGTATCCAGCCAGTTACATTCTTTCTGGTTTAGAGTGGCTACACCAACTTCTCCACTGTATCTATGGAGGAGCAGCATAGTCACCCTTGGACATCAGCATTGTCTAAAGGGTCCTTAGATATGGTGGCTGCATTCGTTTTTTTGGGGGGGGATTTTTTCCCTCTGTTTTCTCCTGATAATCCAGCCAGTTACAGCCTTCCTGATTTAGGGTGGCTACACTAATTTCTCCTCTCTATCTATGGAGGAGCAGCATAGCCTCCCTTGGACAGCAGCATTGTCTGGACTCTGAAGAGTCCATAGATGGGATGGTTGCATTAGCTTTAGGATTTTTCTTCTTTTATTTTCACCTGGTAATTCAGCCAGTTACACACTTCTTGGCTTAGGGTGGCTACACTCACTTCTCCACTGTATATAAACCCCCCAAAAATGTAATATATTGCAGTTTACAAGTCCAGTTCTTAGGTGGGAGGGACGCATTTGTTTTATTTTTTTTATTATTATTTTATTTTATTTTATACGGGTAATACAGCCAGATTGACGCTTCTTGGCTTAGGGTGGCTACACTCACTTCTCCACTGTATCTAAACCCCCAAAAAATGTAATATATTGTAGTTTACAAGTCCAGTTCTTAGGTGGGAGGGCTGCATTCGTTTTATTTTTTTATTATTATTTTATTTTATCCGGGTAATACAGCCAGATACATTCTTCTTGGCTTAGGGTGGCTACACTCACTTCTCCACTGTATCTACCCCCCCCCCTACACACACACACACACAAAATGTAATATATTGCAGTTTACAAGTCCAGTTCTTTGGTGGGAGGGCTGTATCCACTTTTTTTTTTTTTTATGTTGTTTTATTTTATCCGGGTAATACAGCCCAAAACACGCTTCTTGGCTTAGGGTGGCTACACTCACTTCTCCACTGTATCTTACCCCCCCCCCCCCCCCCCCCCCCCCCCCCCCACCCCAAAAAAATGTAATATATTGCAGTTTACAAGTCCAGTGGGAGGGATGCATTCGTTTTTTTTTTTTATAATTTTTTTTCTTTATTTTATCCTGGTAATCCAGCCAGTTACACACTTCTTGGCTTAGGGTGGCTACACTCACTTCTCCACTGTATATAAACCCAAAAACAAAAATATAATATACTGCAGTTTACAAGTCCAGTTCTTAGGTGGGAGGGCGTCATTCGTTTTTGTTTTATAATTTTTTTTTCTTAATTTTATCCTGGTAATACAGCCAGTTACACGCTTCCTGGCTTAGGGTGGCTACTCTCACTTCTCCACTGTATTTATGCCATAGCCCTTGAGTCCTTAGATGTGGTGGCTGCGTTAGTTTTTTAGTTTTTTACCCTTTATTTTCTCCTGGTAATCCAGTCACTTACACACTTCTTGGCCTAAAGTGGCTACACCAACTTCTCCACTGTATCTATGGAGGAGCAGCATAGCCACCCTTGGGCATCAGCATTGTCTGGAGAGTCCTTAGATGGGGTGGTTGCATTAGCTTTTCTTTAGGATTTTTTCCTCTTACCTGATAATCCAGCCAGTCACATATTCTTGGCTTAGGGTGGCTACACTCATTTCTCCACTCCATCTAAACCCCAAAAAATGTTTTTAATATATTGCAGTTTACCAGTCCAGACCTTCAGTGGGGTGGCTGCATTAGCTTTTTTTTTATTTTTTTAAATTTTTTTATCCTATATTTGCTCCTGGTAATTACACGCTTCTTGGCTTAGGGTGGCTACGTTTACTTCTCCACTGTATCTATGGAGGGGCATCATAGACACCCTTGGACAGCAACATTGTCTTGAGTCCTTAGATGTGGTTTGCTGCGTTAGTTTTTTTTTCCTTTATTGTTTTCTCACTCATTTCTCTACTCTTGAAAGTAAAGTCTCTGTAGATCCGAGGGGGACATGCAAGGAAAATAAAAAACAGCATTTTAGCTTGCACATGATTGGATGGTCAAATCAGTAGAGCTTCACCTAATTTCAGAGCTTCCCCTCAGATCTACAGCGATCTACAGCGACTGCACTTACAAGTGCACTTACAAGTGCAGTTTCAGTGCACTTGTAGTGCAAAGTGGATTTGCCTTTAGTAAATCAACCTCTAATGCCGCGTACACACGGTCGGAATTTCCGATGGAAACAGTCTGATGGGAGCTTTTCATCGGATTTTCCGACCGTGTGAATGCCCAACGCTCTTTTTCTGTCCGAATTTTCCGACGGACTTTGAATTGAGAACCTGTTCTCAATTTTTCCGACGGAAAACCTTTCTATCGTATTTTCCGATCGTGTGTATGCAATTCCGACACGCAAAATTCAGACGCATGCTCGGAAACAATTCGACGCATGCTCGGAAGCATTAAACTTCCCTTTTATAGTGCTGTTGAACATGTTTTATGCCGCTGTGTTATTGACCGTTGGAATTTGGTGTGACCGTGTGTAGGCAACACAGCTTGAGCGGAATTCCGTCGGAAAAACCGTCAGAGTTTTTTCCGACGAGAATTCCAATCGTGTGTACGCGGCATTAGTGTCAGAATGTCCACCGCAATATTGCAGTCCCGCTAAAAGTCGCTGATCGCCACCATTACTAGTATTAAAAAAATATATATATATACAAATTTCAGTATATATATATATACCATGGTTTGTAGACACTACAACTTTTGCGCATACCAATCAATATATGATTATTGGGATTTTTTACAAAAAAAAAAAAAATGTAGCAGAGCACATATTGGCCTAAATTTTTTGAAGAAATTTGATTTTTAAAATTTTTTTATTGGATATGTTTTATAGCAGAAAGAATTTTTTTTTATATAATATTATAATATATATATTATTATAATATTATAATATATAATATAATAATATTGTTTTTTTTTTTTTTTTTTTTTCCAAATTGTCAGTCTTTTTTTTTTTATATATAATATAATATAATAATATTGTTTTTTTTTTTTTTTTTTTTTTTCAAATTGTCAGTCTTTTTTTTTTTTTTTATAGCACAAAAAATTAAAAAAATGCAGAGGTGATCAAATACAACCAAAAGAAATCTCTGTGGGCAAAAAGAAGACATACATTTTATTTGTATACAGCGTCGCATGACCGCACAATTGTCAGTTAAGTAGCGAAGTGCTGTATTGCAAAAAATGGCCTGGGCCATGAAAGGGGGGGTAAGTAAATCTTCCGGAGGTCAAGTGGACTACTGAAGTCAGGAGGTGCCAGGCAAGTAGTATTTTCAGGAGGTAGCTACTTATGTCAACCTTTAATAGTCCTCAGGTAACAGAACAGTTTCTAGGGAAGGATTTGAGGTCCTTGTAGGTTCCATAAGGCGATAGGGCGGGGGGGGGGATCGGCGGATACTTTAGCTCAATGCTGAATATTCATGTTTTACTGAAGTGGACTCTTCATTAGAACCCATTACTGATAAAATGAGGATCATTAATGGTTCTCAGCACTGCGGGTAATTCCAGCCCTGCAGACTCTGACTTGAAAAATTATATCCTATAAGCCCCTCGGCTATGAAGACATGGCTGGGAATAACACCCCACACTGTCAGATCTTCCATCAAATGTGTGAAGATTTACCCAATCTATGACTCAAGGTCAGCAAAAACCAATATACCTTCCAACACTGGGATGCCTTAAAGATAAAGTTCACCTGTACAAAAAAAAAACTGCCTGTGCTTATAGGGTGCTATTCCTTCCACTGACACCAATGATTGGACACTATTCCTCCCAACTGACACCATCGATGGGGCACTATTCCTCACACTGACACCAATTATGGAGCACTATTCCTTCCACTGGCACCAATGATGGGACACTATTCCTCCCACTGACACCAATGATGGGACACTATTCCTCCCAACTGACACCATCGATGGGGCACTATTCCTCACACTGACACCAATTATGGAGCACTATTTCTCCCACTGACACCAATGATGGGGCAATATTCCTCCCACTGACACCAATGATGGGACACTATTTCTCCCACTGACACCAATGATGGGGCAATATTCCTCCCACTGACACCAATAAAAGGGACACTATTCTTTCCACTGGTACCAACGATGGGCACTATTCCTCCCACTGGCATCAATGATGGGTTGCTATTCTTCCCACTGACACCAATGATAGGGCACTATTCCTCCAACTGGCACCAGTGATGGGCACTATTCCTCCCACTGACACCAATGATTGGACACTATTCCTCCCACTGACACCAATGATGGGGCACTATTCCTCCCAACTGACACCAATGATGGGCACTATTCCTTCCACTGACACCAATGATGGGACACTATTCCTTCCACTGACACTGATGATGGGGCACTATTCCTCCCACTGGCACCAACAATGGGCACTATTCCTTCCACTGACACCAATGATGGGACACTATTCCTTCCACTGACACCAATGATGGGACACTATTCCTCCCACTGGCAACAATGATGGGGCACTATTCCTCCCACTGACACCAATGATGGGACACTATTCCTCCCACTGACACCAATGATTGGACACTATTCCTCCCACTGACACCAATGATGGTCCTACTCCCACTGACCACCATGACCAGGACATTTTTTACTCCCACTGACCACAGTCCGGCCCTTTCAAAAAATCTGAAGAACAGTAAACTGGCCCTTTGTATAAAAAGTTGGAAGGGTTAAAATGTGTTTTACTTTCCCCTTAAATCCGTAATATCAGTTTTGGACGGCCTGACCCTTTAATTATTGCCTCTTCCCTTTTTTATTATTTTGCTCCACATATGGGGGGTGTCCAGTCTTTGTTTTTGGTAGTACTTTGATTGCTGTCCTCAGACTTATCCGGTGCAATAATTTGAACTGAAAAGCATCAAAGAAAAGGTGCAGAGGGAGAGAGAGCACAGCCCGCACCTCCTCTTGGCTCTCCCCTCCTCTCCACAATTGGCTCGCCACTTCCAGCACTCAGCGGACACTTGTAGCTGTTAGCCTGTAGCAGAGGGAACTCAGCATATAGTGTCCCCCCACATTAAACCACATTATCTCGGGCAGCTCCCCCTCTTTTCTCCCTTCCTCCTTGTCCTGGCCCTGGGTATACTATTGCATGAACAAGTAATTGTCAGTCAAACTATCACAACACTAAAAATTTGAGAAATGTCCTGGTAATCAAAAGAGAAGTGCAGCATTTAAAAAAAATAAACACACATTCTCACCTAGATGCTGAGCTGCAGCATCGATCTAAGCTGCAGCTGCCCCCCATGGGCTCTACACTGAGAACTGAGCAACTGATTGTTCAGTTTTGGGGTCCGCTCTGAGCACAGAGTAGTGGCTGCCAGTCACTGCTCTGTGCTCTGCCCCTCCAGTGCGCACTGGAGCACCAGGCCTTGGAGGGGCGGGAGCAGTGCCAGGACAAGGTCTTCCAGGGCCCAGGACAAAGATGCCAAACTGTGCCCCCCCACCTTCCCTTAGGGTTAGGGTCAGGGCGCTCCCATCCCTGCAATAAACCATTGCAGGAAAAATAATCCGCACTCTGGTTGTAGCTCTTTAAAAAAATCTTTGTTTTTATTGACAAGCCACAGTGAACAAACCCAGATGAAAACAGTTGACCCATTTCAGCCTATAAGGCGATAGTGTATGATTAAGGCCTTATAGGCCGAAACGTGTCAACTGTTTACATCTACCCCTTAGGGTTAGGGTCAAGGCGCTCCATCCCTGCAATTAACCATTGCAGGAAAAATTATCTGCACTCTGGTTGTTGCTCTTTAAAAAATCCTTGTTTTAATTTGTAAAGCCACAGTGAACAAACGCAGATTAAAACAGTTAACCCGTTTCAGCCTATAAGACCATAGTTATATGACTAAGGCCTTATAGGCCGAAACGCGTCAACTGTTTTCATCTAACCCTTAGGGTCAAGGCGCCCCCATCCCTGCAATAAACCATTGCAGGAAAAATGATCCGCACTCCGGTTGTTGCTTTTTAAAAAAATCTTTGTTTTTATTGACAAGCCACAGTGAACAAACGCAGATTAAAACAGTTGTAGACAACAATGGAAAGAACTCTGGACAGCCGCACTCTGTGCTTTTATTCACACAAAACGATCACATCAAAGCAAAAACAATCCACGGCAATAAGAAAAGGTACAAAAATATTCATAGCTAAGCACTCATTTTGGTGCGAAACGCGTCAGATTTCCCTTATTACCGTGGATTGTTTTTGCTTTGATGTGATAGTTTTGTGTGAATAAAAGCACAGGTTTTTAAGTTTTTCCCGGAGTGCGGCTGTCCAGAGTTCTTTCCATTGTTGTCTACTACTGTGATTGTGCTAGCCAGCACTTGGGGCTCCTTGATTGGGAAAATCAGCATACTCTGTGGAGAGCCCTCTTGGAGTGGTGGTTCCTGTTTCTTTCCTAGATTAAAACAGTTAACGTGTTTCAGCCTATAAGGCCATAGTTATGACTAAGGCCTTATAGGCCGAAACGCGTCAACTGTTTTCATCTGCATTTGTACACTGTGGCTTGTCAATAAAAACAAAGATTTTTTAAAGAGCAACAACCGGAGTGCGGATCATTTTTCCTACATGACTTTGCCAGCGAGTGTGAATCGAGTACCCGGGAGCTCCGCTATCTATGTGCTGTATGGGTAGTAGCACTGACGTTTCTGTTTATACAATAAACCATTGCGCCCAGACAGCCGCCCCTCCTGCCCACCCCTTGTCCCGGCCCTGGTGGGGAGTGGCAGGCTCAGGCTTTCAGTGGCATGCCGAGAGGCTGACCCAGCTGCCGGTCAGGCTTCTGGAAGGATCCTGACATTATTGTTGGGATCCCTGCAGAGCCTGGAGTGGCTCTGTGATGTCAGCTGACAGCAGACTTTAGCCCGTTGTCGGCTGAACCTGGGTCCCAGGAGTGCAGACTAGGTGCTCTCCTATGACCCACAGAAGAAGTATGGCCAAAAGAACTTTGGTCATACCTCTCCTTTAAGGATATTACAGGTAATTAAATGGTTTTAGCGTGTCTTACTTTCCCCTTTAAATCTGTAATATCAGTTTTGGATGGCCTGACCCTTTAATTATTGCCTCCTTCCATATTTTATTATTTTGTTCCACATATGGGGGGGGGGGGGGGGTGTCCAGTCTCTTTGTTTTTGGAGGCCCTTTGATTTCTGCCCTCATACTTAGCCGGTGCAATCATTTGAACTTTGAAAAGCAACAATAAAGGGTGCGGAGCGAGTGGCGCGGGGAGAGAGGTTATTATATAAAAGTGGTACAGTATGACGGCAGAACAAGACGCAGCCATGAAACGCAGACTTTGATGTTAACTTCAGTGAATGCCGGGCCTTTGATGTTGGCTTCAAACTGTGCCCGTTTCCCCAGTGAGCAATTTGAAAAGTAGGATCATTGACTTATTGGCAAGTTGCGGCAGCCAATTTTTCAGACCAATCAGCAGTGACTGTGGATGACAATCATTTCAGAGTTATTGAGCCTTTGTTTCAAACAAAACCTAGCAATTGCTTTGACATACTTACAGGTAAATGGGGACAAACCATCAATATGGTAACCACATGTCTCCTTGTGATGAGCTTTAAGGCTGGGTTCATACATAAATGCGCAAAAAAACTCCACTACACTAGGTAATATAAACAAGTAGCTGCCAACATGAAAGGTGTTCTCACACAGAATGAAAAATGGAAAAAAGTGGCGCTGCGTCATTGGATTTGATTGACAGCAGCGGGAGCCAATGGCTGCGCTGCTCTCAATCTATCCAATCAGGACACGAGACACCAGGTAGAGCTGGTGTGCTCGTTCTGGGCCGCAGAAGGTTCGGGGTCAGGTAAGTAAAACAGGGGCTTGGGGGGGGGGGGGGGTGGCTGCAGCACCACAGAAGGTTTTTCCCCTTAATGCATAGAACAAATAAACAGAAAAAGAGCAACAATTTTTTGCTATAATAAATATTCCAAAAAATAAAATAAAACATTTTTTTCATCAGTTTAGGCCAATATGTATTCTACATATTTTTGGTAAAAAAAATCACAATAAGCGTATATTGATTGGGTTGCGCAAAAGTTATAGCGTCTACAAAATAGGGAATACATTTATGGTACTAATAACCTGGGGATCTGCTGAACGAGGGTCCTAATAACCTGGGGATCTGCTGAACGAGGGTACTAATAACCTGGGGATCTGCTGAACGAGGGTACTAATAAGCTGTGGATCTGCTGAACAAGGGTACTAATAATATGGGGATCTGCTGAACAAGGGTATTAACAGTGTTGTTCATCTTACGTTAAAAAAGTAATTAGTTACAGTTACAAATTACTTCTTCCAAAAAGTAATCAATTTAGTTACTCAGTTACTTTTTTCAGTGTATAAAAATAATAGGAGGGATAACAATAAATAATATTGGTTATGTGCCCGTGCCTCACTGTGCCCATTGCCTCACTGTCCCCGTGTCTCACTGTGCCCGTGTCTCACTGTGCCCGTGCTTCACTGTGCCTATGCCTCACTGTGCCCGTCAGTCCCGTAGTGTACCTGATCGGCGGCGTCCCGGCGGCCATTC
This sequence comes from Lithobates sylvaticus, assembly GCA_028564925.1. Taxonomy (NCBI): domain Eukaryota; kingdom Metazoa; phylum Chordata; class Amphibia; order Anura; family Ranidae; genus Lithobates; species Lithobates sylvaticus. The sequence goes on from CM053027.1 coordinate 487,040,925, forward strand.
CAGTATTCAAAAGCCGCGTCTCTTCCTCGTCTGTGATAGGCGGAACACTTAATTTCCCAGCATTCAGTGTTCCGTCTATCACGGACATCAGCTCATCCTCATAACACAGATGAGGATGAGAGGATGTCTGTGATAGGCGGAACACTGAATGCTGGGAAATTGAGTGCTCCGCCTATCACAGACGAGGGGGCGCGGCTTTTGAACACTACAATGGCCGCCGTCTGTCTGCATGACACGCTGATCAGGTAGGCAGACGACGGCTTGCGGTTAGTGTTATATTACATCTACTCGCGGCAGCTGCGGCGAGTAGATGTAATTGGGGTAACGCCGACCAAGTGATGGGAACGGCGTTGCCATGAGGGGAAGAGTAATCCGTTAGATTACTCGTTACTCTCAAAAGTGGCTGCGTTAGGTAATGCCGTTTATTTAAACGGCGTTAGTTACAACACTGGGTATTAATAAGTTGGGTATCTGCTGAACAAGGGTACTAATAAGCTGGGGATCTCCTGAACAAGGAATCTAATAAGCTGGGGATCTGCTGAACGAGGGTACTAATAAGCTGGGGAACTGCTGAACAAGGGTAGTAATAAGCTGGGGATCTGCTGAACAAGGGTACTAATAAGCTGGGGATCTGCTGAACAAGGAATCTAATAAGCTGGGGATCTGCTGAACGAGGGTACTAATAAGCTGGGGATCTGTTGAACGAGGGTACTAATTAGCTGGGGATCTGCTGAACAAGGGTACTAATAACATGGAGATCTGCTGAACAAGGAATCTAATAAGCTGGGGATCTGCTGAACGTGGGTACCATGACTAAGTTCTGGGGGGCAGAGTGAAATGCGTTAGTTACAACACTGGGTATTAATAAGCTGGGTATCTGCTGAACAAGGGTACAAATAAGCTGGAGATCTCCTGAACAAGGAATCTAATAAGCTGGGGATCTGCTGAATGAGGGTACTAATAAGCTGGGGATCTGCTGAACAAGGGTACAAATAAGCTGGGGATCTCCTGAACAAGGAATCTAATAAGCTGGGGATCTGCTGAACAAGGGTACTAATAAGCTGGGGATCTCCTGAACAAGGGTACTAATAAGCTGGGACTCTGGTGAACGAGGAATCTAATAAGCTGGGGATCTGCTAAATAAGGGTACTAATAAAAGCTGGGGATCTGCTGAACAAGGGTACTAATAAGCTGGGGATCTGCTGAACAAGGGTACTAATATGCCGGGGATCTGCTGAACGAGGGTACCATGACTAAGTTCTGGGGGGCAGAGTGAAATGCATTGGAGGGCGTGGCCTGGTTGGAGTCCAGACTGAGGTTGCCACTCCATTCACCTCTCTAGGACATCTTAGATGTGTGATTTACAGGGGCTACCCCTTTTTTTCTTGAACCTTTGCAGGAGCCAGCTCCATCCCCTGTCAGTACTCTTTTTTGTTTGGGGGGGGTTGAATTTTTGCTAGTAGAGATGATTTGGGGTTATTTATTCTAGGAGGGAATTTGTGCTAGGAAGGGGGGGGGGGGGGTTGTGCTAGGAGGGGGTATTTAGGGTGTTTTTGTGCTAGAAGAGGTGATATGGTAGAGGGGGGAGAGAATTTATGCTAGGAAGTTTTTTTAATTTTTTTTTGGGGGTGGGGGGGTGTTGATTTAAATTTGAGCTAGCAGGGATAATTTGAGGTTATTTATGCTAGGAGGGGAAATTTTGGGGTATGATTTGGGGGAGAATTTGTGCTGGGAGGGGGGATTTTTTGGGGGGGTGGGGGATTTGGAGAGCGAGAGGATTTGAGCTTGGATGGGGGTGGGGGGCAATGATTTGTGCTGGCTGAGGGATTTCAGCGGGGGGGGGGGCTCAGATTTGTATTGGGAGAAGGGGGGGATTTGTGCTAAAAGAGGTGATATGGTAGAGGGGGGTGCTAGGAAGTGATTTTTGAGCTAGTAGGGATAATTGGGGGTTATTTATGCTAGGAGGAGAAATTTGGTGGTATGATTTGTGCTAGGAGGGGGGATTGGGTGGAGAATTTTTGCCAGGATGGGGGGATATTTTTTTGGGGGGGGGATGTGGAGAGAGAGAGAATTCAAGCTTGGAGGGGGATGGGGGGCAATGATTTGTGATGACTGAGGGATCTCAGCAGGGGGGGCAGATTTGTATTGGGAGGAGGGGGGGTTTATGCTTAGGGGGTAAGCATGCAGATTAGCGCTCAATTTTTTTTTTGGAGGGGGGGGGGGGGGGGTTTGCGGACACATAATGCTCATACTTCTTGGGGAATGGGGGGGGGTGCAGTTTGGTATGTTTGCCCTGGGCTCTGGGTGACCCTGTCCCATGTCCCAGCACTGGCCATGTGCATAACCAGAATAATTCTAGTAATCTTGTCAGTTATAAAATAAAAGCGAACGTCTGATTGGATTCCTAGGATAACTTTGTTTTCCTTTTGCCCCAGATTTTAGACAATCCTTGTTCTAAGTACATTTTTTCTTATTTTGTTTTTTTCCTCTTTGTATGCTTTTTTACGCTTTCAGATTCTTGTATATTCCCACGTCCCTCCTCCTCCGATTGTCAGGATTGTTTGTGTTCAGATTCATCAATTTAATTTAATTGGCTTCACTCTGCGTTTGAAAATGCAATTAGAGCCGTGGTACCTTTCTTTCATTATTTTCCGGGGACACGCGAGAATTCGCTCTTTCATGCGGTGCACCGCGGCCAGGATCTACTTTTAGCGCAAGGAAATAATGTTAATTAAACGCGCACTGTCTTGTCCAAGGTGCTGTCTGACGATAAGCGACGGCTGCAATATGGATTCCGACGCTTTTGTTTGTGGAATTGTGATTAAATTGTTGGTTATGTCTATTTTTTTGTATTTTTGCATTTTTTTTTATGCATTTAGGGCTCTGTCGGCGTCCTCATATTGAGCTTTTTCTGCAATCCTCTGAAAAAAAAGAAAAAAAAAACATACAGCCTACTAGCGTGCGTCTTTGCTTGCTTAGAGTGAAGTTAATACAGCTGTGATCTTGTTATTTGCGAAAGGTCGATGAGAGATAAACCAAGGTGTAATCATGCTGGAATGGAAAGGGAATTGCATTTGTATGTGGCGTATATTTATTTAGTAAGTGTGCTGGAAATCTTTGAAGCCACGATTTAAATGTAATCAGCGCGGAACACCAAAGGAGTTTTTTTTTTATGGGCTTAATCTATCTTTCCCAGCTGGCTACGTGGAATATAGAAGCGTAAAACAAAAATAACTTTCTAGCATTGTCCTATAAAATGATATGTTTTTAGACGGCTCTATAATAAAATAATTTATAGGTGGCTTATTAAAATTGTAAAAGACTCCCGTGGCATCGAGCTGCGGTAGTATTTAAGGGCCCATGGACACTAATGCCCTGTACACACGATCGGACATTGATCGGACACTCTGACAACAAAACCGTGGATTTTTTTCCGACGGATGTTGGCTCAAACTTGTCTTGCGTACACACGGTCACACAAAGTTGGTCGGAAATTCCGAACGTCAAGAACGCGGTGACGTACAACATGCACTACGAGCCGAGAAAAATGAAGTTCAATAGCCAGTGCAGTTCTTCTGCTTGATTCCGAGCATGCGTGGAACTTTGTGCGGCGGAATTGTGTACACGCGATCGGAATTTACGAGAATGGATTTTGTTATTGGAAAGTTTGAGAACCAGATCTCAAATTTTGAGTGATGGAGAAATTCCGATGGAAAATGTCCGATGGAGCCTACACACGGTCGGAATTCCGACAACAAGCTCCCATCGAACATTTTCCGTCGGGCATTAACCACTTCAGCCCGGACCAATTGGCAGCCAAAGGACCAGGCCCCTTTTTGCAATTCGGCACTGCGTCGCTTTAAACTAACAATTGCGCGGTCATGCGACGTGGCTCCAAAACAAAATTGGCGTCCTTTTTTTCCCACAAATAGAGCTTTCTTTTGGTGGTATTTGATCGCCCCTGCGGTTTTTATTTTTTGCGCTATAAACAAAAATAGAGCGACAATTTTGAAAAAAATGCAATATTTTTTACTTTTTGCTATAATAAATATCCCCAAAAAATATATAAAAAAACATTTTTTTTCCTCAGTTTAGGCCGATACGTATTCTTCTACATATTTTTGGTAAAAAAAATCGCAATTAGCGATTATTGATTAGTTTGCGCAAAAGTTATAGCGTTTACAAAATAGGGGATAGTTTTATAGCATTTTTATTAATATTTTTTTTTTATTAGTAATGGCGGCGATCAGCGATTTTTATTGTGACTGCGACATTTTGGCGGACACATCGGACATTTTTGACACATTTTTCGGACATTTGTCATTTATACAGAAATCAGTGCTATTTAAATAGCACTGATTCCTATGTAAATGACAGTTGTAGTTAGGGGGTTAACCACAAGGGGGCGGGGAGGAGTCAGTGTGACGTGATGTGTTGTGTTTACTGTAGGGGGGCGTGGCTGTACGTCTGACGTCATTGATCGGCGTTCCCGATGACAGGGAACCGCCGATCACTGACAGTCAGTGTAGGAAGCGCGGGGAGAGGTTTGTTTACATAGACCTCTCCCCGTTCTTCCGCTCCGTAACCCGATCGCGGGATACCAGCGGCGATCGGGTCCGCTGGTCCCGCGGCCGGGGTCACGGAGCTCCCGACCGGGTCGCGAGCGCGCCGCTAGCGGCGCGCGCGCGACCCACGGGCAGGCACATGCACGATCACGTACAGGTACGTGATTCTGCCTGCCCGTGCCATTCTGCTGACGTATATATTCAGTGGCCGGTCGGGAAGCGGTTAAGCATCCTGTTGCAGTGTAAATGTGCATGTGTTAACCCCTTCCCGGCTGTCCTGGTGTCCACTTAACACCAGGGACGTGCAGTGAGGTCAGTGGCTAGTATCAGAGCCAGATAAACACAGGTTACATTATTATTATTATTATTACAGGATTTATATGGCGCCAACAGTTTACGCAGCGCTTTACAATATAAAAAGGAGACAATACAGTTATAATACAATAAAATACAAGACGATTAAGAGGGCCCTCCTCAGAAGAGCTTACAATCTAATAGGGTGGGGGAGGTGATACAAAAGGTTGTAACTGTGGGGAATGAGCTGATGGAAGTGGTAAAAGATTAGTTGGAGACGTGATAGGCTTCCCTGAAGAGATGAGTTTTCAGGGATCGCCTGAAGGTAGCTAGAGTAGGGGATAGCTGGACAGGTGGAGGTAGCGAGTTCCAGAGGATGGGAGAGGCTCTTGACAGTAGGAGGTCTTGAGAAGAGCGGAGAGGACGGTTTGGGAGATATTTGGAGACAAGATTGGTGATGTAGCTCGGGGCAGAGTTGTGAATGGCTTTGTATGTTGTGGTTAGTATATTGAATTTAATTCGCTGGGTGATCGGGAGCCAGTGTGGGGATTGGAGGAGAGGGTTGGCAGAAACTGAGCGGTTGGTAAGGTAGATAAGTCTGGCAGCAGCATTCATGATAGACTGAAGAGGGGAGGAGCCTATGGAGAGGCAGGCCAATGAGAAGGGAGTTGCAATAGTCAAGGTGAGAGATAACAAGGGAGTGAATGAGGAGCTTGGTGGTTTCATTTGTTAAAAAGGGGCGTATTTTAGAGATGTTACGGAGGTGAAGTCTACAAACTTTTGACAACGATTGGACTTGAGGCTGAAATGACAAGTCAGAGTCTAGGATTACACCGAGTACCCTGGCGTGAGGGGAGGGACTGATGGTTGCATTGTTGATTTTGATGGAAAAGTCATGGAGGGGGGCACGTGAGACAATCTCGGGTGTCCCCGCGGCGATTGAGTCCGCGGGACCGGCGGGAGGCGGTTAAGGAAGTGGTGCGACATCGATGCTGAGATGTCAGTTAGTAAGTTAGTAATGCGAGAGGAGACTGAAGGAGTGAGGTGACATCCATGCTGAGATGTCAGTTAGTAAGTTAGTAATGGAAGTGGTGTTATCAAGTGACCAAGGGAGGAGGTGTAGATGAGAAGAGAAGGGGTCCAAGTACAGAGCCTAGGGGGACCCCCACAGAAAGGGGCAATGGAGATGAGGAGACAGAGTTGTAGGTGACACTGAAGGAGCGCTGTGTGAGGTGAATCTTGGAGGCCAAGGGAATGTAGTTTATTGAGAAGGAGTATCCACACATACGACGCGATCGTTAGAGCGAGAGCAATAATCGTTTTTCGGTTAATAATCGCAAGTAGAAATTCAATAGCTAAATAAAGTCACGAAAATTCTCGTACGATAGAAAAAAAAAGTGTAGTCATGTGTTGTAATGTATTTGTATTGTATTTTCTGTATTGACTAAACAAAAATCGTACGATCTGGAATCGTACGAGGAAAATTTCCGTGCATGTCGAACAACGATATGGGGTGTTCGCGGCAAATTCGAAAAAAAGATCCGCGTAGCACCCTGTAAAATCTATGGGAGAAATCTCAAGTGCTAATTTTAAAAGTCATCACCTGCAGGTCCACCATATACTAAGGTACAGTTAGTCATACATTTTAACTGGTATTGTCATAAAAAGTGTTTGGGGCTTAGTCCAGGGGTGTCTAGCCAAGGCGCCCATATTATTTATTATATATTATTATTATACAGGATTTATATAGCAACAACAGTTTACGTAGTGCTATATAAATAGTGCTTATATTCTTTTGAATCTACCTGGGCTTCCCCTGTGTTGGTAAATATATCTTTCCATGATCAAGGTGTTCCCCATATGTGTTATCCATGAGGCGACTGTGGTCGGTGAGATCGATTTCCATCCCATCAGGATGAGTTTACGGGCTTGGAACAATGCTCTAGAAAATGCTATTCTCACCACTTCCTCCGGGACAACCTCCTCCAGAATTCCTAAGATACAGTGAATTGGGTCCAAGGGGACGGTTGTCTGGAAAACTCGATTAAGCGCCCCAAGCACCGCCTTCCAATACCGGTGGAGCTTCAGGCATCTCCATAGTAGGTGATTTAAATCTCCCTGGTGTTGCCTACACCTGTCACACAGGGGGTCTGGCCTCCTACCCATCTTATGTACTGGCTATGTATAATTGGGAAACTTTATGGCCAACATTAAGAGAGCATGTGGTGATTGATTGCAGGGCTTCCTCCCATTGGTCTCAAGTAAGTGGATCTACGTCTTTTTCCCATAGGGACGGTGCCTTAGTTGCGTGATCCCTTAAATGGTGCGTCAATAACACTTGTTTGTAGAAGGTGAAAGATGGGGGTTTTGGACATAGTCCAATGGGTAGCGTTTCCTTGCACGATCACAGCGTGCCTGAGCTGGAGATAGGAGTAGTACATGTTGGAGGTTAAATTAAATGTGTTTTGAAGTTCGGAGAAGGAAAGCAGCTTACCGTCTTGAAATATTTGTAACATGCGCAGTGGGTGCCCGGCTGTGAAGCCACAGCCGGGTGCCCACATTAAGAATGCCGGCGCCTCCGAGTGGAGCGGGGAACGAGGGGGGGCTTCGTTCCCCCACATCGCTGGACCCTGGGACAGGTAAGTGTCCGATTATTAAAAGTCAGCAGCTGCAGTATTTGTAGCTGCTGACTTTTAAAAAACATTTTTTAAGGGGCACCCCACTTTAATTTGCATTTAATTTTAATGGTTCAAAGAATGATGGGCAAAATGGTCGGCCCTCACGCATGTTCAAATCAATCTGGCCCTCTTTGAAAAAATTTGGACACCTCTGTCCAACACAGACTCGAAATGCAAATGCTTGCACAGGGTGCGCACATGTATGTAAACCGCAATTGCGCCACACATGTGAATGACGGAGCGAGAGCAGTACTTCTAGGGCCCTCATTTATGGCTTATCGTATGCTGATGCATTTAACGCATTACCCTTTTGATAATTTTGGGTACCCATTTTTCAGGTGTACTCAAATTTGGTACCTATTGAGGCTGGGCTCACACTATTGCGAATTGGATGCGAAGAAAATCCGCATCCACTTCGCATGTAAGACGACTGTGACTGGCTCTCAATGGAGCCGGTTCACACAGCTCCGCGGTGGCTCCGGAGCGCACTTCAGAAGAGTCCTGTGCGTCTTCTGGTCCATTTCAGGTCAGAATTCAGCCAAAAAGTCGGACCGAAATCAGAAACCTGAAACGATGAACGGGGACGCACCGAACCCCTGCTGTGAGCCGCTCCGCACAGCAGTGTGAACCTAGCCAAAATCTACACCACCACTCCTTTTATTTTGTACAAACATTGAAAATTAAATTGTATTTGTGTGCACTAAAATTAATTTTAGTGTATTTTTTCCTAAAAATAGAGATTTGATAAATAGTTGCACCATTATTGTGTGACATAAAGAATTGCAACAACCATCTTTTTATTCTACAGGTTCTCTGATTTCAGAAAATATATATTTTAAGTAATTATATAGTCAGATTTTTACATGTGTGCAAAAAATGAAAAAATTGCTGTAGAGAGAAACTGGTTAACAAACAGATACATTGATGACACCCTTTGATGTGTAACAGACCAAAAGGGGACAAATAAGAGAAGTTCTTTGTTGGTTTTAAGCCTCAGCTTCTGATATTTATGAATAGGTTTTTAAAATGTTGTTCGAATCATGAATAAGTTATGATCTATCGTCTTATCTTCTGCTGTATTTTATGTTTCAGGTTCCTGGGGAAGATGCATGGGAGACGAATGTGGGCCTGGTGGGATTCAGACAAGGGCCGTATGGTGTGCCCATATCGAGGGATGGACAACCCTCCCCACAAACTGCAAACAGACCGACAGACCTGAAAACCAGCAGAACTGTTTTAGGGTGTGCGACTGGCACAAAGAACTATACGACTGGCAGCAGGGCAGCTGGAACCAGTGCGTGCCGGTCACATCAAGGTTGCCGGATAAACCTTCAGAGTGCACAAAGGGTGAGGAAGGAATTCAGACTCGGGAAGTCGTCTGTTTACAAAAAGCCACCGGGGCGGAGGCCGATGACAGTATATGCGAATACTTCGAGCCAAAGCCCAGGCTGGAACAAGGGTGCCTTATTCCCTGCCCCCAGGACTGCGTGGTGTCCGAGTTCTCCCCCTGGTCGGAATGTTCCAAGACTTGCGGCAATGGCTTGCAACACCGAACGCGCCGTGTCTTGGCCATAGCCCAGTTTGGTGGGTCGGCCTGCCCAAACCTCACCGAGTTCCAAGTTTGCCAGGCATCACCCTGCGATGGGGAGGAGAATATGTACAGCCTCAGCGTGGGACCTTGGAGCTCCTGCTCAATGCCTCTGTCCAGGCATGTACGGCAAGCTGGCAAGAGAGGGCGGAACAGGGAGCGAGCAAAGGAGAGAGAAAAGGCTGTAAAGGACCCAGAGGCCCGGGAGCTAATTAAAAAGAAGAGAAACCGCAATAGGAAAAACCGCCAAGAGAACAAATATTGGGATATACAAATTGGCTATCAAACACGAATAGTCACCTGTATGCACAAGAATGGAAAAACCGCCGCATTGAGGTAATTTATTTATATTAAACAAAACTGTTGTGAACCTCTGAAATGAAAAATGAACAAAGCATATCTTTCTATGTTGTGTGAACCCAGCCTAAAATTGTACAATCAAATTGTAACATATGTGGTGCGCTTAAGGCATAGTACAACTACTGTATAGTCCAGGCTCAAAGTTCTCTTGGAGAGAGGCAGAGATGCCGGAGCAGGTGCCTAGGTAAGAAAACACCAAGAACCAATACACTAATGCCATTGACCACCAATGCAGGGGGACTACATTTCAGTGCCACTGACCACCAATGGAGGGGGTTACATTTTACTGCCACTTACCCTAAATGGAGAGGGGGGATTGCATTTCATAGCCACCACCAATGGAAAGGGTAAAGTATGACTGCCACTGATTACTGATCGCAGCATGACTGAAATAGTAATGCCCCCTGAACCATTGTTGGGATTTTTTTGTAGCCACTGACACTAATGTTGAAAGTCACTGACACCAACACTAAGAGGAAATTTTTGCCCCCTCCCCCCGACACCAACAATGGGACTTATTTAACGCCCACTTTCTGGTCAGTGTAACCCCAAGCTCTGTTTTAGCTAAAATATAGCAAAGCCAAGGGGGAAGGTGCAACACATACTAGCCATACACCAGTTGATTGACCACCCCCACTTTTGGCCGTGCCAACAAGTTTCCAGGGAGTGGGATGAGTGGTTGCACACATTTTCTGACAAAAAGTAAGCCTTAGTATAATGAGTATATTACATTTACCTTTTTAAATGTGTTACACTCTTGTGCGACTCTAATTAAATACAAAAGCTGCCAGCACCCAACACACTCCCTTTAAAATGTGCAAATTATCACTTAGACATTTAGTGCAGCGCTATTTCAAACTTAAACAATTCTCCTATTTAGTGATCTTTACATTATGTTCCAAAAAATGAATACAATACATATATTCACCAAATATGTATGTTATAAATCGTGCAATAAAATCTGTATATAAGGTTCAACAGTCCAAATGCTGTCTCTTTAAGACCACATACACATCTCACACCGTGACTCCACACAGCAAAATAAATCATCCTTATCACTGCATTGTGTTAATACTTTTGATCGTAGCAATGTCCTTTAAATATCCAGTCTATCCACCGTGCTTTCCTTTCCTAAACGTTCGTGCCACCTTCACCAGATGTGCCCTCACCTTAATAAAGTGTATGTTAAGCCTTGATATTCCTTTATTTCCATTACGTTTTTATCTCCACTCTGTGCTTTACATGTGTGTCACTCCTCCCTCTGATTAGCAGCCTCCAGTCTCCAGCTATTTATCACTCATTCTAAAGCAAGAGATATAAATGTGCAATAGTGCTTTATCCTTTAAAAACACTCTTTATTTCATACATTGGTATAAAACTCACATTTTAACAATAGGATTATCGCCTTTGAATGTATATCATACATTCCGTTTGTACATGTTTCGTAACACCTCGTGACTTCCTCAGGGGATTCAAACCCCCCTGAGGAAGTCACGAGGTGGGACAAAACATGTAGGGGCAGGACCTGAAGGGCTGACGCTGTGAATAACTAACGAGTGTTGTAAGCTGACGGGACTGCAGAACCAACGGCAAATTTACCTGTGGTACAAACGGTATATATGCATTTCAAATCCAATATTCGGATTGTTAAAAAATTTTTATACCAATGTATGACTGAAATAAAGAGTGTTTTTATAGGATAAAGCACTATTTCACCCTAATATCTCTTGCATGAGTGATAAATAGTGACACATATGTGAAGCACGGAGTGGAGATAAAAACTTTATGGAAATAAAGGAATATCAAGGCTTGACATACACTTTATTAAGGTGAGGGCACATCTGGTGAAGGTGGCACGAACGTTTAGGAAAGGAAAGCAAGTGAATAGATTGTATATTTAAAATTACAATTCTACAAAAAAAGTATTAATACAATGCAGTGATAAGGATCATTTATTTTGTTGTGTGGAGTGTGAGATGTGATGTGTATGGGGTCTTAAATACCGCATTTGGACTGTTGAACTTTATATACAGATTTTTTTGCATGATTTATTTTTGGAATGTGATGTAAAGATCACTAAATAGGAGAATTGTTTTAGTTAATAAGTGCTGCACTAAAATGTGTAATGCCCCATACACACGGTCGGATTTTCCGATGGAAAATGTCCTATCGGACAATGTTGTCGGAAATTCCGACCGTGTGTAGGCTCCATCGGACTTTTTCCGCCGGATTTTCCGGATTTTCCGACGGACAAAGTTTTATCTCCTGCTCTCAAATTTTCCGACAACAAAGTCCTATCGGACTTTTTCCGATCGCGTGTAGCGAATTCCGACGGACAAAGTGCCACGCATGCTCAGATCACATTACAAGACCAAAGCTATTGGCTACTAGCCTCTACGTAGTTTCGTCGTACGCAACAAACGTCACCACATTCAGGATGATCAGATTTTCCGACAACTTGTATTGTATGCAACACCAGTGTCGGACAAAATCCGTCGGAAAAAATCTGACGGATTTTGTGGTCGGAATTTCCGACCGTGTGTACGGGGCATTAGTGATATTACATTTACCTGCTGCAGTCTTTTTCTGACGATACTTTTTTTTTAAATGAATATATGATAATGCAAAAACGAAACCAAACACAGACCTTGACCATGTCTGTATGCTTTACATGTCAATTTACAGGCACAAGAGTTGCAGTCTGGCTCTTTGAGTTATGTTTTACTTTTCCTGAGCAGTTTATGCAGCATTTTTCTTAGCCCATGCAGCAGAAAACACCACAGAAAACAGGTCTGTTTCAATCGAATTTTAGCACAAGTCCCGGACAAGCCCCCAATTGTTTTGCATTTTAACTTTTTGGTTGCTTCAGGGTAAAGCAAGGAATCAGAAAACCCTGTAGTATATTAATGTGCTTTTGCTAAACAAGAATATGTCACATACAATCCACTGTACACACAATTGTAGGAAAACAATACAAGACATACATTAGCATTATAAATATGCATACGACACACATGAACATGCTATCTGACCTTTCTGGCAAATGAGCATTGACAATGTACAGTATGCTATAGGGATATACTAAAAAGTCACTTAGCTTGAGTTATAGCTGCTTTATGGTCTCTGTAGGCAACCAGGACTCTGGGCTACCCAAGAGATTGCTGACACCATTATCTCTTTAAGTGTACATTTACTGTCATCCCTGGCTGAATTTTTTTTCTGCCATTCTTAATTTAGTTCCCTTAACCACTTAAGGACCGCCTCCTGCACATTTACGTCGGCAGAATGGCACGGCTGGGCCCATCAACGTACAGGTACATTGCTCTTTAAGAGCCCAGCTGTGGATCATGCGCTTGCTGCCGGTGTCCCGCGATCGGGTCCCAGAGCTGAAGAACAGGGAGAGGTATGTGTAAACAATCCTCTCCCTGTGCTTCCTAGTGAGGCTGTCACTGATCGTCTGTTCCCTGTCATAGGGAAAGACGATCAGTGATGTCACACACCATGCCAAGCCCCTACAGTAAAAAAAAACCACACAGGTCACACTTAACCCCTCCCCGCCCCCTAGTGGTTAACCCCTTCACTGCCAGTGAAATTTTTACAGTAATCAATGCATTTTTAATCGCACTGATCGCTGTATTAATGCCAATGGTCCCAAAAATGTTACCAAAATTGTCCGACGTGTCCGCCATAACGTCGCAGTCACAATAAAAATCACTGATCACCACCATTACTAGTAAAAAAAAAATATTAATAAAGATGCCATAAAACTATCCCCTATTTTGTAGACGCTATAACTTTTGCGCAAACCAATCAATAAACGCTTATTGCGATTTTTTTTACCAAAAATATGTAGAAGAATACGTATCCGGCTAAACTGAGGAAAAAAAATATTTTTTTATATATTTTTGGGGGATATTTATTATAGCAAAAAGTAAAAAATATTGCATTTTTTTCAAAATTGTCGCTCTATTTTTGTTTTATAGCGCAAAAAATAAAAACCACAGAGGTGATCAAATACCACCAAAAGAAAGCTCTATTTGTGGGAAAAAAAGGACGCCAATTTTGTTTGGGAGCCACGTCGCACGACCGTGCAATTGTCAGTTAAAGCGACGCAGTGCCGAATCGCAAAAAGGGGCCTGGTCCTTTAGCTGCAAATTGGTCCGGGGCTTAAGTGGTTAATCCTCTATCATTGATTAATCTCGGATTCGTCCAAACTGCACAAAGTTAACAAGCAGGTGTTCCTCATAAAGTAGCCATGGAGTGTACGTAAAGCCATAGTAAAAATAAAAAAAAAAAAATCAGTGTAAAAACTTACATGGAATGTAAAGTAACCAGGCACAATGCAGAACACTGGAAGTTGAAAAGTCACGTATTGCCATAGGTCTAAAATAGAACTCATTTGATGTCTACTGGAGCGAGAAAATCTTCATTCCCAGTTAATATCTATTTGGGGAATTATCCCTTCTACTATTCTCTACATGGAAAATTGATAATGACTCAGCTAATGTGGCCGAACGATAAAATTAAAAAAGAAACAAATTACTCTAATTGATCCCGCTTCTCTTTTAATTAACCAGCAACTGATAATTGGTAAGGCAAAATCGTGGTAGATGAGCATTACTCAGGGAACAGTAATGTAAATATATATAGAATTGTCATCATTAATCAGACGTGGAACAAGCTGATGGAATAGATTTCGGAACAATGTGGCCTATGGGTTATCTGACAAGGCGCTAGTATAGTAACCTATTGGATCTCAGGTTTTATTATTCAACAGTTTGAAAATTAAAAGCTGGTTTCCAGTTACTTGACAAATATGACTACACACCTCAGTTCTTCATGTCTACAGCGGACTGAGCATCAGATATACTTTTTCATGTTAGACACATGCCTGGGAAACCCGGACATTTTTGGAAATTGGAATTCCTGGGATTGGAGGTGGAGGTAAATTTTGGGTGTGGTCAAAAAAAGAGTATAAAAGTAAGAGGGGCTTAAAAGATAGGTCTACAGACCATTCCAGTAATAATGTCAGTGCACTTTGTCTCTCAACTATCAACCATTCTATTGATGTGACTCTTCATTGATGGTACACCATTCTATTCTCTTCCATATGACACTAGACATGTGCAATTTGTTTAGTTCTGAATTCGTTTTTTAACGAATTTTGACATATTTGTTAACTCCGAATTTTCAAATTTTTTATTTTCTAAAATTTCCGAATTTTCGAATTACCGAATTTCAAAATTTGCGAAATTCCGAATTTACGAAATTTCCGAATTTACGAAATGAAGAATTTCCGAATTTTAGGATTTTCGAATTTCCGAATTTTAGGATTTTCGAATTTCCGAATTTTAGGATTTTCGAATTTCCGAATTTTAGGATTTTCGAATTTCCGAATTTTAGGATTTTAGAATTTCCGAATTTCCAATTTTCTGATTTCCAAATTTTCGGATTCCTAATTTCCTTATTTTCGAATTTCGGATTTTCAAATTTTCGAATTTCGGAATTCCAATACCTATAATTCCGAATTCCAATACCTATAATTGAATAGTTAGTTATTATTTAGAATTAAACTGATTTTCTTTCTTTTTTTTCAGATTTTCAAATTTTCAAATTTCTGAATTCCGAAAATTTTGAAATTCCGAAAATTCGGAAATTCCGAAAATTCGGAAATTCCGAAAATTCGGAAATTCCGAAAAATTCGGAAATTCCGAAAATTCGGAAATTCCGAAAATTATTTAGAATTAAACAGATTTTCTTTCTTTTTTTCAGATTTTTGAATTTTTGAATTTCCGAATTTCGAAAATTTGGAAATTCCAAAAATTCGGAAATTCCGAAAATATAATACCTATAATTTCCGAATTTTCGGAATTTCCAGATTTTCGGAATTCGGAAATTTGAAAATTTGAAAATCTGAAAAAAAAAGAAAGAAAATCTGTTTAATTCTAAATAATAACTAACTATTCAATTATAGGTATTGGAATTCCCTTTCAAATTTGTCTGTTAGTGAACGTTACGTTCCACCCTAAAATTACGTTATGTTACGAGTAGGAATTTTTCCGAAGTTACGAATTATCTAACCAAATGGAACGTAACGATCTAATAATAATAAATAACAATAATAAAACCTTTTTATTATTATTAATTATTTATTATTAATTTGTTCCGCTCCATTTGTTTAGATGCGGCATTCGTTATTTCAGATAATTTGTAACTTCGGATAAATTTGTACTCGTTAATTTAATAGTTAGTTATTAAGTAAACTGGTTTTCTTTCTTTTTTCAGATTTTTAAATTTTTGGACTTTCAAATCTTTGAATTCCCGAATTCCGAAAATCCTAAAATTCGGAAATTCGGAGTTCAGAAAATCCTAAAATTCGTAATTCCGAAAATCCTAAAATTCGGAATTGCGAAAATCCGAAATTCGAAAATTCGGAAATCCGAAATATCGAAATGTGAAAATTCCCGAAATTTCCAAATTTTCTAATTTCCGAATTTCCAAATGTCCGAATTTCCAAATTTCCGATTTTCCGAAAAAAGCAAAAAAAACGAATGAAACGAAAATGAACAAATTTTTTGTCAGTTGCACATGCCTATATGACACCATTCCATGGATGTGACAAGCATACCCGGGGACTTTTGGGAATTGGGATTCCTGGAATTGGAGGTGGAGTTGATTTTTGGGGGTAGTTAAAAAAGTGACAAAGACAGCTCCCACCTATCCACCATTCCATCGAAGGCTAAGTTTATGTTGCAGCAGACACTAAAAACCCATAAACTCCACTCTTTGTTAGCCTATGTGTACATGGACGTTTTTTAGCTTTAGAGTTTGTGGGCTTTTTTCTGAACGCCAGAAATTTGCGTTCAAAGTGCCGTTTTTTCACAGCCAAAAAAAGCCAAAAGCTAATAAACGCTCATGAACGCGCATTAATTAGCGTTCAGCTTTCTATTTTTTCAATGCATTGTGGGAGTTTGGAATACATTGTGGGATTTTTGGAGTGTCCTCTGTGTATTTTTTTTTTATTAAAAACGCCCATAAACGCTCATAAACGCTAGTACAAAATGCTGTTAAAAGCACATTTTTCAACCAGCTTTTTCGGCCAGCAATCTGGCATCCAGAAAAAGCTTTTTTGAGCTTTAGTGTGCATGGAACAGGGTGGCTAAGCAGCAGCTTGCAGGTGTTCAGGAGACAATCCTGCTGCGGCCTCCAGAAGGTCTATTTTTTTTATCTTTGCCAAATGCCGATTTTAAATAGAACTGATGCAATTGCAAGCCAAGTGGTGTGGTCATAGCTGACACGAATAAGTGCTAAATAAACATGAAACACGTTAGATATTGTCTGCTGTTTCCCTACCTTTTATCTGTGGTATGTGATTTTATTAAAGACTCAACAATAAAGGTGATTTTTAGATGGGCGGCCAACCAATTTCCTGAGGACAGCTACGAGCTGGGCGGCACCTATCAGTGTAATTGCAGCTGTGGATTAGTGGACCACCCTGGAGCGGTGCTTGCGTCTTTGGTTGAATACTGTAGCTGCTGACTTTAAAAAATCAGGTACTTACCAGTCCATGGATCCCAGCGCTGTCATCCCGAAGTGGATTCTTCTCACAGCTGCGGGACCCTGGCACCGCTATCTTGGGTTTGGGAGTTGGCTTCCTGATAAAGCAGCTTCACAAGATCACGCACAGCAGAAAGACTGTTCTTGCTGTCTCCTGGGCAGGACAAGGGGTGGGATGGAGGGGTGGGCTTGAGGGGTGGCTGCCCTAGGCGCAATGATTTATTGTAGGGATTGGGGCCCCTTCCTTCTGTTACAAGGCTGACAGGAGTAGTGATAGCAGTAGTGATTTTGACAAGTGAGTGACTGCTAGGTGTAGGATCCCCTAAGCTTGCCTATTATAAATGGAGGTGCAATTTGGCATTTTTCCCTGGGCACTGGATGACCTTGTCCCAGCACTGCTCCTGGGACATTTCCCAGTAGGCTGCCATAGAGGAGGGGGATAGGACGAGCCTAGGAGAGGATTGAGGAAGGTACAAAAAAAGGTACTGGCTCCCCACCAGACAACCTGCAACCTAGTTAAAAGCTGGGGGAGGGAGGGAATGAACAATACTTTGCTCTTGAAGTTAAAGCGGAGCTGCACCCGCACAAAAATATTAAAAGTCAGCAGCTACAAATAGTGCAGCTGCTGACTTTTAATAAATGGACACTTACCTGTTCCTGGTTCCAGCGGTGTAGGCAGAATGTGACGAGAGACCGCTTGTCTCTCGCTGCCCCGCCGCCATCCTCTGTCAGGGAATCAGGAAGTGAAGACGCAACGTCTTCACTGCCCGGTTCCCTACTGTTCATGCGCGAGTCGTGCTGCGCACCTCTATTGGTCCCCGCTGTGTCCTGGGAACTGTGTTTCCCAAGACACAACGGGGCAGCTCTGGATAGGGGCGGGGCAGCTATACGGAAGTGGGTGCAGATACCTGTATTATACAGGTATCTGCACCCCACTCCCCCCTGAAAGGTGCCAATTGTGGCACCGGAGGGGGGAGGAATCCGATAAGCGGAAGTTCCACTTTAGGGTGGAACTCCGCTTTAAGTTCTGTTTTTAAGCCAAGATTTTAGCTTTCCTTTCCAGTGAAAAGATTTGACTGCATTTTGCAAAGGAAAGTTTTCAAAAGAGGTAAGCTTTGTGTAGTAAAAGCGTGTACTACTAAGTGAATGAAAGTGATCTGACCTCTTAATGTGCTGTTCACAAGTTAAATAATGCATGAAGAGAGCATTAAAAAGCTGTTAGGTATGAGTGAGCATTAAAACAGCCAGCAGTAACATCCACAAGTACAGAGTCAAAGGGTCTGATTTACTAAAGTCAAGATCACGCTGACAAACTACTCATGCCGGCTCTCAAGTAAAATTAATTCTCGCAACTCATTCATCTCTTGACCCGAGCCAAGCTTGGTTATTAGTCTCTTGCATGGAGTTTACTATAAAGCCGCACAAGCTTTGGTTTCCATAGGAGCACAGAGTATGGCAGATATTGCAAGGAGGCCTGTGATTAGAAGAGGTGGGGGATGAGTCTCAACATCTCCTGGAGAACACAGACAATAACTGTGTATCCCAAGAGGAAGCAAAACTTTTCCTCTGTATCTTTGCGGTTCTTCCCGATTCCAGACAGCAAAAAGACAAGATTATTCTGACTCTCTTTTGCCAACCAGCCCACATGACCTAACCTGCCTTCAAATACTCTCCGGACAGGTCCTGGCTCCCACTCTCAATTGAGAAGAAACTGTCCAATCAGGAAAAGGGGCTGCAGTAGTAAAATGTTTTCTTGCACCCACCATCACCACCCAAAATCCAACCACCACCAACCAATTCGACCACCACCACAGCCCAAAATCCCACCATCACTACCCCACTCCACCACCCAAAATCCCACCATCCACCTTCCCACTCCACCACCAACACCACCACCACCCAAAATCCCACCATCACCAACCCACTCCACCACCAACACCCAAAATCCAAACACCTCACTCCACCACCCAAAATCCCACCACCACCAACACAACCACCACCCAAAATCCCACCATCACCAACCCACTCCACCACCAACACCCAAAATCCCAATACCTCACTCCACCACCAACACCACCCAAAATCCCACCACCACCAACACCACCACCACCCAAAATCCCACCATCACCAACCCACTCCACCACCAACACCCAAAATCCCAACACCTCACTCCACCACCAACATTACCCAAAATCCCACCAGCACCACCCCACTCCACCACCAACACCCAAAATCCCACCACCAATCCCCCATTCCATCATCAACATCACCAACACCCAAAATCCCACCACCAACACCACCAACACCCAAAATCCCACCATCACCATTCCACTCCATCACCACCACCTAAAATCCCACCACCCATCCTGAGAAAAAGAAAACAAAAAAAAGAAATAAAAAGGGGCCCACAAGCTTGTGGGAGTGTGCATAGTGGGCCATCAACACTGCCACAGGAATCAGACTCTGTGGCTAGCATTGTCACACGAAGGAAGTAAAGGATGGTGGCAGGATCAACAGTTATTCCTGCACATTTATCCTAACAATACAAAGCAGGGGTCCCCAAGCTATGGCCAGTGGGCCAAATCCAGCCCACTACAGGATTTTATCAGGCCCACAGATAGGGTCAGTAGCATATCCTCAGTGTATTCAAATTGAGGATTAAGGTCAGCAGAGGATGTCTATGGTCTCTGCTTCTGATCTAAGGCTGCTTTCACACCTGAGCGGTGAGGGGCGGCGACGGTAAAGCAGCGCTATATTTAGCGCTGCTTACCATCGCTTTACCCGCGGTATGCGGCCGCTAGCGGGGTGGTTTTAACCCCCGCTAGCGGCCGCAAAAGGGTTAAAAACCTCCGCAAACCGCCGCTGCAGCGGCGGTTTGCGGGCGGTATCCCCGCGGTTTCCCATTGATTTCAATGGGAACGAGCGGTATAGGAGCGGTAAATACACCGCTCCTACACCGCTCCAAAGATGCTGCTAGCAGGACTTTTGTTGCGGTCCTGCTAGCGCACCGCTCCAGGGTGAAAGCCCGCCGGCTCACACTGGAGTGAATGGGGCCGGTTTTTTCAGGCGGTATACAGGCGCTATTTTTAGCGCCGTACCGCCTGAAAACCGCCCCAGTGTGAAAGGGGCCTAAGAGGGGACTCTGATGGGGACCCTGATTTAATGGGGAACTCTGATGTAAGGGGGAACTCTGATGGGGACCCTAAAGTAATGGGGGACTCTGATCTAAGGGGGAACTCTGATGGGGACACTGTTGTAATGGGTAACTTTGATGTAAAGGGGCTCTAACGGAGACTCTGATGTAAGGGGACCCTGCTGTAAGTAAGGGCTCTGATGGGGATGTTTTGTAAAATATATGATGTGGCCCTAGTACCAAAAAGTTTTGAGACCCCTGATATAAAGGATGCCACAACAAAATCTATACGTTAGAAGAAGCAGATAAAAATTACGGTACATTAAATAATATCCTTATTCTCCAAAAATAATCCATACACATCCTCTACCTAATCACCCTATAATTTATCATTCATGAAATCGTTTCTTACTGCCTCTTGTATTGTCCCCTGTAAGCTCCCGGGCCTCTCTTTTTCCCCATCACTTCTGTTTCCTTGGAACAAGCAGTGCACGTTGGTTGTGGTCATGTACACTACTCAATGCACACTACAAATCCCAAAGTTCCATAGTTCATACACCTTCTCAGGAGCAATCAAGAGAGTGTGGCTAAATACCTACATGAAGATGGACCATGGAGGATGCACATAGCCACCCTCTAACAGGAAGTGAAATCACAGCAGCCCAAAAAAAAGGGATTTGGAGATTTGGAGGAGGCTGAGAGCAATAGAAGGGACTTTTTTGAGTTAAAGCAGAACTAAACTGTATCTGAGCACCAAAAATTGAAAACTCTATCTACCGTATATACTCGAGTATTTTTTCAGCACATTTTTTTGTGCTGAAAATGCCCCCCTCATCTTATACTAGAGTCAAGCACTTTTCTGAGCAGAGAATGACATTTTCGATCCGACTTTGGGGCCCCATATCTCGGAGCTAGGAACCCCAAATTTGGTGTGCAAACCCAGTGGAACCATCACTATAACATATCCAAGATGGGGTTCCTAGCACCATGTGGCCCCGAGATACGGGGCCCCAAAGTCGGTTCGGAAAATGTGATTCTCTGCGGCAGAAAAGTGCTTGACATTTTCCGAACCGACTTTGGGGCCCCGTATCTCTGGGCCACTTGGTGATAGGAACCCCATCTTTGGATATGTTGTAGTGCTAGTTCCACATACCAAATTTGTGGTTCCTAACACCAAGTGCCCCTGAGATACGGGGCCCCAAAGTCGGTCAACTGGGTCCATCTGCAGCAATGACATTTCGGGACCCTTTGAGTCCAGAGACCCCAATTTGGCTGTAGCTAGGGGGCATCTAGGAACCCTTAACTACCAAGTTTGAAGTTCGGGGGACCTATGGCTGCAAATGGTCACAGTGGGGCTGCAAATCGGCATTGTTGACCCTCTTTTCCACTTACAGTAGCTGCGCATTTCTCACCCTAGGCTTATACTCGAGTCAATAAATTTTGCCTTTTTTTGTGGTAAAATTAGGTGGCTCGGCTTATATTCGGGTTGGCTTATACTCGAGTATATACGTTAATTCATTTTTAATATTCAAAGCAAACTCCCCCATCCATCCATGTCCCAATGCTTCATTTTGGTCAGAAATCACTTTGAAAAACACCCAAGTAGCATCTCTAGCCAAGCTTGTCTTGAGTAAGGGCAGATTATTCATGTAGCATTTACTTCCTGTAATCCGTCTGTTCTTAGCTCAGGCATGCAGGCAGGAGGGTGTGCTTAGCTGAGAAAGCCCCTCCTCCCGATGAAAGACTCCTGGGATGTATGACATTATTATGGCCTTGGACCTGAAACCATAAAGCAAGTGAGAAAAATTTGCTTTAAGAATACATACTGGAATGGAATTTTCATGTTTTAAACCAGAGTTTAGTGTTGCGTTATTAAAGCTACTTGCCGACCGCAATGCGTATTTGTACGTTTGCAAGTGGTTTACTGGGGTTATGGCTGAAGCTATCAGTCATAACGCCTGTATTTTAGAACTTCTGTATTTTTTTGAGCTGCTGGATCCCTTTCAAAAGCGGCGCCCCCCCTCCGTTCGCCGGTGTTTCTTGGACTTAACGTCTTCACCGACATGCCCATGAAATGATCCAACGGTGTGGCCAGCTAGTCACAGAGGCAAAGAGAGACTAGATGGTCTCTGATTGCCTCTATGGCCTTGGAGGACAGGAGTAACATCATGACATCACTTCCGATCTAAGGCGGAAGTGAACATGTTTTTTTTTTTTTATAGCAAAAGATCAAAAATTATCTTTTGCTTTTAAAGGTAAAGTAGAGATTTGAGGTCTTTTTGACCACAGATCTCTCCATAAAGAGGACTTGTCATACTTATTTCTATTACAAGGGATGTTTACATTTCTTGTAATAGAAAGAAAAATGATAAAAAAAAAAAAAAATAACAGTGTAAAAATTTAATTAATTAAAAAAATTATTTAAGCGCCCCATCCCTCTGTGCTCGCACGCAGAAGCGAGCGCATCTGTAAGTCATGCACGCATATGTAAACGGTGTTCGCAACCACACATGTGAAGTATCGCTGCGAACGTTAGCGTGAGAACAATACTTCTGATTTCTAAATCGGTAACCTGTAAACATTTTTAAAACGTCGCCTATGCAGATTTTTAAGTACCGTAGTTTGTCGCCATTCCACGAGCATGCGCAGTTTTAAAGCATAACATGTTAGGTACCTATTTACTTGGCGTAACATCCTCTTTTATATTATACAAAAAAACTGGGGTATATATTGTGTTTTTTTTTTTTTTTTCTTATTATTCATTAAAGTGTATTTTTTCCCAAATACCGCGCAAATACCAGGTGACATAAAAAAATTGCAACAATCAATTTATTCCCTAGGGTCTCTGCTAAAAATATATATATATATATATAATGTTTGGGAGTTATAAGTGATTTATATATATATATATATAAATATATATATATATTATAATATATATGTAAACAAAATATATATATATATATATAAAATTGTTGGGGGTTATAAGTGATTTTCTAGCAGCAAATACTGATTTAAACTTGTAAACAAAAAGTGCCAAAAAAAAGTCCGGTCTTCAAGTGTTTAATGGGTCAATTTTAGGGTTTATAAATACTTAAATGGCTAAAGTGCGTTCTAAAAAATTCACAGAACGGCTATGTGTACGCAGCAGTGGATGCAAAAGACCAGAGGAGAGGGGAGAGCCTGCTGGGAAAAGCAATTGAAGTCAATGAGATAATGCTGCATGCAGCGGTTGGGTTAGTGCTGTATAAAGCAATGCCTATCAAACACTGTAGTATGTACTAAATTCACTAGTAGACAGAAACTCACGAAGGACTAGAAAGTACAAAACTTATCCCACATTTCTAAACCCTTTGAATGTAGCCTGAGAGTTGGAAGGTGAAACTCAATATATATAAAGCCCTTTGAACTGCGTGGGACATTTATTTTATAAGTGCCAATAACTAGGATTTGGACTGCACGGCGATGTTCGAAAACATGGATTACCATTATTCTTTTCTGGGATTTTATTTTCATGAATTTTGCTCTTGTTCTAATCACGCCTGGCAAAGTAAAGTGGCACACGTCTCTGAGGCTTTCTGGCAGAACTATAGTACAATGCTGGCAGCTAATGCATTCTGTTTGTCTGTTTTGTAATGGGAAGTACAGAGTTGCTGTCATTTAACAGAATGTATTTACATGTCAACAGGAGACCAAAAACAAAAGATTTATTCCCTTTATAAAGGTAGCGGTAGAGCCATATATTAACCCTTTATACTCCCAGGTCAATCATGTCTCTAAAACGGCTGGTTTATAGCACATGTAACAGCTTTTCTCAACCAGGGTTCTGTGGGACCTCAGAGCTCCTCCAGGAGGTTACTAGGAGCTGCTTGAGCACTGAGCAGTTACAACTGACACCAATGATTTTTGTTTGGAAGGGGAACATTTTTCCCACTATCCACCAATTAAAGCAGAACTTCACCCAAATAGGGAATTTCCGCTCTTCCTCCTCCTCCCCTCCTCTTTTAAATTTGGCACATTATTTTTTGGGTGGGGAGCGAGTACCTGATTTTGACAGGTAACCGCTCCTCTACTTCTGACTTCTGATCAGATCACTATGGCGATCTAAGTGGAAGTTCAGCCCCCCTCTTTCCCATGCAGCCTTCTGCGACACATCACAGGAACCTAGAAGACTGTGGGACCAATCACAAGATTCCAGCGTCTGCACCTAAATTTTTTTTGGAAGGGGAATACTTTTCCCACTATCCACCAGTTAAAGCAGAACTTTACCCAAAAGGGAACGTTCCGCTCTTCCTCCTCCTTCCCCTCCTCCTTTAAATTTGGGACATTAGTGGGTACCTTATTTTGACAGGTACCCGCTCCTCTCACTGTTCAGCCCCCCTCCTTCACCCGCAGCCTTCTGCAAAACATGACTGGTCCCAGAAGACTGTGGAAGCAATCACAAAGTGCAGCTCCGCAAGGCTTCACGGCTGGTTTCCCTTAGTGAAGATACCAGCGCCTGCACACAATTTTTTTTGGAAGGGGAACACTTTTTCCACTATCCACCAGTTAAAGTGGAACTTCCTCCAAAGGGGAAGTTCCAACCTTCCTCCTCCCCCTCTCCTCTTTTAAATCTGGCACATTATTTTTTTGGGGGGGAGCAGGTACCTGATTTTGACAGGTACCCGCTCCCCACTTCCGGTCAGTTCCCCGAAGGGCCTGGTATGAAAATGCCCCCCCCCCCCCATTTTGAAAAATGAAACTGAAAAATAAGGAAAAAAACAGGGTGGGGTCCCCCCACCCCACCCTGTTTTTTTCCTTATTTTTTATTGCCGGCATTCTCTTTTTTTACATTCAGCTGTCAGTGGGGAAACCTATTTGACAGCTGATGACTCATCGTTTGTTAAGGACACGGCGGCTTATTAACCAGCTATTCTTTACACAGAATTTGGATCGGTCGGTACATTTTTGACCGATTCAAATTCGAATTGTTCCAAAAATTTGGAAATAAAATCAAACAAAACAAAACCAATTTTAAAGAAATTTGTTACTATTATTATTTGGAAATACATCCGAATTGCTGAATAACCAAAAATTTGTCTGAATTTGGATTCGGACCGAAACGAATTACACATGTCTATTGCAGACATGCAACAGGAAATGGTCAAAGACTATGGCCATGAAACAAAAGATGGTCAGAGACTGCAGACATTGAACAAGAGGTGGTTGAAGACAATGGACATGCTATAAGATATGGTCAGAGACTGCAGACCAGATACAAGAGATGGTCAAAGACTGCAGCCATTCTACAGGAGATGGTCAGAGACTGCAGACATTCTACAGGAGATGGTCAAGTACTGCAGACATGCTACACGAGATGGTCAGAGACTGCAGACATTCTACAGGAGATGGTCAGAGACTGCAGACATGCTACACGAGATGGTCAGAGACTGCAGACATTCTACAAGAGATGGTCAGAGACTGCAGACATTCTACAGGAGATGGTCAAGTGCTGCAGATATGCTACAGGAGATCATCAGAGACTGCAAATGAAAAAAACATAAAAAAAAGGGTGGACTACACAGTCCAAAAGTCAATCAGTGCAAAATAAATGAACCGAACCATGTGTAGCACCCTCTAGTAATGTGCTAGAGAGAGTAGGTCAATTTAGGCAGGTCTGGCTGGTTGCTAGGCCTGTTTGTTTTCATTCTGGGCTGGGATTGGCTCAGTGTAGCAGCTGGTGACTCACAGGCAGCATCACTAAGACCTCCCTCTTCTTTCGAGAGCTTTCTATAAGGTACTGGAAAAAGAGGAGGGAAGGAGCTGCCTGGGGTATTCTGAGGAGCCCTGACCAATCCCCAACTTGGATTGTCAGGGGACAGGCCTCCTTAAATACCAAGGCCTTGCAGCCGGGACCAAGAATACGTGAAGAGGTCCTGGACTGGAGGCACATAGAGAGCAAGGAGAGGACAGCAGGAGAGAGCACTACTAAGACTCCAGGGAGGACAACTGGTTGCAGCCAAGAGGGCTGGTGAGTGAGGCACAGTCGGGAGGACTGGGGAGGCACGCCTGAGAGAACTGGGAGCTTGCAGTCTGAGATGGGTGCAGAACCAGAAGAGTGGACTGTGGTGAATGGGGCAGTGGAGAGAGGCAGCTGCAGCCAGGAGGGCTGGCAGGGCCTGAAGATGGGTTACTGGGCTCAGTAGCCATGTGTAGGACATCTAGCACCAGAGACTTTCTATTTTGCTACACTATAGGGGCCGTGGTCCCTGCCTGCAAAGGGCAATTGCTAAAGGCCTGGCTGAGCCAGTGTCAGGCCTAACCGCTTTGTGCTAGCTGTGCCTGGAGATTAAAGAGGAAACAATGTGCTGAAGGAGATAGACCCGAAGACTAGAGAGGAAGCGATCTGCTGGAGGAGAAAGACCTGAAGATTATAGAGGAAGTGATGTGCAGGAGGAGAAATGGAGAGTATATACTGGACTGTATATAGTTGTCCCAAGCAAGTTCTACCAATTCTACTGGGTATCCCATATTTCCCTTACCCCATCCGAGTTCAATCTCCTCAATAAAACAAAAAAAAACAAAGCATATGGACTGCTCTATGTCTCTGAGTGTTTGAGAAGTGAATTCCGGGCTGGGGCAGGGTGACAGACAATCTAACATTTCAGCAGCTCCTACGGGGGTACCACTACACATGTGACTACTAGAAGTTAGGCTAGACTTTTAGTGGCTTGAGTAAGCACCAAAACACAGGCTAGTGTCTGCAGGAGCCCTGGGGGCTGCATAGTAAGTTCCAAAGGGCCACAGCTTGAGCACCAGGGTTCAAGGCTGACAATGTTCACCCACAAAACTGTATCTATGAAGGACCTGCATTGTTATCCCAGGACCTCATAGAAAGTCCACAGAGAGGACCAGTCTTTCTAGTGGAGATGTGTTCCTTGCATATCGAATTTTGTTTCAAATAGCCTAAAAGGGGTCTCCACACAGCTTTCTATGATATTTGGGTAGAATATTGTGATTTTCTGATATATACAGTAAATTAACTCCTCAATGTAATAAGCTGTGTCATCTCTCAAATGGTGTCTGCCTCTCCTGAAACATGCTCCACCTGGAGAACCACACCATATGACCTTGGATTCTGATGTAAGCAGTCTGTTGGCTACCATCAATTCTTTATTTCCCATTGACCATTGAGTTACAATTTTCAACTACATAAAAATCACAAAAGTGGAAAGCTCAAAAGAGCAGTGGGTGCCATGCATTGACGAACAACTAATCTGATTTTTTCTTTTAATATGACTTCAAGAATCTAAAACCTGATTGGATGCTACATCATACTCTCTCTTCTCCCTCTTTTCCCTTGAAACGAAAAATTTAAGATGGGGAATTTTGGTGACCTTGTAGAAATACATACAGTATATGGTCCACATAGTGAGCTTGCAAATGGCAAGGGTGCACTCTTTGCATCTGGAAGAAAGGAGGTTTAGCTGAAAGGCTATGAAAATGTGGAATAGACTTCCTCATAGCCAGCTTAGTTAGATGTGTATCTAAATGTAAAGAATATAACTTGTTTTCAATATTTATAAATATTACCACTGTAGATTGTTGCTCTAGGAAATATTAGAGCAGTGGCCTCCAAACTGTGGTCCGGGAGCTAGATGTGGCTCTTTGCTTGCTTTTATCCTACTCCTCCCACTGATATTAGACACTATTCCTTCCACTGACACCAACGATGAGGCATCATTGCTTCCACTGACACCAACAGTGGAGCTTAATTCCTCCTACTGACACCAGTGATGGGACACCATTCCTCCCACTGATATAAAAAATGAATCACTATTCCTCCCACTGACACTAACGATGGGTCAGTATTTCTCCCACTGATACCAACGATGGGGAACTAATCCTCCCACTGACACCAATGAAGGGGAACACTGATCCTTCATCTGGCATCAATACTATGGTGCTATTCCACACAATGGGCCATTATTCCTTCCACTGACACCAACGATAGGGCACTAGTCTTCCCACTGACACCAATGATGGCGCACTATTCCTCCCACTAACACCAGTGTTGGGTCATTATTCCTTCCACTGACACCAACGATAGGACACTTCCTTCTACTAACACCAATGATGGGGCACCATTCCTTGCATTAATACCAATGATGGGGCACTATTCCTTTAACTGACACCTTCCACTAACTTAAGTGATGGAGCACTATTACTTCCCCTAATACCATTGATGGAGCCCTATTTTTCCTCCTACTGACCGTAGGCAACATGTAGATTTTTTACTCCCGTTGACCACCAAGCTGAGGCATTGTTTGCTCTCACTGGACAAAAAGTCTAACTGGAGCAAATTAGACCATACCCTTTTTGCCTTCCTCTGGATCCATTGTGGATTTTGGATTCACAGACGCTCTCCATCCAATCTGACAGAGCCTGAGCTATTTTGCAGAGAAGAATGGGCAAAAATGCCACTCTCTAGATGTGCAAAGCTGGTAGAGACATCTCCAAAAAGACTTGCAGCTATTATTACAGCGAAAGGTGGTTCTACAAAGTATTGACTCAGGGGGGGCTGAATACAAAATGCACACTGTGACTCACTCACCCGGGACAGAGGATTTTGGAGAGGACTGAATGCCAGCCTCTTGCCTTGCGATTATGGTCCCTGGCATTTGGGGGAACGGTTCTCTTTGTGAGTTGTATGCCTGGGGACCCCTGAGGTGATGTTACTTTGGATTCAGGTCCATGTCCCCCCCAAGACACACAGACTCTGGATATGTATATGCCATATTAGCAATAGTGACTGAATCATACTGTTGGGACACATACTGTTAGATGCTAATATCATCAACTCCAGCCACCTGTCTGTTGTCCTCTATAATGTAAATGAGTCTAGTCTGGCTTGACACAGCTTCTAAGAGTATTTCACCTATTGTTGTTTGTGCTAATTAACCCTGCAATTGAATGAAGGAGTCGAGTGATTTAGATATTTAGCTCATGTTAATTCTGTTTCTGGCTACAGTTGTATTGTTGGAGTAATATGAGCTGGAGGGGGGGACCTCCTCTTCTACTGTATTATAAATACTTGTCATTTTGGTTCTAATAAAACAGTCCATGTCAGCAGCTAAACAAGTCTCGTCTTGTTTTGTGCTTGGGAGCAGTTGGAATATCTGATATCTATATTCAGACTGGGGGGAAGTGGTATATGACGAAAGCACTCAAAACACACCTCACTTTTCACATATTTATTTGTAAAAAAAATTGAAAACTTTTTATCATTTTCCTTCCACTTCACAATTATGTGCCACTTTGTGTTGGTCTATCACATAAAATCCCAATAAAATAATACATTTACATTTTTGGTTTGTAACATGACAAAATGTGGAAAATTTCTGTTTCAATAGTTTTTATTGTTTTAGTAAAACAAAGAAAGAAGATCATTTAGTGGAGCAGTGAACAATCCTCGCACGCTCCAAGCATGTAACAAACGAAACATATAAATGCAGAGCTTAGTACATGAAGACCATAACACATAGGTTAGGTCTGACAGGAGACCCTCTAATACACATAGACTTGTAACTAATGAAGGACAACAACTGATTATGAACTACAAATAAAGCGTATGAACATAAACTTTGTGAGGTAGCCATCCGACTAACTACCTGATGAAGCATGCATATGTAAAATAACGTGGTCATTACTAAAAACAACCACAATAAGTTGGTGCAAATGATGATAATGTCTCTTAAAATGTGGAAAATTGCAAGGGGTATGAATACTTTTTCAAGGCACTGTACCGATTTGGAAACCTGACAAGCTGCATGGTGTAGTAACTTAATTGCTGCATTTTAATTTGTTTAATTTTTATTGTATATATTCATTAGACTAACAGCATTGTATATTTCCTTTAGCTTTTGTCAGCAGGAGAAGCTGCCGATCACATTCCAGTCCTGTGTGATGGACAAAGAATGTCAGATGACTGAGTGGTCCGAATGGAGCTCGTGTATAAAGTCCTGTGAGTCAGTGCCACCTACGGGTCACCGCACCAGGGAAAGAACCATTAAACAGTTTCCAATTGGCAATGAAAATGAGAGCCCAGAACTGGAAGAGACGGAGTCATGCACACCTCCACCTGATGGACCTCATGCCTGTGTAAAGTAAGTAAGGGCTGAAGACAAAATATTATTGTTCTATGTATTTAGCAGCAATATATGACCTAGTAGAGCCTTGGGAGTTGGTGGTGAAGTTCTCATCGGGGTCATTGTGTCAATGGAGATTTTATGTTTTTCCCCTGAGTTCTTGGTTTTCTTTAACAATCAAAATAACTACTAGCTTCATGCACACGTCCTATTTTTTTTTTTTTTTTCAAAATATTTTTATTAAAGTTTTAACAACATACAAAACAAAAGTGCTCACAGTATATACAAAGGGTCATTGGAAGAAATAGTCATATGCAGTGCAACTTGGTACATCAGTACTATATCTCTGTAAGGGTACATCTCTGGTGGCCCCAGATGGATAGGTGCGATAAGTCCCGGTCCCAACCCGGAGCCCACTGAAAAAAAAAAAAAAAAAAAAGGTGGAGCAGAGCTCCATCAATGGAACAAGCCCCACCACATCCACTTAAGCTGTTTCCGGTTCTGCCAGCCAATTGTGCCAGACCTTATCGTATTTTTGTGGGCAGCCCCTGTGCAAATAAGTATCTTTGTATAAGGGAAGGCTGTTGTTCACTAGACGTTTCCACTGTACTATGGAAGGGGGTTCAGGCTTTTTCCACTGTATAGCAATATTCTTCCGTGCATAAAACAGCAATATACTAATCATTGTGCGTTTAGCGGCGGACGGCACAATGGGTTCAATAAGTCCCAGTATGCAAACTTCCATAGCCAAAGGCACAGTGACCGAGGTAACTTTGCCAATTAGTTCCAGTACTATTTCCCAGTATTGTTGGGCCTTAGCGCAACGCCAGAAAATATGGGAGAAATCTCCAGGCGATGTACCACAACGCCAACATTCCGGAGAATGAGAAGGGTTCATCTTGTGGAGCCTGTATGGGGTGTAGTAGGCCCTGTGAACAATTCTAAATTGAACCAGACGGTCTCGGATGGAAACAAGGGAGTTAAAGGGGAGGTCCCAGACATCGTCCCAGTCATCATTGTCCAATGTTGGAATGTCAGTCTGCCAGCTAGTCCAAAGTTTGTCAAGAGTCGGTAGTGACACGAAGATGAGGTGTGCATATAGGTGAGAGGCGGGTTTCCTATCACAATCGAATCTGAGTGTTCGCTCTAGTTCTGACTGTGCCATTATACAGGAGGAGTTCGGAAATTGGGCAGCGAATGCGTGCGACAATTGATTAAACCTGAATAGGTAGTAATTTGGCAGATTATAGAGGGAAGACAGATTAGAGAAGGGTAGTAGGGAGCTTTGTGACACTATATGTGACATAAGTTTGATTCCATGTCTAGTCCATGCGTGTGGGTCAGGGATCTTATAAATGTGAGGTAAACTGGGGTTCAGCCATAACGGGGTATTCGGAGAGATTTCAGTTGGCTTGCATTTTTCAATGGCCAGTCCTGCCTTCCATGCTCTCAAAGTAGTGAGCATGGAGGGGGTTAAAGGGTATGGGGCCTTAGGGCCTCGATAAATAAGGAGTTGGAGGGCTTCCAGTGAGCCGACGACCGAAGCCTCCAGCACGGTTGATGAATTTGTTTTGTCAGGTTGTAGCCACCAAGCCGCAGTTACCAGCTGTGCAGCCAGGTAGTATTTGTAGCAATCTGGAAATGCCATGCCTCCCTGCGTTCGAGGTCTCATTAAGGTTGTCAGACGGTATCTGGGTGGTAGGGGGCCCCATATAAAGGAAGAAAATATCTGGTTGAGTTTTTTGAAAAATGATTTGGGCAGCCACTGTGGGGAATGGCGGAAAAGATAAGTCGCACACGTCCTATTTAGTGTATGGATGGGGCAGAAATATTTTCTCATTACATATGCAGTGTCTGCTTCCTCCACCCTTCCCCTTCCCTTCTCTCCCTTCTCCTCTCCTCTCCCCTACTAGTCTTCTCCTTTTTTCTCCTCCAATCGCCTCCCCTCTCCTGTCATCCTCACATCCCCTTTCTTGTCATCCCTCTCCTCCTCTCTCCCCTCCCCTTCCCTTGTATTCCCTTCCCTCTCCTTCTATTCTCTTCTCCTTCCTTTTCTTCTCCACACTCCTGCTTTCCTTTCCTCTCCTCTCCCTTCTCCTCTCCCCTACCCTATCATCTCTTCTCCTCTCCCCTCTCATTTCCCCTCTCCTCTCCTCTCCCCTCTCCGCTCCTCTCCTCTCATCTACTATCCTCTCCCCTCTCCCCTACCCTCTCCTCTCACCTATCCTACCCTCTCCGCTCCCCTCCCCTCTCATCCCCTCTCTACTCTCCTCTCTTCTCCCCTCCCGTCCCCTCCTTTCCTATCCTCCCCTCCTCTCTCCCTCTCCCCTCACCCCTCTCCTCTCTCCTCCTCTTAAATCCTCCCCTCTCTCCCTCTCCTCTCCCCTCCTCTCTCTCCCCCCTCCCCTCCTCTCCTCCTTTCTCTTTCCCAGTGAATACGTGTTTATACTTTGGCAGTAATGGAATGGAATGCACCCCCTCTGGCCTTTTTCTATTTCTCCCATTCTCTTCACCCCTGCAATCCCCCCTCTCATCTCCTCTCCCCCTCTCCTCTCCCCTACCCTCTTCTCTCCCCTCCCCTCTCCCTCTCCTCTCCCCTTCCATCCCATCCCCTCCTTTCCTATCCTCCCCTCCCCTCTACTCTCTCCTCTTCCCTCCCCTCCCCTCTCCACTCCCCTTCTCTCCTATCCTCCCCTCCCCTCTCCTCCTCTCCCCTCCCCCTTCCCTCTCCTCTCCTCCCTCCTCTCCTCTCCCCTCCTTTCCACTCCCCTCCTCTCCTATCCTCCCCTCTCTCCTCTCCTCCTCTCAGCTCCCCTCCTCTCCTATCTTCCCCTCTCCCATCTCCTCTCCTCCCCTCTCCCTCTCCCCCTCCCCTCCTCTCCTCTCCCCTCCTCTCCTATCCTCCCCTCTCCTCTCCCCTCCTCTCCTATCCTCCCCTCTCCTCTCCCCTCCCCTCCTCTCCTCTCCTCTATTTTTTTTCCCCGTGAATACGTGTTTGTACTATGGCAGTAATGGAATGAAAGTACCACCTCTGGCCTTTTATCTCTCTCATTATCTTCACCCCTGCAATCCCCCCTCTCGTCTCCTCTCCTACCCTTTCCTCTTCCCTCTTCTCTTCTCTCATCTCCTATCCTCTCCTCTCCCCTCCCCTCCCATCCCCTCCTTTCCTATCCTCCCCTCCCCTCCTCTCCTATCTTCCCCTCTCCTATCCTCCTCTCTCCCCTCCCCTCTCCTCCTTTCTCTTTCCCAGTGAGTTCGTGTTTGTACTATGGCAGTAATGGAATGGAATGCACCCCCTCTAGCTCCTTTTTTTCTATCTCTCTCATTCTCTTCACCTCTGCAATCTCTCTATCTTTTGTACTAAATAAGTGTTTTTTTTCTGGGCAGTAGTTGAATTTGGGCCCCAAAGCTGTCCTTGCACAGGGGCCCTTTGGAGACCATATCTGGTATTCAGGCAATGGAGCAGGCCCAGGAATGGGCACCTTCTATATAAATTGCCTGCTTGCTGATATTTTAATAACTAACAACCTGCTTACTTTAGTCACAGAGTATCTTTCTACCTGAAAAACTCTGTTTTGTTAGAGATACTGATGCCCGAGGTGGATATAAATTAGAAATAACATTACCATTTCCCACCGTTACCGTGCCGGCTCCACAGTCACATAAAAAATTCATAGTTTAGGATTCTTGATGAAAGTGCTGTGCATTATTCTGTTTCATATATACACGGGACATGGTTCCTGCCAGGATTTCACCATATGAAGATCGTATTGACACGAGCAAACGTGTTCTTTTTTCATTCTTCATAACATGTAACAGATTTCCGGTAGTTCCGAATGTTTTATAATTTGTGCTCCAGAGATCTTGCAGAAAGTGTATAAGTGGAGATCACAAGGCATCAGAAATGGACCAAGTCTTAGCTGTGTTGGCAGCTACCATGTGTGTCCACCGTGTGTCCACCATGTGTCCACCATGTGTCCACCATCTTTCCACCATGTGTGTCCACCATGTGTGTCCACCATGTGTGTCCACCATGTGTCCACCTGGGGTCATGGAAGGGAAATCTCTTCTCTATGATGAGTGAAGGCCAAGAGTTCCCTAGAGTATTTGATGCTCGAATGATCCATCCTATTATTTTACTGTAATGCAATCCGGCTTCATTAATAGTAATTATGGACTTATTTTTTAACACTGTTATTTGCTATGGCAAGAGCTAGAATACCTTGTACTGGAACCGTGGTTTCCAAAATGGGGCCACACAGGCCGGATGCTGCCCTTTGTTTTTGCTTATCTGGATCCTGGGGCTTATTCCTCCCACTGATACAAGGAACCATTGTCCGTTGACATAAAGGATGGAACATTATTCCTCCCATTGATACCAATGATGGGGCATGATAACTTCCACTGACACCAATGATGGGGCACTATTCTTTCCACAGAGACCAATGATGGGACACTATTCCTCCCACTGATACCAACAATGGGACAGCATTCCCTCCACTGATACCAACTGTGGGGCATTATTCCTTTCACTGATACCAATGATGGGGCTATTATTCCACCCACTGATACAAACAATGGGGCACTAATCCTTCCACTGACACCAGCAATGGGGCACAATTCCTCCCACCAACACCAACAATGGGGCACTATTGCTTTCTACCAGCCCCAATGATGGGGCAATATTCCTTCCATTTATACCAATGATGGTGCACTATTCCTCCCACTGATACAAATGATGGGAAAGTATTCTTTCCACTGACACCAATGATGGGGCACTATTCCTCCCACTGACAGCAGCAATGGGGCACTATTCCTTCCACTGGCACCAATGATGGGGCACTATTCATATTCATTATAATGGAGCACCACTTATATTTATTATTTTTCATACAGCCTGACTGCATAACATTAATTTATAAAGGGTCAATTGGGCTTTAAAGAGAACCATTCAGGTTCTCACTAACCTGTAAGAAAAGAAAACTGCGCCAAGTGAGAGGTAGCAATATACGGATGAAGATAACTACCTAATGTGCATAACTGATAAAATAGCATTCACAATGAGTATATTTTAGCAAATAGGTTTTGACGCTATAACCAAATACTACTCATGAATGTCCAATTGCATCACCAGAGAAAACACAGTATAAATTAAATAACTAAATAAATGAGTAAATAGCATTCACAATGGGTATATTTTAGCAAATAGGTTTTAGCGCTATAACCAAATGATACTCATAAATGTCCAATTTCCATCAGAGAAAACACAATAAAAATAACTGAATAAATGGATAAACGTGAACTCTAAATGATGTTTGGTTAATCCAAAACGGATATAACAAAAAGTCCACAGAATGGATATAGTTGATATAATGAATCCTTATTCCAGTGAAATGTGATCATGTAAACATATTACTTCATGCCACACCACTGTGCTCCACATCAAAAGAGGGTGCCACCACCAGTATATATGCTCCTTACCAGATGGGTGCAGTGACGTCACCGCGTTTGTTTTATGAAGGAGGAAGGGTCTGAATCGATGCCGGCCGGCGTCTTGTTGAAAATCGTTTGAAATTTTTCCATGCTTACCTTTTGCATTTTAAATGTGAGTACAATTACCTTTTAAAATAAAAAGCCAAAGCTATTAGACAGTATCACACGATGGTCTGCCTTTTTTTCTTTATGTTATCATTTGGATGCACCGCCGAGTGCTGTGATCAGTACTAGATTTACCACGCTGTGTCCTTCCGGGAGTCCTTTTGGTTCCGAGTGGCAAATCCCTGGATATCATCCCTCTAGGTGTCGTTTTCCCTTGGCGTCAGGATCTCTACCTGTGCTCAATCTTAAGCCCCATACACACGGTCGGATTTTCCGATGGATTCTGTCCTATCAGACAATGTTGTCGGAAATTCCGACCGTGTGTAGGCACCATCGGACAGTTTCCATCGGATTGTCCGACGGACAAAGTCCTATCTCCTGCTGGATAGATTTTTTGACAACAAAGTCCGATCACACTAAATCCGATCGTGTGTAGCGAATTCCGACGGACAAAGTGCTACGCATGCTCAGATCACATTACAAGACCAAAGCTATTGGCTACTAGCCTCTACGTAGTCCCGTCGTAGGCAACAAACGTCACCACGTTCAGAATGATCGAATTTTCCGACAACTTTGTCCGACCGTGTGTACGCAACACCAACATCGGACAAAGTATGACGGACATGATCCGACGGACCTGGTCCTCGGATAATCCGCACGTGTGTATGGGGCTTTAGTGTCAGTTTTCATTTACCATCTGGTAAGGAGCATATATACTGGTGGTGGCACCGTCTTTTGATGTGGAGCACAGCGGTGTGGCATGAAGTAATATGTTTACATGATCACATTTCACTGGAATAAGGATTCATTATATCAACTATATCCATTCTGTGGACTTTTTCAGTGTTATCTCTGTTTTGGATTAACCAAACATCATTTAGAGTTCACGTTTATCCATTTATTCAGTTATTTTTATTGTGTTTTCTCTGGAAATTGGACATTTATGAGTATCATTTGGTTATAGCGCTAAAACCTATTTGCTAAAATATACCCATTGTGAATGCTATTTACTCATTTATTTAGTTATTTGATTTATACTGTGTTTTCTCTGGTGATGCAATTGGACATTCATGAGTAGTATTTGGTTATAGCGTAAAAACCTATTGGCTAAAATATACTCATTGTGAATGCTATTTTATCAGTTATGCACATTAGGTAGTTATCTTCATCCGTATATTGCTACCTCTCACTTGGCGCAGTTTTCTTTTCTTACATTACATATTGTGCTTATCCCACTATTCTGCAGCCGGGTTTGATTTTTATTATTTTATTTTATTTTATATACTTTCTGTACGTATTGTTTTATCCCATTCACCCCCTTTTTTCCCTGCCCCATTGGGTTAGCGTGTTTTTTTCGCCTGTATTCTCTCACTATCCTGTAGCATGCCCAGTATGCTGTGTTCCCCAGCCAAACCTTTTCACTTTTATTTATTTATTATAAGTATTTTTAAGGCAAAAATGTAGGTCCCTATCTTACATTCATACATAAACCCACACACATACTAGAGCAAATGTGGACAGGGGCCAGTTAACCTACCAACATGTCTTTGGGGTGTCTCTTCCCAACCACATAACTCATATATGTAGGCAGTAGACTGAACAAATACAATATTGCCAAAAGTATTGGGACACCTGCCTTTACACTCACATGAACTTTATTGGCATCCCAGTCTTAGTCCGTAGGGTTCAATATTGAGTTGCCCCCCCCCCCCCTTTGCAGTTATAACAGCTTCAACTCTTCTGGGAAGGCTGTCAACAAGGTTTAGCAGTGTGTCTATGGGAATGTTTGACCATTCTTTCAGATGCACATTTGTGAGGTCAGACACTGATGTTGGACAAGAAGGCCTGGCTTGTAGTCTCCACTCTAATTCATCCCAAAGGTGTTCTATCGGGTTGAGGTCAGGACTCTGTGGATTCTGTGCAGTCAAGTTCCTCCACCCCAAACATGCTCATCCATGTCTTTATGGACCTTTCTTTGTGCACTGGTCCACATCATTTGGTGGAGGGGAGATTATGGTGTGGGGTTGCTTTTCAGGGGTTGGCCCCTTAGTTCCAGTGAAGGGAACTCTTAAGGCGTCAGCATACCAAGACATTTTGGACGATTTCATACTCCCAACTTTGTGGGAACGGTTTGAGGATGACCCCTTCCTGTTCCAACATGACTGCCCACCAGTGCACAAAGCAAGGTCCAGTTTTGGGTGGAGGAACTTGACTGAGTCCTGTCCTCAACCTTATAGAACACCTTTGGGATGAATTAGAGATTGCGAGCCAGGTCTTCTCATCCAATATCAGTGCCTGACCTCACAAATACTCTTCTGGAAGAACGGTCAAACATTCCCATAGACACACTCCTAAACCTTGTGGACGGCTTTCCCAGAAGAGTTGAAGCTGTTATAGCTGCAAAGGGTGGGCCAACTCAATATTGAACCCTACGGACTAAGACTGGGATGCCTTTAAAGTTCATGTGTGTGTAAAGACAATACTTTTGACAATATAGTGTATGTGTCCATAGTGGTCTGAGGTTGCCTCTGACAGCTCTTGGTCAGGGCTTCTGATCAGGAGCCAATGAGATGGGTTCCCAATCACGTGACCACAGTGAGAGCCAATCACAGCGGCCACCTAATTGGGAAGCCGCTCTGCATTCCATCCTTAAATCCCATTTAAATGGGCCGCCAGTAGTCATCAGGAAGGAGTTAATAATCTTTTTATGTATTCTGTTTAGTGCCAAAAAAAAATAAAAACCTGCATATAAAATACTGCAAACGTTGATCATTTAATATATATGCATTCAGCTGATCCATGCAATAATGTCTTTATTGAATTGGAAACGAAATAATTTTGCTTTGCTGTACTTGGAAAATAACACATGGTCGTGAAAATATCGCCAGTGTTATGCTTTGGCGCATCGACCCTCTTCTCCACGGATCAGTGCTGCTGTTGATTGTGAAAATAAAAGTGTCCCTGGGGCATTTGTCTCCTTGCCCCCTCTTGGGCCCTTTGCAAGCAATAGATCATAGAGGCAATTTAGTTTCTGGTCCAGAGTTTGATGTCTCTGGCTATAGCGGTAAATATTTTATCCCTTGCCTGTCTAAAAAATAAAATATGTCTGACGCTTTCCAAAAAAAAAACGAGTGTAGATCTTGTGAGGTATTCAGACTTGGGGGCTTGAAAGACCTCTTATGGAGTCTAAGTCCCCAGCTTATTATTAGGAACTGACCACATGTTCACATGAGCCCCTCTTTCTGCAATTGCAATGGTGCTGCACATGTGGTCAGTTATCACAGCAGCAATTTGATGGCTCGACAGTTGTGTTAAGAGCACAACAAACTGTGACAGTTATCACTCACAGCATGCCTTGAATTTAACTATTTTGGGAAACAGAAAAATCAATGGGTATAGTTCCTGGACATGTGTGCTGCCAAAAAAATGTGTTCGTTTTCGTTTCATTTTTTTTT
>CM053027.1:487080724-487139047 GCA_028564925.1 Lithobates sylvaticus
AAGTGGCTTATAAAAAAAAAAAGTATTTTTTCCTGAAACTTGCCTCTTAAATTGGAGTACGTGTTATACGCTGGCGCGTGTTAAACGCTGATAAATACGGTATCTAGTGCTAACAGAGGTCAAAACATAATATGCCCTGAAGACCTGCTTTTTAGTTAGAGCTCCAATGGGTGGGAAAGAAACATGAGTCGGTGAGTATACCTTGCCGGGGGAGTAGGAGAGTTTATCAGGAAGCACCGTCACCCAGAAAGGGCACAGTGCCCATTAATGGACCAATAATGTGCAATAAGCTTCATTCTTACCTACTCGAGTTGTACACTTACTGATTGGAAGGAAGTAATGAGACTTGACAATGATATTTTAGGCACTGAAAGCATTTGTTAAAGCAGGAAAAGAGGAATTATAAGCAGAAGGCAGACTCAGGTACGCCAAGCAATTTTATTTGACCATTACGCTCTCTGACGGGTAATATTTTCGCAATCCCTACCGCATGATAAAAAGGGGGTGGGCCCATCTCTTCCTCTACACCACAGGGGGCCCCGGAGCTCCAGGCTACAATTCTAATAAAAGGATTTCTCTTTAAAGTAGAATCAAAGCACAGAATAAACTCATTGTTGCCGCGGGAGAATACTCATTACATGTAATGCTTTTATACGTTTAAAAAAAAAAAACAATTTACAAATAACTGAATTGGGATTTTCAAAATATCTGTGAAATTTTTCTTACATTGCACCGACCTCCCCCATGCAGCCATGCAGTAGAGATCACTGCTAAAGTCTGCTTCAACAGAGTACGAGGGAAGTCATTTCATTGGAGATACATGTTGTTGGGAACCCTGGTATGACAGAGAGGCAGAGACTAGATTTGTTGACATTGACACAGCGTATATTTGAACTTCCCAAGGTAGGGAATATACACTATATTACTATATTAAGTATTTGGACGCCTGCCTTTACACGCACATGAGCTTTAATGGCAACCCAGTCTTAGCCCCCGTACACACGGTCGGAAAATTCCGACCACAAAATCTGTCTGATTTTTTTCCGACGGATTTTGTCCGACACTGGTGTTGCATACACACGGTCGGACAAAGTTGTCGGAAAATCCGATCATTCTGAACGTGGTGACGTTTGTTGCGTAGGACGGAACTACGTAGAGGCTATCAGCCAAAAGCTTTGGTCTCGTAATTTGATCTGAGCATGCGTGGCACTTTGTCCGTCGGAATTCTCTACACACGATGAACGTGGTGACGTTTGTTGCGTAGGACGGAACTACGTAGAGGCTATTAGCCAAAAGCTTTGGTCTCGTAATTTGATCTGAGCATGCGTGGCACTTTGTCCGTTGGAATTCTCTACACACGATCGGAAAAAGTCCGATCGGATTTTGTTGTCGGAAAATTTGAGAGCAGGATCTCAAATTTTTTCCGTCGGAAATTCCGACGTAAAAAGTCTGATGGAGCCCACACACGGGCGGATTTTCCGACAACATGGTCCGATCGGACATTTGCCGTCGGAATTTCCGACCGTGTGTACGGGGCATTAGTCCGTAGGGTTCAATATTGAGTTGGCCCACCCTTTGCAGCTATAACAGCTTCAACTCTTCTGGAAGGCTGTCCACAAGGTTTAGGAGTGTGTCTATGGGAATGTTTGGCCATTCTTCTTGACATGATAGCATCACGCAGTTGCTGCAGATTTGTTGGCTGCATATCCATGATGAGAATCTCTCATTCCACCACATTAAAAAAGGGGCTCTATTGGATGAGATCTGGTGAGTGTCTCTATTGGATGAAATCTGGTGAGTGTCTCTATTGGATGAGATCTGGTGAGTGTGGAGACCATTGGAGTACAGTGACCTCATTGTCCAGTGGTGAGATGATTGGAGCTTTGTGACATGGTGCATTATCCTGCTGGAAGGAGCCATCAGAAGATGGGTACAATGTAGTCATAAAGGGATGGACATGGTCAGCAAAAATACTCAGGTAGGCCGTGGTGTTTAAACGATGCTCAATCGGTGCAAAGGGGCCCAAAGTGTGTCAAGAAAATATCCCCCCACACTATTACACCACCACCACCAGCCTGATCTGTTGATAGAAGGCAGGATGGATCCATGGCTTTCATGTTGTTTATGCCAAATTCTGACCTGACCATCTGAATGTCGCAGCTGAAATTGAGACTCATCAGACCAGGCAGTGTTTTTCCGATCTTCTATTGTCCAATTTTGGTGATCCTGTGCCAATTGTAGCCTCAGTTTCCTGTTCTTAACTGACAGGAGTGGCATCCGGTGTGGTCTTCTGCTGATGTAGCCCATCTGCTTCAAGGTTTCGATGTGTTGTGCATTCAGAGATGGTATTCTGCATACCTTGGGTGTAACGTGTGGTTATTTTAGGCTTCATGTACACGGAACGTTGTTCAACCTCTCCTGAAAGATTTAACTTGACAGCTAGAAACCGGCATCTAAAAACTGCCATTTAGCTGCGTTTACATGCCGCGTTTAGGCGCGTTTAGCCGCGTTTGCGTCTAGAAGCGTTTGGAATTTTTTTTTAATTTTTTTTTTCAAAATAGCCAAAAATTTAAAACGCCTGTAAATGAAATGCTGCTAAACGCGAGTTGCCGCGTTTAGCCGCGCTTGGCGTTTGAAATGCCTCTAAACACAGCTACTGAACCCATTTTTTTGCGTTCCAAAAAAAGCCTCTAAACACAACTGCCTAGAAAGGACTATAAATGAACCTGTGTACATGTACCCGATAAGATAACCTAGAGGAGGGTTCAGGAGCAGTTAAAAAAAATGCCCAACTGCTCCTAAATGTCCGTTTACCAGCAGCAGTGTGCATGAGGCCTTACTGTTGCCTTTGTATCATCTGGAACCAGTCTGCCCATTCTCCTCTCACCTCTGACATTAAAAAGGCATTTTCCTCCACACAACTGCTGCTCACTGGATACCTTCTGTTTTATGGACCATTCTCTGTAAACCCGAGAGATGGTTGTGCGTGAAAATCCCAATTTTTGAAACACTCAGACCAGCCCCGTCTGGCACCAACAACCATGCCACGTTCAAAGTCACTTAAATTCCCTTTCTTCCCCATTCTGATGCTGGGTTTGAACTTCGGGAAAATTATCTTCGCCACATCTAGATGCTTGAATGCATTGAGTTGCTGACATGTGATTGGCTGATTAGCAATTTGTGTTACCGAGCAATGGAACAGGTGTACCTAATAAAATGTCCGATGAGTTTATCTCCTTCTATAGCAGCTCTGAAGAGTATTCGTTCCTATTCACACAACCACAGAGGGAGGTACCCTAAAGGGGACATAGGCGGCACAGTATAATGTTGGGGGGGGGGGGCCCCCTCTGCCCCCCCCCCCTAGAGACGCCACTGCACGAGGGTTCTCAGCTACTGTAAGACCACAATCACCAAATCCAAATGAAATACTTCTACCTGAGATCACTCCATAGAACAAATATATTCCGCTGTCCAGCATTAATATTTGAAAACCCTTTTGGTCTTGAAAAGCTCTGGAAGCCAAATGATACAGACAAAATATATTTCCTTCCATCACATAACTCAGTGGACGGTAATGGATGTTTTACAGTAACTGAATGGGCTGCCATAATTACATCTGCACATTCTGTTCTTCTGAAAACAGAGACCAGACTGGCTCAATGTCTGTCTAGCCATACCTGCTTTCCAGCCGGACAGACGGCCTGAAGACCAGGGAGGAGAAGTGATAACATCAGTCAATGGTCACGGAGGATATATGGAGGAAATATTCCCGATTGCTACTCAATAGCTACAGTAAAGCTCCAGGCAAATGTCAAAAAATATGTTTAAGTTCCATTCAAACTGTTTTATTTTCAAAGTGATTTGTAATATGTATTCAGGAAGCACCATTTGTGCTAAGAGAAGAAGGAATTTTAGGGTATTGTAAAGTGATATTAACCACTTAAGGACCGGGCCTATTTTTTACACTTGGTGTTTACAAGTTAAAATCAGGTTTGTTTTGCTAGAAAATTACTTAGAACCCCCAAACATTATATATATATTTTTCCAGACACCCTAGAGAATAAAATGGCGGTTGTTGCAATACTTTATGTCATACCGTATTTGTGCAGCGGTCTTACAAACGCATTTTTTTGGGGAAAAAAATACACAATTTTTAATAAAAAAAAAAAAGAAAACAGTAAAGTTAACCCAATTTTTTTTTATATTGTGAAAGATAATGTTACACCGAGTAAATTGATACCCAACATGTCAAGCTTCAAAATTGTGCCCGCTCGTGGAATGGCAACAAAATTCGACACTTAAAAATCTCCATAGGCTAAGTTCAAAATCTTCTACAGGTTACCAGTTTTAAGTTACAGAGAAGGTCTTTTACAACAATTATTGATCCCGCTCTAACGATCGCGGTGATACCTCACATGTGTGGTTTGAACACCATTTACATATGTGGGAGCGCCTTACGTATGCGCTCGCTTCTGCGCGCGAGCTCGAAGGGACGGGGCGCTTTAAATAAAAAAAATGTTTCATTTATTTTACTTTAGATTTTTAAACTGTCCCTTTAAAAAAAAAAAATTGTCTAATTTTTATTCCTATTACAAAGAAAGTAAACATCCCTTGTAATAGAAAAAAAGCATGACAGGACCTCTTAAATATAATATCTGGGGTCAAAAAGACCTCAGATCTTATATTTACACTTAAACGCAATTTCAATAAAAAAAATTCCCCTTTAAGACCATTGGGTGGAAGTGACGTTTGACGTCGCTTCCGCCATCCAATAGTATATTGGAGCCGAGTGGAGACCATCTTTCCTTCACTCGACTTCATGCCTCAGAGGGAAGAGGACCCGAT
Organism: Lithobates sylvaticus; assembly: GCA_028564925.1. Lineage (NCBI taxonomy): Eukaryota > Metazoa > Chordata > Amphibia > Anura > Ranidae > Lithobates > Lithobates sylvaticus. Next base: position 487,085,570 of record CM053027.1, read on the forward strand.
CGTCTCCACCGCTACCGACGGCTCTGTTTCAGTGTGATCGGGGCACATAGAAAACATGCGAAAATATGTGCCCTAGCAATGACTGGCATTCTGCCAGTAGGGAAAAACTTTGGTATGTGTGAACAAACCCCACAAAAAACAAAAAAGGAGAACAAATGCAGACAAAACACTTAAAGTGATTGTAAAGGCTCGTTTTTTATTTTTTTTAAAAAATAACAAACATATTATACTTACCTCCACTGTGCAGCTCGCTTTGCACAGAGTGGCCCCCGATCATCTTCTTCTGGGGTCCCGCGGCTCCTCCCCGCATCAGATAACCCTCTAGGAGAAGTGCTCTCCCAAGGGCGTTACCTTGCGGGCGTGCCCCCGAGTCCAGTCCATAGACACGAATGACATCCGCGTCATTGGATTTGATTGACAGCAGCGGGAGCCAATGGCTGCGCTGCTATCAATCTATCCAATCAAGAGCCGGGACACCGTGCAGAGAGGGACAGTGCATCCACACCGAGGGAAATTACAGGGCTCAGGTAAGTAAAACGGGGGGGGGGGGGGGCTGGGGGGCCGGTCACTGCCAGGTGTTTTTTCACCTTAATGCATAGGATGCATTAAGGTGAAAAAGCATGAGGGTTTACAACCCCTTTAAGAACTAGGAGGCTGCAATAGACATGTGCAATTTGTTTCATTCTGAATACATTTTTTAATAAATTTCGACAAATTCGTTAATTCGGAAATATCCAAATTAACGAAAACACGTTTTCCGAATATTCATAAATCATAAATTTGAATATTCGTAAATTCATAAATTTGAATATTCGTAAATCCGTACATTCGAAAATTAGAAAATTCATAAATTTGCAAATTCGAAATTCGAAAACCCGAAAATCCGAAAATCTGAAATAATAGCTAACTAATAATAACTTAACCATTACTAACTATTAAATTACAGGTACAGTATTGGAATCTCCTTTCAAATTTGGCTGTTGGTGAACCTAATGAATACGAATTTATCCGAAGTTACGAATTATCTGAAACGACGAATGCCGCATCTAAACGAATGGAACGTACCGACTTAATAATAATAAATAACAATAATAAAAAAAAATGTATTATTATTATTGTTATAATTATGTATCATTAATTTGTTCCATTCCATTTGTTTAGATGTGGCATTCGTCGTTTCAGATAATTCGTAACTTCGGATAAATGGGACTTACTAAAACATTTAATGTGAAAATGGCTTAATGTAGCTTCCGAATCGCATGAAACTTCTCGGATAGGTTTGGGAAGTTGAGATCTTAGGCTGTGCAAAGTTTCAGGGCAATCGATTGAGGTTTAGGCACTTTATTACACGTTAAGCTACATTAAGCCATTTTTACATTAAATGTTTTAGTAAGTCCCCGGATAAATTCATTTTCGTTAGGTTCACCAACAGCTCAATTTTGAAAGGAAATCCCAATACCTATAATTGAATAGTTACCGTATTTATCGGCGTATAACACGCACTTTTCCCCCCTTAAAATCGGGGGAAAGTTGTGGGTGCGTGTTATACGCCGATACCCCAAAAAAAAATGACAAAAATCGGTTGCGGCGCCGAAAAATGGCGACCGCGGCCGAAAAAGGCCGAACCGCGGCCGAAAAAGGCCGGAAAAAGCCGAAGCGCGGCCGAAAAAGACAGAAGCCGGCTGTTCAGCTCCGCTCGTAGTCCCGCCTCCCTGCGCTCGCTCCCGAAACAGCAGGGAGGCGGGACTCCGAGCAGAGCGGAACAGTCGGCTCGGTCTTTTTCGGCCGCACTTCGGCCTTTTTCGGCCGCGGTTCGGTCTTTTTCGGCCGCGCATGCGCGGTTTGTCACGCGGCGGGAAATTTAAAACGCGGGCAAACTGCAAATGACACTAGCAAGCTGCAAATTACACTGGGCAAGCTACAAATGACGCTGGGCAAGCTACAAATGTCGCTGGGCAGGTTGCAAATGACGCTGGGCAGGTTGCAAATGACGCTGGGCAGGTTGCAAATGACGCTGGGCAAGCTGCAAATGACGCTTAAATGTAAGTTTTTTTTTTTCCCTAAACTTCTCTCCTAAAACTTTTTTCCTTAAAATTCCCTCCTAAACTTGGGGTGCGTGTTATACGCCGGTGCGTGTTATACGCCGATAAATACGGTAGTTATTATTAGTTAGTTAGTTATTCTTTCGAATTTTCGGATTTTCTTTCTTATTTTCAGATTTACAAATTTACGAATTGCAATCATAACAAATGACCCAAAAAACTACGAAGAAAAAATAAAACAAATAAAATGAAAACGAAAACGAGCAAATTTTTCGACACTCTAGGATGCTAAATATCACATGTTTGTTCTTGGGTTGAGAAATTCTATCCGTTGTTCTAAATAAAAGAATACTAAAGCCTTCACTCTTGCAGTCATTTTGGATGTTGATCAGCAACTACCAAAACCAAAGCAAAATTAAACCAGCAAAAAAAAAAAATAGCAGCGGTGTGGCAGGAGATCGCTACATCTAATTCTAGCACAGCATTCTAACGCTTTTCTTTTAATGGAAAGCTCACTGTAAAATATGCATAACTTGCCTGAATTTCAATTAGTCCCGTTTTGATGCGGTCAGCAAATTGCTTGTAAATTAACAATAACAGACTAAGAGGAAGTCTCTATCCAAAGTCATTAGCAAGAACTTCTTGTTTAAAGCTGAACTCTGAGATAAGCACATATAGTGCAAATACAAGACGTGTGTTTTCTCGTAGTCCTTTGTAAATTTCTTCCAGATCTGTGCAGTAATCCAATGTGAGACTTTCCCTCTGTGCAATAAAGACCGCTCACTGCTGCTCCCTCTCCTTGTGCAGGGTGACTGGTCTTGTCTCCGCCCCCTCATGTCTTTTTCTACAGGCAGTCTGTAGTGGGTGGAGTTGCTGAGCCCCTCCCACAGCTCTCCTCTCTGCACTGAGTATGTACAGCACAGGGATGATGTCACTGCTACTTTTACAAGGTGATATCTGGGTTTTGCAAAGACATTTGTTGCAAGCAGAGAGGATTTGTATCCTATTAACTATTGAGGAAGATATTTATATGAAGGTTTTTGTGCCCTTATTTTGTGCTGATGTTTTCAAATCGAATTTGAATGGTTTTTCGAATTTCTGAAGAGAATAAAATAGAATAGAAAATAAAGGAAAAGAATAGAAAATAATATAACAGAAAAGAAAAGAATACAATATAATACAGTAGACAGATTCAGTCATCCAGTCTGTGGGAGCCGCTGGTGGTGGAGGGGCTGTCAGATCTGACAGGGGGAGCCGAGGATGTTGGCTTGTGTCCCAGAAACGCCGCACATCGGTCTGGAACGCATCCAGAATGCAGCGGTGGGCGTATGTGACCTCAGGGGAGAGGATGCCTTGTGTCAGGTACTGCCAGTATCGGTGCTTACTTTTAGAGGTTGTAAACCTCTGGAAAAAAAAAAAAACATGCAAGACAAAGGCCTAATGAGCTAGTATGCATTGCATACTTATTATGAAATACTTACCTTAGAACGATGCCCTGCAGTGCCACCCGCACTCCGCTCCCACGGCCAATATCTTTCACTGGACTTCCGGGTTTGCGGGATCCGGCGCTGTGAGTGGCCGGAAGCGCAATGACGTCACTCCCGCACAGTGTGCATGCGCCGAGGACGTCGGCACATGTGGATACGGTAAATATCTCCTAAACCGTGCAAGTTTAGGAGATATTTACAGTACCTACGGGTAAGCCTTACTATAGGCTTACCTGTAGGTACAAGTGGTGTAACAGAGTTTACAACCACCATGATGGGCGTGCGTTTGCTTTACCCCCTGTGAGTGGTTTTTTTTTAACCATTGATCTAACAAACTGTATTGTACATAATGCACTTAGAAAGTGCTTTCTCTTCTTTTGCTTTATTTTAATTGACCAGAGCTGGCTCACTCTACAGTAGGCTTCCATCAGTGCATTGATATCTGGATTTTACAAGGCACTATAATGCCGCGTACACACGATCGGATTTTCCGACAACAAATCAATGGATTTTTTTCCGAAGGATATTGGCTCAAACTTGTCTTGCATACACACGGTCACACAAATGTTGGCCCAAAATTCAGAGGGTGAGAACGCGGTGACGTACAAGACGTACAACGAGCCGATAAAAAGGAAGTTCAATGGCCAGTGCGGCTCCTCTGCTTGATTCAGAGCATGCGTGGACTTTTGTGCGCCGGACTTGTGTACACACGATCGGACTTTCCGACAACAAAGTTTTGTTGTCGGAAAATTTGAGAACTTGCTCTCAAAAATTTGTGTGTGGAAATTTCGACAGCAAATGTTTGATGGAGCATACACATAGTCAGACTTTCCGATAACAAGCTCACATCGAACATATTCAGTTGGAAAATCCGACCATGTGTACGCAGCATTACAGTTACTTATGGACTTTTTAACATCATCCTATCTTGCACCCATATATTCTTTGTTCTATTTGTTCACCTTGAAAGGTAGAGTCAATGGCAGTGACTATACAAATTTTGGCTGACCATGGGCACCCCATGGTTCAAACTATGTTTCCCGAAGACAGCGCCATTTATCAAGACCATAATGCTCCCATTCACACAGCTGGTGTTGTCAAATTGGGGTTGGACGAGCATGCAAAGTCTTGCACCTTCCCTGGGCACCAGCGGCAGGCCCGTGCATAGAGGGCGCGCGGACGCCGCCTCCAGTATTCATGCGTCCGGCCCCCCTGATCTACATATCAGTGACGCTGGACCATGGATATCAATGCGGGGTGTTTTTTTTTTTTTTAAGCACCTGATTAAAGCTAGAGGCTCTAATAGGCTTCAAAAAAGGGTCGGCTCAGAGCGCAGAGCATTGCGCTCCGAGCCCACCCAGTTGTGTGACAATAATCAAATACATTTTTGCTTTTATCACACTAAAGTTCCTCCCCGCCAATCAGGAGGCAGGTCTGTGAGACCTGTTTCCCAATTGCCCAAAGCGTCAGGCGATCCTATTGGATGCCCAGTGCTTTGGCAGAAGAGGAGACACTTGGAGGAGGAAGCTGAAGGAGGGAACACCGCTGCCCACACTCCAGGACAAGAAACCACAGCCCCGCCACACGAGCGGGTAAGTGCCAGACCACCCGCGGAGGTGGGGGGTTCTGTTTCTTTGCCGCGCCGCCAGGGGGGTGTTGTTTGTTGGCCGCCACCCCAAAAGAAGAACCCACCAGCCGCCACTGCTGGGCACCACAGTCACCGCACCTCAATCTCATCACTATGGTCAATTTTGTAGAACAAGGTTGGGCTTGTTTTGCTCCTCTGGCATCTCTACGAGAACTGGAACAATTTTTGCATGAAGATTATCAGATTATCTGGTATCAGATTCCATTATCCACCAACACTTACCGTATATTTGTCAATTCCCAGGAGAATTTAGGCCGTCTTGGATGTTAGGTAACAATTTTGTTCTTTTACCTGGTGTTTCCATAATTCTACCCAACCTCTGTATATTAAGCCAGTCTTAAAATATATTTAAAGAATTCTAAGATACGTAGATTTTCATCTTATCCCTTCACAAAGGAAAGCTGATATCATGATATCATGATATCATTTAACAGAGGAGATGTTTTCATCAATCCTGCAGTTCATGACCCCTATACCGCAGAGAGCCCACTGTCCACAGCCATAAGTTAGGAATACAGCCTCACCAATCACAGAGGGCCCCCCGTGTCACGCCATGTCCCAGGATGTAATAAAAGCAAGTTAAAGGTTGGCTGTGGAAAGCTCAGGGCGCAATATCTGTAAATTATGGTCCAAAAGCCATTAAGTTGCTGATTACAGAAGCTCCATTTCACTTATGTGGACAAAGGGGAGAAAGGGCACAGAGAGCAGGGAGAGCCGACCACAGAGACAAAGATGACAAGGGACAATGGCTGTAACATTTCATTTGCTTCTAGTAATTTAATAGTGATAGCAAATTCTCAAGACCTTTACAGAAATCTAACCTGGGCCTCAAAAGAGCCTATAATCTAATAACACCACCACTATCACGGCAGGCTAAGGCAGATTTGGGTTAAAGTCTATTTCTCAGCATACTTTTAATTTATGGAAGGAAAACCACACAGGCTCCATGCTGCTAGAGCCTGGAAAGTGACTGAACCTTTGGATCCCCAGACGGTGGAGGCACAATCCCGGGTGTTACCGCAACGGCTGTCTATATATGAACATTCGGAGATCGCCAGAGATTTTCCTACCTGACTAATGTCACACTAATGCCACTTTGAATGTTTGATTTACCATTACCATCATTTGGACTTTTACCATTTTCAACCGCTGGTAGAATTATGTCACTGTTGAATTCTTTTTTTAGTATGAGTATGTTTTAAACGTGAATACTACGAGTTTGGCTACACATTTTTGGGACCATTGACATTTATACATTGATCAGTGCTATAAAAATGCACTGATTACTGTGTAAATGTCGCTGGTAGGAAAGGGGTTAACACTAGGGGGCGATCAAGGGGCTAAATGTGTTCCCTCACTGTGTGTTCTAAATGTGGGGGGATGTCATTTACTAGAGGAGGAGACAGATCACTGTTCCTACTTAGTAGGAGCAGACAATCTGTCTCTCCTCTCCTGACAGAATGAGGATTTGTGTGTTCACGCACCCACATCCCTGTTCTGGCTCCCGTGCCCGTGATTGCGGGTGGCCGGAGGACATCGTGACCACGCGCATCGCGTTCTCCGCCGCGCAGAGGGTGCGCGCGTGCGCCTGTTATGGCTCTTTAAGGAGCCGACGTACAATGACTGCGATTCGCGGGAACGTGCCGACCTGCCGCAGTATAATGACGGCGGCTGATCAGCAAGTGGCTAATAGATGAACCAGTTCACAGATTTATCCCGCAGTACTTTTTCTGTCAGTAGATGTCCTCCGACTGGCGGGCAATCTCATTCAGCCCACTTCCTCTAAACCCCAGTCCTCCTGAACCCTCCCGCAGCCTGTGACTAGACAGTGAAAGCATACCTCCCAACATTTGGAGATAGGAATGAGGGACACCTACTAGCAAACGTATGTGGGCATAGGACACGCCCCTGCCACACCCCCTTAAAGGAGAATTAACCAAAAAGAAGGGTAATTAAATCCACAAGGGACTTTTTTTACCACTACTATTCATTTAAATTGGCTTTTAAAATTTACAAATGCAGCCATTTAGAATTTGGATGAAAGGTTTAGCACTGGGAAACACTTTTTGAAAGCTAAAAGGGGATTTTATATTCAACTATATAGATTAGACAAAAATGAGGAGGAAAGAGGAACAGAGGGACATTGTTCCAAATCAGGGACAGTCCCTCCAAATCAGAGACAGTCCCTCGAAATCAGGGACAGTCCCTCAAAATCAGGGACAGTCCCTCGAAATCAGGGACAGTTGGGAGCTATGGTGAAAGAAAGGCAGCCTTTGCTCTCTCCTCCAGCTCTCCAGCATGCATCTTGCCAGCACATGAACTGATTGGCATATTGTGCTGATTCTTTCGCTCGCACTCCTGCCCTGCTTTAGAGGGACGGCAGGAGGCTGATACCAGGTCAAATTGAGCTGCTTGTATTAAAAGAATACATTTAATGACCAATTACTACTGTAATTTGTGTCTTTAATACCTGCCTGGAGTTCAGCTTTAATAAAAAATAAAAAAAACAGTTGGCCTATACGTGTTTTTTATAATGAATACCATACTGAATGAAATGACATTTTTATATCTGGCTGGAGCAGCTTTAATGATCTGAATTGAAGTTGACCTCCAGTAACACAAAGGCTGTCCTCTGGGGATGAAAGAGTTTGGTGGTGACCCCGGAACTTCCAGAAAGACAAAGAGCACCGCCCATAGTAAGACATACACAGAGCCCCCCGAGTGGGTCATGTCATCCCCAAGAGCCATGATAAGACAGTGACAAATGACTGTACAGCCCAGATGCCATGCATCTTATTAAACAACAATACTATTTTATAGCAGGCTGAGTGCGTGCACGCCAACCAAACAATATAGAACATATAGGAAAGCCAAACTCCGCTGTCACCCTCCGACACTTGGACATGAACTAAATCCCAAGACAAGATGGCCAATGTATTAACCGTTCTATTACCACGCCAGAGACAAATTATTTGTATCCTTTTTATAGGGATATATATATATATATATATATATATATATATATATATATACAGTGGTGTGAAAAAGTGTTTGCCCCCTTCCTCATTTCCTGTTCCTTTGCATGTTTGTCACACTTAAGTGTTTCGGAACATCAAACCAATTTAAACAATAGTCAAGGACAACACAAGTAAACACAAAATGCAATTTGTAAATGAAGGTGTTTATTATTAAAGGTGAAAAAAAATCCAAACCATCATGGCCCTGTGTGAAAAAGTGATTGCCCCCTAAACCTAATAACTGGTTGGGCCACCCTTAGCAGCAACAACTGCAACCAAGCGTTTGCGATAACGTGCAATGAGGCTTTTACAGCGTCCTGGAGGAATTTTGGCCCACTCATCTTTGCAGAATTGTCCTAATTCAGTTACATTAGAGGGTTTTCGAGCATGAACGGCCTTTTTAAGGTCATACCACAACATCTCAATAGGATTCAGGTCAGGACTTTGGCTAGGCCACTCCAAAGTCTTCATTTTGTTTTTCTTCAGCCATTCGGTGGTGGACTTGCTGGTGTGTTTAGGATCATTGTCCTGCTGCAGAACCCAAGTTCGTTTCAGCTTGAGTACACGAACAGATGGTCGGATATTCTCCTTCAGGATCTCTTGGTAGACAGCAGAATTCATAGTTCCTTTTATCACGGCAAGTCTTCCAGGTCCTGAAGCAGCAAAACAGCCCCAGACCACCACACTACCACCACCATATTTTACTGTTGGTATAATGTTCTTTTTCTGAAATGCAGTGTTCCTTCTACGCCAGATATACTTGGACACACACCTTCCAAAGAGTTCCACTTTTGTCTCATCGGTCCACAGAATGTTGTCCCAAAAGTCTTGGGGATCATCAAGATGTGTTGTGGAGAAATTGAGACGAGCTTTGATGTTCTTTTTGCTCAGCAGTGGTTTTCTCCTTGGAACTCTGCCATGCAGGCCATTTTTGCCCAGTCTTTTCCTGATGGTGGAGGCATGAACGCTGACCTTAACTGAGGCAAGTGAGGCCTGCAGTTCCTTGGACGTTGTTGTGGGGTCTTTTGTGACCTCTTGGATGAGTCGTCGCTGCGCTCTTGGGGTAATTTTGGGCGGCCGGCCACTCCTGGGAAGGTTCACCACTGTTCCATGTCTTCGCCATTTGTGGATAATGGCTCTCACTGTGGTTCGCTGGATTCCCAAAGCTTTGGAAATGGCTTTATAACCCTTTCCAGACTGATAGATCTCAATTACTTTCTTTCTCAATTGTTCCTGAATTTCTTTGGGTCTCGGCATGATGTGTAGCTTTTAAGGATCTTCTGGTGGACCTTACTGTGTCAAGCAGCTCCTATTTAAGTGATGCCTTGATTGTGAACAGGTGTGGCAATAATCAGGCCTGGGTGTGGCTAGAGAAATTGAACTCAGGTGTGGACAACCACAGTTATAGTATGTTTTAACAAGGGGGGCAATCACTTTTTCACACAGGGCCATGATGGTTTGGATTTTTTTTCACCTTTAATAATAAACACCTTCATTTACAAATTGCATTTTGTGTTTACTTGTGTTGTCCTTGACTATTGTTTAAATTGGTTTGATGTTCCGAAACACTTAAGTGTGACAAACATGCAAAGGAACAGGAAATGAGGAAGGGGGCAAACACTTTTTCACACCACTGTATATATATATATATATATATAAGGATGAACCAATACCATTTTTTTTACAATGAGTACGAGTACCGATACATTTTTTTTTTTTAGTACTCGCCGATACCAACTGCAACTTTTTTGTTTTAACTTCGGCTGTCAGCAATGGTACAAAGCATTGACAAGTTATTTACAAATGAAATACATTTTTTTTTTTTTTTTAATTTAGCGCTTTTTTAATGTGAAATGTGTAAATATATGTTAATGTATATGTGTAAAAATATTCACTAACAAAGCAAACAAAAAAAAAGTTTTAATTGTTTATCGTTTATAAAATAGAACAAAAGAAGAAAAGCAGGAAAACAATAATTACATGGAGGAGAATAGGGAGTTAATTAAGGCTGATTAGAGTAAATTAAGGGTTATTAAGTGGTTAAACAGAGGAACATTTGTTCATCTCTTTGATCTGGAGATGAAGAAACAAAAAGATACAAAAACAAACAATGTTTCTTTTTATTTTAGTGTTTCAGGGTTGAGCAACGTTGGTAATAAACATTGCCAGCTGCTTTTTTTTTTTTTTTGACAGCTCCAATTAGCGGACTTCTTTATGTGTAAATATATGTTAATGTATATGTGTAAAAATATTCAATAACAAAGCAAACAAAAGTTTTAATTGTTTATCGTTTATAAAATAGACGTGAACAAAAGAAGTAAAGCAGGAAAATAATAATTAAATGGAGGAGAATAGGGAGTTAATTAAGGCTGATTAGAGTATATTAAGGGTTATTAAGGGGTTAAAAAGAGGAACATTTGTTCAACCCATCTGCAGATGAAGAAACAGAAAAGATACAAAAAGAAACAATGTTTCTTTTTATTTTAGTGTTTCAGGGCTGAGCCATGTTGTTAATAAACATTGCTGGCTGCTTTTTTTTTTTTTTGACAGCTCCAATTACCGGACTTCTTTAACACTGTGGAGACCCACTGACAGCTCAAAGAACCGAGCCTGAAAGTATCGGTGCATTTGCATGAGTCCCGATACTTGTGCAAATACTCGGTATCAGCACCGATACCAACACTCAATGAGCACCTATATTTAAAGGTTAAAATTTATGTTTTGTTTTTTTTTTGGATCATTTTCTATATTTTAAGGAATATATCAAAGCCATTTGGAGACACAATGAAAAACAAAAAAGGTACAACATGAAGGACAAATTGCAAAAACAAACAAAGAAAACATCGACTGAATATATCAGTAGACTTTTTTTTTTCTTTTTTTTTTTTTTATGAAATAATCATTTAAAAAAAGAATATATCAGTACAATAAAACAAAATTCTTATGAGCAGTTATTATACAATAATTTACTATGTATCCAAATATATATATACATTTTAAGGAAGTAGAATGTGTACGTAGTGTCAGCATTTCAAAATGAACTTTCTATGACCTGTATTACTAAATGATTAAAAAGAAGAAAGAGAAAGCACAAGATAATTTCATGATAGATTGATGAAGACTCGACATCACGTGTGTCAAACACAAGGCCCACGGGCCGAATCTGGCCCTCCAGGCACTTTTAATGGGGCCCTCTCAATCCTACTGCAATGGCAGCACCTCCCTCCTCTCCACCCCCACCTTGTCTCAGCAAGCGGCAACAGAGAGAAGGATGGAACTCTGCCGCCAGATCTTGCGCTTCTCTGTGCAGCTACTGAGAGGCTCGCCTCACCAGTCAGCAGCAGCGAGGAGGACAGAACTCCTGCTACAGATCCTATGCCTCTCTGTGGAACTGCAGCACCCGCTCGCCTCCCCTGGTCTCAGCATTTAGCAGACTCCAGCAGCTGACTCCAGCCCTCCTCTGGTCCTCCTCCAGACCCTACACTTTCTGCTTCCAAGCTCCTCCCCAGCTGCAGAAGCACAAGAAAAGGGGGGTGATGTAGGGAAGGGTGGGAGACTCTTGGCCTCTTATGGGGGGGGGGGACATTTAATGTAAGGGGGCAGGGCCGTCTTTAATGAAATTTCTTGACCCCCCCCCCTAGCAGTTGGGGGCTAGTGGGTGGTTTGTCATACATGGTACATTTTTGGTATTGGCTGTGGGCAGTTGGAGGCGAGGGGGGCAGAGAGTGGGCATGTTGGAGGATGGTGTGTAAGCAGTAGCCATTGGAGCAGGGAGGAAGCCACATCCCGGCAGAAAGGAGACCACTAGTTGGCCATCATTGATTTAGAGTATGCATGCAGTGGGGTGCTCCTAAGAAGCACCCCCCAACGTTTGGTAAGGTGCTTTGCCCAGGGCAGCTGCCCCTCCTGCCCGCCCCCCCACACACACACACTTTCCTTGACCTGGCCCTGACCACAGGCACAGCACAATACTGGATTTCTGGCAGAATCAACGTATATTTTTTAACTTGTTGAGTGGATATAATAAAGTGCTTTCAAGCGTATATTTAACAGACCGAAAGAACTCAAATGAGAGAAGTTTACATACAGTGTAAGAGATAACACAGAGCAAAAAGTAAAGCAATTACTTTGTTGATCTTTATAAATAAGTCCCAGAGTTTGCATCCTACAACTCAGTTCTAGAAATTCAATAATCATTTGCATTCCCAAGCAGCAGTTTGCTAATTTGAGAGTTTCAGAAGTTACTAATGATCTGTGTAATCATTACCGAATTTGTAAATGTTTGCTGGAAGAATTGGCAATGCTCCAACTCATAAAGTGCATATCTGCTAGATGTAGACTAAAGTTTGTTATTAGCAAGGTAGAAAAGCGAAGAAAGGCTCTATCGGGTATTCAAGGCATTCCATATCAACAGAAAACTCATCTTGAACTGAAATATCCACATCCGCAACACTCATTATGGACTTGGGAAAAGCCCAAGCATGACCATGGAGGACCCTTGTTTTGTATGGTAGTATCTAATGACTGACGCCTAGAATGAGATATATCAGATTGGCATTGTTCCTGGTAATTTGTATCATATGTGGATTTTTTTAAAGTCAATTTGGGATTCTAAATGTACGATTCCTCTACTAGAGATGAGCAATCTTATGAAAACTTTGTTCAGTTGGTTGTTTGGCCAAAATTTTTAACAATTTGCGAAACACCAAAATTTGGAATTCCCAACTGGAAGTCCCATTATAGTCAATGGAACAAAGGCTCAAGAACACAAATGAAAACTGCCAGACAATATAATCGAATCCTTTTAAAAAAGACAATTCAATCGAATTAAAAAAAGGGGCTATAGCTTCTTCCTTTTTTTTTTTTTTAAATCTTTATTTATAATCCTTTTTTAACAAGTAAATTTACACAATACAAAGCATACTTCTCTTTTACATCATTAACTTAGCTTCTTCCTTTAACCCTTTCATGACCAGAGTTTTTTGAAGCTTAGACACCCAGACCAAGTTTGGAAGCACTGGTATGCGTCAGTTACCTTAGCATAACTATAAAGCCTCGTACACGGATTTTCCAACAACAAAACCGTGGAAAAAAAATGTTTTACTATCCAATGTTAAAACAACAAGGGCAGAAGATTTAATAGATGGAAAGATGACTGGAGGTCTGATTTAAGCTGGATTGTGACAAACAGATTGTTGAGTGGTCTTTAGCCAGTCCCTGTGCCCTGACCTGCTATATTTGCCTTCCCGTGCACAATCTGTACCTCTGACCTGTCTTTGGATATCTGCTTACCTGTTGTGACCTCGCCTAGTAACCTTACTCCGCTTTTGCCTTACATTGCTGTACCTCGCTGCCTGGCTGTGAACTGACCCCGGCTTGTATCCTGACTCTAATGCCCCGTACACACGGTCGTAATTTCCGACGGAAAATGTCCTATCGGACCATGTTGTCGGAAAATCCGACAGTGTGTGGGCGCCATCAGACTTTTTCCGTCGGAAAAAATTTGAGATCCTGCTCTCAAATTTTCCGACAACAAAGTCCGATCGGACTTTTTCCGATCGTGTGTAGCGAATTCCGACGGACAAAGCGCCACGCATGCTCAGATCAAATTACAAGACCAAAGCTATTGGTTACTAGCCTCTACGTAGTTCCGTCGTACGCAACAAACGTCACCACGCTCAGAATGATCGGATTTTCCAACAACTTTGTCCGACCGTGTGTATGCAACACCAGTGTCGGACAAAATCCGTCGGAAAAAATCAGACAGATTTTGTGGTCGGAATTTCCGACCGTGTGTATGGGGCATACCTCTTCCTGATGTTCCTATACCTTGGCGGCCGGTTGTCAATGAACTTTTGGTTTGTTTCCTGGAATCACTCCTGTCTGCTAATCAAGGGTCACCATGTTCTGGTCCCTGGTTCTTGTCTGGTGATCCACGGTCATTTGTATCCTGCAACCAATAGCTGGCGCTGCCTGCTACATCGACATTCATGTCACTCCCTGTCCTCATTAGACACGTACAGAACGCAGAAATTTGCTTTGTTTCATTTTGGATAGGTTCATTATGTTACTAGTTTGCACTTCGTTATTCGTTTGCGGAATTTGTTTTGTTTAGTTTATTTTCAAACAAATTCCACATTTTTGGAAGGATTGATCGACCAATCTGAATTCTGTGTAAAGAATAGCTGGTTGTTAAGGAGCAGGCCGCCAAGCCAGCTGCGGCATCCCTAACAACCAATTGCCGACATTAAAAAAAAATTATAGAATCTTAAAAAAGCATGGGGGTCCCCTCCCAATGGTCTGGTATGGATTGGAGGGGGGGGGGGGGGCACAATGTTTTTTTAAATGAATTTGTCAGTTTATATTCTGCTGTCAGCGATTCGCGCTGACAGGAAATGAGTCATGGTTGTTAAGGACACGGTGGCCGGGAGGGTGCCCCGCTCCTTAAAAAACAGCTATTTTCGATTGAATTTGAATCATTTGTTTCATTTGGATGCTTCAATCATCCAAATTAAACAAATACATTTTGAAATTCATTAAGATTTAATTCAAGTTCATTGAAATTTGTTACTGTTGTATAGTATTATGTATAATAAGGAAAATGTTTTTCAAATTTCAAATTGGAACGAAATTATACGCACATGTCTAGTCCTCACACTTCCTATCACCAGAACCATGGGAGTTGGACAAAGGGTACAAGATAAGCCCACTCTCCAGCTAATTCTCCACCAGGTACGTGACAATAACTCAACAACTAATTCTTATTATTTACAGCAGATCTGAGAACTAGGGGCACACACAGTTGCGCTTTCCTAGTTCTCTGCTGCAAGGTAAATTAACATTCTCAAGACGGGGGCATTTTACATTTGGACTGATAAAGTCATATTGAGATCACAAGATTCTACTTGGGATACGAAATTAGAAGGTTGGGACCTGTTGTGTACTTGGAGTCAAGGTAACAGGCAACAGCAGAAGAAGATTTAAGGCAGAGTCTTTGGTCCCCTTCTCTCAGAAGCCTGTTAGGAATCCAATCTGCTGAATATAACAATGAAATTCAGATTCAGCTTGTGACACACAAAATCATGAATTTCAGTCCAAATCTAATTTCATCCAAATTTTGGAATCAAGTGTTCCTTACTTGAGATTCCAGTTCACCCAACTTCCATCATAAGCAAATGAATAGTGTCACACATTCCCTACAGACTATAAATAGTCTGACCAAAACCATGGACAATAATGCAGGGTTGGCCACCTATTTGTGCATATAACAGCTTCCGCTCTTCTGGAAAGAAAAGCCCATAGCAAAAAATAAATAAATAAGCGTAGGGCTACATGAGAAGAGTACCCAGGTAGGCTGGGCTAGTGATGGTTAATATCCTGGCAGTAGGAAGTTTTGCAGGCAGGGGATTGGCAGGACTAATTAGAAGGGGGAGGCATTGCAGTGGAGAGGTCATGGGTGCAGACATCCGGTCAGCACACGAGGAGAGTAAATGTTCCCGCCCGGTCGCCCTACTGTTTTGAGCTTGGGTCATTTTTTATATGGCTGTTGTTTTTATTTGTATGTGTTTTTCCCTTTTTCGTTTTTCTTTGGGCCCCGCCGCTGTGGAGGGGCCCCCAAGACCCAGAATCCCCCCTGCACCTCTGGCTGGCCTTTTAGAGTGCAGTGAGGAGAGCTGGGAGGAGGTGGAAGGCAGTGATCGGCAGCTCTATGGTGCCTGAGTGGGCGGCGGGATCTCCCTGGGGTTTGTAGTACTCTCAGTGTATACAGTGGAGAGGAGAAGGGAGGGGCCTCTGACCCAGGCAGGTATCAGTTTCACTTTCACTCTGCTTGAACACTGTTGCTGATGCCCGGGTCAGAGGCCCCTCCCCTCTCCGCTGTATACATTCGGAGATAGAACTACTAGCCCCAGGGAGATCCCCCTGCCTGTGGACACCATATAGCTGCCCATCGCCGCCTCCCACCTCCACCAGCCAGGTACAGGGGAACCTCTGCCAGGGGGGGAGTCAGCTGTTTGGGGGCCCAAATGTAAGAGGGGGGGGCTTTCTGGGGACACTAATGTAAGGAAGGGGGCCTCTGGGGACACTAATGTAAGAGGGGGGCTCTCTGGGGACACTAATGTAAGGAGGGGGGCCCTCTGGGGACACTAATGTAAGGACGGGGCCCTCTGGGGACACTGATGTAAAGACGGGGCCCTCTGGGGACACTGATGTAAGAGGGGGCCCTCTCTGGGGACTCTAATGTCAGAGGGGGGGCTCTCTGGGGACACTGTGTAAGGGGGGGCTCTCTGGGGACCCTGTGTAAGGAGGGGCTCTCTGGGGACACTGTGTAAGGAGGGGCTCTCTGGGGACACTTATGTAAGAGGGAAGGCTCTCTTGGGACACTAATGTAGGGGAGGCTCTCTTGGGGGGGGGGGCTCTCTTGGGACCCTGGTGTAAGGGGGGGGGGGGGCTCTCTGGGGACCCTGGTGTAAGGGGGGGCTCTCTGGGGACCCTGGTGTAAGGGGGGGGCTCTCTGGGGACCCTGATGTAAGAAGGGGCTCTCTGAGGACCTGATGTAAGGGGACCTCTGATGTAAGAAGGGGCTCTCTGAGGACCCTGATGTAAGTAGGGAGGATCACTGGGGACCCTGGTGTAAGGAGGAGGCTCTCTGGGGACCCTGGTGTAAGTGGAGGCTCTCTGGGACCCTGATGTAAGGGGAGGCTCTCTGGGGACCCTGATGTAGGGGGGGGGGGACCCTCTGGGGACCCTGGGGACCCTGATGTAGGGGGAGACTCACTGAGGGCCCTGATTTAAGGGGGGCTCTCTGGGGACTCTGATGTAAGGGGGGGCTCTCTGGGGACCCTGATGTAAGGGGAGGCTCTCTGGGGACTCTGATGTAAGGGAGGCTCTCTGGGAAACCTAATGTAGGGGGAGGCTCTCTGGGGACCCTGATGTAGGGGGAGACTCTCTGAGGGCACTGATTTAAGGGGGCTCTCTGGGGACCCTGATGTAAGGAGGCTCTCTGGGGACCCTAATGTAGGGAGGCTCTCTGGGGACCCTGATGTAAGGGGAGGCTCTCTGGGGACCCTGATGTAAGGGGAGGCTCTCTGGGGACCCTAATGTAGGGGGAGGCTCTCTGGGGACCCTGGGGGGCTCTCTGGGGACCCTAATGTAGGGGGAGGCTCTCTGGGGACCCTGATGTAAGGGGGGGCTCTCTGGGGACCCTGATGTAAGGGGGGCTCTCTGGGGACCCTAATGTAGGGGGAGGCTCTCTGGGGACCCTAATGTAGGGGGAGGCTCTCTGGGGACCCTGATGTAAGGGGGGCTCTCTGGGGACCCTAATGTAGGGGGAGGCTCTCTGGGGACCCTGATGTAAGGGGGGGCTCTCTGGGACCCTAATGTAGGGGGAGGCTCTCTAGGGACCCTGATGTAATTGGGGCTCTCTGGGGACCCTTTTGTAGGGGGAGGATCTCTGGGGACCCTGATGTAGGGGAGACTCTCTGAGGACACTGATTTAAGGGGGGCTGTCTGGGGCCCCTTGTGTAAGGGGGGCTCTCTGGGGGGACCTTGGTGTAAGGGGGGCTCTCTGAGGACCCTGATGTAAGGGGGGCTCTCTGAGGACCCTGATGTAAGGGGGTGCTCTATGGGGACCTCATTCTGTTCTATATTGTTGTACTTGTTCTTTGACTGTTTTGTTTAAAGGAGGGAGGCTTGTTTTGGGAGCACTGAAGTGTCAGGTGTGACTGTGGGGCAATGGCAAATGGTTTACATAGCTCACGGCATCACACGTCAAGTAGAGGGCCCCTTAGCAGAATTTGTGCTTAGGGCCCCAGGGAGATTACAGTTCTACCCAACTGCCATCACAAGCAAAGGAATAGTGTCACATACTCCCTACAGACTCTAAATAGTCTTGCCTTCTTTATGGTGAGTACAATGGAAAGACAAGAGCTGTAAAATTCTTAGTATGGAGCTACGGTTTTTCCACTGTACTCACTTTAGGTACTCTGGGGACCTATTGGACTTGGCGGTATCTAGAGAACATCCATTTCTTTAAAATTAAGGACTACTCTTTATATTGGGGTCCAGGACCCCACCAACATCTTTACCTCTTGAGCCTTTATTACAATGACACTTTTGCTATGACTTTGGACAGTGAAAGAACCAAATATGAGCATCTTGTCACTTTGGACTCTAATGCCGCGTACACACGGTCGGAATTTCCGATGGAAACAGTCCGATGGGAGCTTTTCATTGGATTTTCTGACCGTGTGTATGCCCATCGGTCTTTTTCTGTCGGCATTTCCGACAGACTTTGGATTGAGAACCTGTTCTTAATTTTTCCGAAGGAAAAATCTGATTTTCCGATCGTGTGTATGCAATTCCAACACGCAAAATTCCGACGCATGCTCGGAAACAATTCGACGCATGCTCGGAAGCATTAAACTTCCCTTTTATAGTGCCGTCGAACGTGTTGTATGCCGCGGTATTATTGACCGTCAGAATTTGGTGTGACCGTGTGTAGGCAAGACGGTTTGAGCGAAATTCCGTCGGAATTCAATGGGGGAAAAGCATCAGAGCTTTTTCCGACGAGAATTCCGGCCGTGTGTAAGCGGCATAAGAGATATAAAGAGCCACCAGGTGATGCAAACTACCAGATGCCACTCAAAACTGAAGAGGGAATCTAAGGACAAGGGTGTAACCAAATTGTATCCTCCTCTGTATTATTGTGAAGAAGGCTGAAAATAGAGCAAAGCAAACCACAGGGTGCACGGAAAACACAGGCCAGCCTTGATGAGAGGTGATGAAATTGATATCCATGTGTTGGCAAAGGTCAATCTGATTTGGGATGTGTGAATAGCACAGAGGGCCGTAGACAATGGGACTTCTTGATGGAAAGGAGAATGATGAGGCTGAAGAAAAGAATTGCTGACGGTGGCTGATAAATGTGGAGATGTTGAATGACTCTGCTTCAGAGCTTTTCACTCGTACCTCGCAACTGCATGTGTCACAGCTGTCACTATATCCTGCATACCTTACTCCACAATGGTGACTACTCCCTGTACCGCTTACATGCTCAATATTTCCTGTACTGGTGATTACACTATACGGCCAAATGTTTATAGACCCCTGACCATCTCTGTATATGAGCTTGTTGGACATTCCATTCCAAAACCATGCAGGGCTGGCCACCCATTTACACATATAACAGCCTCCACTCTTCTGGAAAGGCTTTCCATAAGATTTTGGATTGTGTCTATGGGAATTTGTGCCCATGCAGCCAAAAGAGCATTTGTGAGAAGAAGACCTGGCTCACAATCGGGGAGTGTGATGATACACCCCTGAGGACAGGTCTATGGTGGTATGGGCTCAGAGAAAGTAGTCTGGATGATGCTAGGCCTCATTGAACCATTTTTGGGTTGCTGGGGAAATTAATTTACCAATCAGAATTACGTAAGTTGCTTAGGAGTTAGGCCTCATTGAACCACTTTTGGGGTGCTGGGGAAATGAATCTACCAATCAGAACTACGTAAGTTGCTTAGACATTGTAAAGCAATTTAAATAAGTTAACACCCAACTTGTCACATGCACACCTTGAGGAGACTACAAGTGGTCGTGCCAACACGAAGTGTATAGGCATGGGCCAACCATGTCACCATCAGGAAGCCGGCCCAAAGTAATGATGTGCCGCCAATGCTAGAGCCAGAGCATGTAGATCGGAAGTGGCTGAAAGTGGCTCTAGTAGATCACCAAAAGAAAGCTCTATTTGTGTAAAAAAAATTATAAAAATTTCTTATGGGTAAAGTGTTGCTTGACCGCGCAATTGTCATTCAAAGTGTGACAGCGCTGAAAGCTGAAAACTGGTCTGGGCAGTAAGTGGGAGAAAGTGCCCGGTATTGAGGTGGTTAACCTGGGTACTAACTTCTTGGTCCTGCCCAACTGTTGTACAGCCATGGTGTGTTTTTTGTTTCAGCTGTTGGCAGATGGGGTGGAGAGTGGGCATGTTAGAGCACAGTGTGGCAGCAGAAACTGTTAGAGCAGACATGAAGCCATGGCCCACAAGTTGCCAGCCACTAATTCTGAGCCTGCATTCAGAAAGTGGGTGCCCCTCCTACTGCTGTGCCTAGGGCGGCTCCCCCTCCTGCCCACCCCTTGTCCCTGCCCTGGGCTGCATTTCGATCAGTAAAAAAAAAAAAAGTCTGAACAAATAAAATGTGACATTTTATGGCGTCCATCTTTGTTGGGGGATATGTTGGGGCAGTGTTTCTCAACTCCAGTCCTCAAGGCACCCAAACAGGTCATGTTTTCAGGATTTCCCTCAGATT
Organism: Lithobates sylvaticus; assembly: GCA_028564925.1. Taxonomy (NCBI): domain Eukaryota; kingdom Metazoa; phylum Chordata; class Amphibia; order Anura; family Ranidae; genus Lithobates; species Lithobates sylvaticus. The sequence continues at coordinate 487,106,066 of CM053027.1, forward strand.
AAACGGCTGTGGTGATTACCAAGGCAGTGAAACTAATCAAATGACCTGTGCAAAATAATGGAGAGCCTGAAAACATGACCTGTTGGGGCGCCTTGAGGACTGGAGTTGAGAAACACTGTGTTGGGGGATATGTTGGGGGATTCAACTTTCTCACCTCTTGGTGTGGGTGATCCGGAGGATTGGGCTTTCCTGCCCTGCCCCCCCCCCCTTTTGGCCGTCAGTGGGGTGACCGCCCTGTCTTCTATCTTCTTAGACGGCTTAGAGCCAACTCTCCTTGTTTTTAATAAAAACCTTTGATGTGATACAACAAGATACCTGCTTGTACACGATATCATAGATACCTTCACCACTTGCCCCCGATGAAGAGGAAAAACGCACAACCTTAAAACGCGTTGGGTATCACTCTATTCGTGTGTCCAAGAGTAATACAAATTCAGTGGTTGTGATGTCATGAGCATTGTTGTTTATATCACTTAATTTGCATCTGTTCAAATGTACTGTACCTGACACAGTCCAGTCTGTGTCCTTTTATGCTTTGTGTTATTAAAATGTATATTTTTATTATACCGAATTGTCTTATGCTAAATTGGAGTTTCTGCCCCAAAAAGTCCCATTTGAGGGTCTCTGTTTTTTCTATATATATAATTGAAAGGAAAATGTATTTTTGCAGTGTTAGCCCCCGTACACACGGTCGGAAAATCCAACCACAAAATCCGTCCGATTTTTTCCACTGGATTTCGTCCGAAACTGGTGTTGCATTCACGTGGTCGGATAAAGTTGTCGGAAAATCCGATCATTCCGAACGTGGTGATGTTCGTACGTAGAGGCTAGTAGCCAATAGCTTTGGTCTCGTAATTTGATCTGAGCACACATGGCACTTTGTCCTTCGGAATTCCCTACACAAGATCGGAAAATGTCCGATCGGACTTTGTTGTCGGAAAATTTGAGATGCTGCTCTCAAACTTTTTTCGTCGGAAATTCCAACGGAAAAAGCCCGCTAGAGCCCACACACGATCGGATTTTCGAACAACATAATCCGATCGGACTTTTTCCATCGGAATATCCGACCGTGTGTACGGGGCATAAGTCAGTAGAGAGAAGCAAATTGATGTTAATAAAGGGCTAGTCTTCGGCTCTTCTAAAAATTTGTCCGGCATTGACTGTAATGCCACGTACACACGATCGGAATTCTCGTCGGAAAAGCCTTGGATGTTTTTTCAGACGGAATTCCGCTCAAGCTTGGCTTGCATACACACGGTCACACAAAAGTTCTCTGAACTTTCGACCGTCAAGAACGCGGTGATGTACAACACTACGACGAGCCGAGAAAATTAAGTTCAATGTTTCCGTCAAATTGTTTCTGAGCATGCGTCACAATTTTGCGCATTGGAATTGGTACAGACGATCAGATTTTCCAATAATGCCGCGTAAACACGAAGGGACATTCCCGCGGGATTGTCCGCTGGACTCGAGTCTGCCGGACAGTCCGATCGTGTGTGGGCCTTCGACTGACTTTTTTTCCCAAAAGTCCGGCGGACTAGGTTCTAAGTTTTGTTTTAAAATTATCCGCTGGACTTGGCAGTCCGGCGGACAATACGGCCGTCTGTAGTATGGTCCGGCGGACCAAAAAGGAAGCATGCTCAGTAGCTAAGTATTTTTCTAGTATTTTTCTTTTTCTAGTCCCGTCGTACGTGCTGTACATCATTGCGTGAACCGCCGGACTTTTAGCGTGATCGTGTGTGGTCAAGTCCGTTCGCTTTCAAGTCCGGCGAAGCCCAGCTGGAAAGTCTGGCGGTTTGTCCGCTGGACTAGGTCCAGCGGACAAAGTCCCTTTGTGTGTACGCGGCATAAGAGTTTTTTCCGTCTGAAAAATTGAGAACCAGCTCTCAATCTTTTGCTGGCAGAAATTCCAACAGCAAAAGTCTGATGGAGCATACACACGGTCGGAATTTCCGACGAAAAGCCCACACCGGCCTTTTGCTGGCGGAAATTCCCACCGTGTGTACGCGGCATTACAGTGTACAGAAAAATCACATACAAACCTGAAAGCGTGTCTTTTCCCATCTAGTGAATTTATTACACTGTATCCAGCTATTTCCTAAGTGTACATTAATCACTTTGGAAAGTGTATGAATTTCCCAGTTATTGGAGCGATATAATTCAGATATCCATTTCATAATCACCGTCACATCCACTGGAACTACAAGCATCACAAGCCCTCGAGCTGGTGTTAAGACAAATCAAAGACTGAGCTGCCTCCATTATGATGATAAGCTGTGCTATCAGCATGATGGGAGACTAACCCAATTTACAGCGGCTTAATACGTCTCTGTCATACATCCTCTGTACGCTGAGCTCCCGAGGAGATCAGGACGGATTTGTATCTTTCAACATCCCATCTGGTGCTCACAGAGTTAAAACATTCCATTAAGATTTGAAAATCCCCAAAACTATTTTTTTTATACAATCAACTATTGTCCCAGTTGCATATCCCTAGAGGTAGATGAGGCCCACCGCAGAGGCCCCCCGAGCTGCCGAATTTGCCTCCGTTCAGGCAATTACTAACCACCAGTAACCACTGTGCCCGTCGCTTCAGAAGCCGATGGAACGCACATGTTTAAATGTAATGCAACCAGTGCCAGGACAAGGTCATCTAGAGCCCAGGGCGAACATGCCAAACTGCGCCCAGCCCAAGATGTATGAGCATCATGTGTCACCCCACTGCCCCCCTCACCCCAAAAAAATTGAGCACTAACCTGCATACCTACCCTATAATAATAAATCCCCCCTCCTCCCAGTACAAATCTTTGACCCCTATCCCCCAAATCCTCCTAGGTTATGCGATACCCCCCCCCCCCCCCAAAAAAAAGATCACCTCTCCTAGCACAAATCCTCTACCTCTCATCTGAATATACATCCTCTCCCCCCACTCCAAAACCCTCCCAGCATAAATACCCAGAACTACCATATCACCTCTTCTAGCACAAACCCCTCACTCCCCCCCTCCTAGCACAAGTCCTTTTGCCCCATCCCCCTGCCAACACAAATGCGTGCTTACCCCCTAATAACAAATTCCCAAATCCTCCTAGTACAAATGCTTACCCCCCCCCCAAAAAAAAAAATCCCCTCTCCTAGAACAAATCCTCTACCCCTCAAATTTCCCATCTGAATATACACCCCCCACTCCAAAACCCTCCTCCCAGCACAAATCCCCCCATCCCCCCTCCTAGCATGAATCCTCCCCCCAAAAAATGTCCCCTACTAGCACAAATCCCCTCTACCATATCATCTCTTCTAGCACAATCTCCCCACACATCCCATCGCCCCAGCCTCCCCAATTCACAATATCCTCCTACCACAAATGACCCCCCCCCCCAAAAAAAAATCCCTTCTCCAACACAAATCCTTTACCCCTCAAATTCCACATCTGAATATACACTCTCCCCCATCCCCCCCTCCTAGCACAAATCCTCTCTCCAAAAAAATGACCCTCCTAGCACAAATCCCCTCTACGACATCATCAATCCTAGCACACCCCTCCCCTACTCAAATTTATTTTCCAAGAACAATTTATCCCCTGCCACCCCCAAATTCCCAATTTCAACACAATTCCCTTCCCCCAATCTTCTTGCAGCCCCCCCCCCAATGCACATGATACCACAGTGTCCCAGTTAGCCGCCCTCAGTCCCTATGATGCTGTGTCTCTGGCAATGCAAGGGTGTTGCCCTTGTTGCATGCACAGTAACTCTAGATGGTCTTCATTATGGGCAGTGCCCACATAAATAGAGATGCACTTTAGGCAATCCACTCTTGTAAAATGGTGGGGTCTGGGCAGGACTGAGAGGTCACTGGGCAGACCTAAGAAAGACTGTTGGCAGGGTCAACTGTGTCCCAAGGGGTCGGGACTGAAATGTTGGTAAATATATCCATTGGGCTCCACTATCTTTGTCTTGCACAGCATTGAGAAGGTGACGTCAGGCTGTCAGTTACAGCCCATATGTCAAAGACATGTTTCCTGTGCTTGACTTGCTTCACTGTTCTCTGCCTACAATAGAGTGGATAGAGATGGTGGCTGGGATTATCAGATGACTTGTCTAAACTTGCATATCGGTGGGGCGTGGTCAAGCTGGCGACCTGAGCAGACGTGTGTCGTGAGAGCTCCGCTCCAGCCTGGACAATTTATCCTGATAAAACTGCTAACACCGACATATCTCACCCTGCTAACCGGTGGAGACCTCGGGTATGAGAAGAAACAAGCCTAGTGCTAAGAGGAAGACCCCTTCGGTGCCCGTACCTTCTCCAGCACGCCAGACGCGCGGCACACCACTTCCCGCCGGCACGCACATGGCCACGCAGACTCCAGCCCCGGATCCATCCAAGGTGGAGGAGGATAGATTCCAGGCCCTAATGCAGGCGATTTCGGGCTGCGAATCGGCCCTCACGGCCAAAATAGATGTTATACAGACAGACGTGGGTCTGATACGCAGAGACATGGATAAGATCCGCGAGAGATTGGGAGAGGCCGAGCGCCGCGTGGGGGACACGGAAGACTCCATTAGAGACCACCGCGCCTCCCTCCACACACTGCAGGTGAGGGTCAAAGCGTTGGAGACCCGAGCGGAGGACAGCGAAAACCGGAGCCGGAGGAACAATCTCCGTGTGGTGGGCCTGCCGGAGGGGTCGGAGGGCCAAGACCCAGTGGCGTTCACCGAACATATGCTCCGTACCCTGCTGCCCACAGCCGCTTTCTCATCACACTTTGCGGTAGAGAGAGCACACCGAATGCCCCCAGTCCGTGGCCCGCCTGGAGCGCCCCCCCGCACATTCATCTTCCGCCTGCTAAACTTCCGAGACCGGGACTTGGTGCTCCGGGAGGCCAGGAAGGTGCCGGAACTTAGATTCACCAACGCAAGGATCATGCTATTCCCGGACTACTCAGTAGAGACCCAGAGGCAGAGGAGAACCTTCGATCAGGTGAAAGCCCAACTACGCGCAAGAAATATTAAGTACAGTATGCTGTTCCCGGCTCGCCTGCGAGTGATCGATGGAGAATCCACCCGTTATTTCACGATACCCGAGGAAGCATCCCGATGGCTGGACACCCTGCCTGGACCCCGGTAACGTTACCATCTTCACCAGTTTTTTACTTTTTCCCCTTTTTTTTTTTTCTCTTCTCTCTGAGCTGTGTGTCTCCGCTTCTCCTGACCTGGCCTATCTCCCCTGATCCTTCTCCCCGCCACGTGAGACTGTCAGTTGGCGCCTGATATCTGATTATGTGCCGCACCGGACGCCTTGCAACCCTTGCTCTCTCCCTGCCCCCTGATGCCGGTCTAACCAGACGAACTGCCACTTCGCATTGCAGGGGAGGTCGGGGGACAGATGGCCCCCACACCGGATAGACTGTGATGATACCCAGCCGCCACGGGCCCTCTGTCCGTACCTCTGGCCCCCCCTGTGATCAATCTCCTTGCTCGCCCTGTGGGGAAGAGAAGCTTTGCTCCCCGGTGAACTGTGAGGGGAGCGGGGAATATGATGTAGGCCCCAGATTGGATCCTACGAGGCCATTGCTGGTCAGGGTATAATACCTACCAGAACTTATGAGACACCACACAGAACGGTAACATAAGAATATACAAGATTGTGCCCTTAGCGGCTGCTAAGTGTTCCTAACCAAAACCTTTCTTTATTGCTGAGTTATAGGTATAACTGTTTAGATGTCGGTTATGATTCCTGATTATTCCGGGTTGGGGTCGGGAGCTAGAGACGACTGTATACACCAGCGTCTAGCGCCACCCAGGTACCCTCCAGGCATTCTCTGCGCCCCCGCAGGAGAATTACCTGACTCGCTCCAGTTGAGCTGATTTACTGGTTTAGGGAATGGGCACTCCGAGTTCCCCAACGGTTGTGCAGGGTGGGGGGCGGGCAGGGGGGGGGGAAGGGATGGGGTTACTTTTGTTCAAATGTTTATTTTTTACTAATGTATGGTCACTGCACATGATGGAAGCCACACCAACTGGTATCTTATGGAGGGAGGTAACTCTTCAACAGCCTGCCACGTTACAGGGAACCCTTAGGCATGTAGGGGTAGTCAGGGATGAGCGGGGGGGGGGGGACCTCCCACAGGCCCTAGATATAGCTACTCCCCCTTAAGCCACACAATACAGACACCGCCATGGCTCAGCTGAAACTCATGTCATGGAACGTTAGGGGACTAAATGACAAACTTAAACGAACCCTGGTCCTGACCTATATTAAGAAGTATAGTCCCCATATATGCATCCTACAGGAGACCCACCTAACGGGAGGTAGAGTAATGGGCTTAAAGAAACCCTGGATTGGCCATTGTTATCATGCTACTTATTCCAACTACGCACGGGGGGTCAGTGTACTAATCCACAAATCTCTGACACATGAGCTGCTAGATGTAAAGATCGACCCAGGGGGTAGATATGTAATTTTGCACATGGTCATAGACACAATAGAGTTAATACTGGTGGGGCTGTACATGCCGCCTCCGGCCTCTATGACACTCCTGCAAAAACTAGTTCCTATCCTTGCCAACTACCCCACGGACAACCTGCTCATTGCGGGGGACTTCAACATGGTACTTAACCCCTCATTGGACAGATTGACACAAAGTACAGTTGAGGACTCCCCACTATCCAAGTGGGTCTCCCTATATGGCATGACGGACGTGTGGCGTTGGAAATACCCAAACGACCGGGCCTTCACATGTCACTCGGCCTCCCATAGGGCCATGTCCAGAATCGACCTTGTCCTGGCCAGCGGTGGATTGCTGTCTCGGGTAAGGGCGATTGAAATGTTGCCGCGAGGCATATCTGATCATGCTCCCATGCTGTGCACTGTCCAGACCTGCACCCCACCCTCGGAAAGAACTTGGAGACTATCCCGATACTGGATCGCTGATCCGAGGGTGGAGGAAGAGGTTGACTCTCAGATCCAGACGTTCTGGACGGCGAACGCAAATTCTGCGTCAGTGCACAGTGTATGGGATGCCTTTAAGGCCTATGTACGCGGCTCCTACATGTCATCCATCTCTAAGGCCAGGCGGGATTGCACTATAGCACTGCAGGAAGCTGAGGGTAAGGCCAGTGAACTAGAAACCAGGTATGCCTCCACTCAGAACCCGGTTACATATATAGACATGCAAAATGCACACAGGGAGGCAATGCTACTCAGAATCTCCCAGGCCAATAAGCAGCAGTTAGCACAGACCCACCGAATTTTTGAGCAGGGGGGCAAGACTGGGCGCCTATTGGCCTGGTTGGCCAGGGAACAACAACCCCCCACATCCATAGCCCGGGTTCGAGCCCAGGATGGGATGATACTCTTAGACCCCATGCTCATAAATGCTAGATTTGCTTCCTACTATGAGGAGCTCTACTCCTCCAAAGTGGATTATACCACACCTGAACTACACTCTTTTCTAGATAGGATAACCTTCCCCTCGTTATCTAGTGAGGCCCGGGATAAACTTGACAGTGAAATAACCGAAAAGGAGGTCCAACAGGCCCTGGGGGAACTGCAAGCGGGGAAAACGCCAGGCACCGACGGTATTCCACCGGAATTCTATAAACACTATGGGGAACAAGTGATACCGAAATTGCATCAAACCATAGTAAAATCTCTGGGAGAAGGGACTCTCCCAGCATCTATGGCAGAAGCAATCATAGTGGTGATAGCTAAGCCGGGCAAGGACCCAGAGCTATGCTCCTCCTATCGTCCCATCTCCTTGCTAAACGCTGACGCTAAGGTGCTCACTAAAGTATTGGCAAGAAGGTTGAATGAGGTGATCCTTTCCCTGGTACATGGGGATCAATCGGGCTTTATGCCCGGCAAAGGGACGGACATAAATCTAAGACGCCTGTACTCGGTCCTGGGATCTCACTCACTGTTAGCCCCAGCGGATGCAGTGGCCTCCCTAGACGCCGAGAAAGCGTTCGATTCAGTGGAATGGAACTATCTTTGGGAGGTCCTGCACCGCTTTGGCTTTGGCCCCCGGTTTATCTCTTGGGTTAGGTCCCTTTATGCCGCCCCGAGGGCCAGGGTACGCACGGGTTCGATCATCTCTTCCCCATTTCTCCTCCACAGGGGCACAAGACAAGGGTGCCCTCTTTCGCCGACGCTGTTTGCGTTGGCGGTGGAACCCATGGCGATCCTGGTACGTGAATCTCCAGAAATTCACGGAATCCCCTTGGGCCCTGTGGAGGAGAGAATATCCCTTTATGCGGACGACACCCTCCTCTTTATAAGGGACGCGCCCGCGTGCCTCGACAAGGCTCTCGACCTTATTAACACCTTTGGCCGGTATTCGGGCATCCGGGTCAACTGGGGCAAGTCAGCATTATTCGCACTTCACCCCTCAGACACTAATCTACCAACTAACACACCTCTACAAATAGTCTCCCAATTTAAATATCTAGGTGTCAATATTCATAGAGACCTGCGCCAATTTATCCCCCTTAATCTGGACGTAGTTCTGGCCTCCCTGGCCCAAAGTTGTGCATCTTGGAAAACCCTCCCCCTAACGCCCGTGGGGAGAGTCAATCTAGTGAAAATGGCAATTCTCCCCAAGTTCACTTACCTGTTTAGACATACACCAGTGCCCATCCCACAAACCTTCTTCAGGAAACTAAATAGTATACTTATACCATTTATCTGGAACGGGGCCACACCTAGAATAGCACACAGCACACTGCAGCTCCCCATGTCACTGGGGGGCCTCGCACTGCCCTGCTTCCTGAAATACTACTGGGCGGCGGTCCTAGTGACGGTCAAGTGGTGGTTGGCAGAGGACCTGCCTAACCCTGCGGCTAAATTGGAGGCGGCACTGCTGGGATCGCACTCGGCACTACAGAACCTGATTCATAGGGGCCCCAAATCAAGCCCAAACGTGACCCCCTCAATGCGGGTGACGCTGCGGGTCTGGGATACAATTAGAGGGAAGATAGAGGAGCCACATACCTGGTCCCCGAACACCCCGCTATGGAATAACCCAAGACTCCCTCAATTTAGCACCATCCCTGACCCGACAATATGGATACGCAATGGGATCACTACCCTGGCTGATATCGTCTCGGGTAATACACTACTCCCCTTTAACGACTTAAAAAGGAGGCACGAACTCCCTAATTATATGTTTTTCAGATACTTCCAACTGAGGCATGCATACTCCGCGCAGTTTCCCCAGCCTATCACTTTGAAAACTAACCCCATAGAAGATCTCCTTAACGGAGACAGAGATGTGAAACCACTCTCGGCTCTCTACACGGTACTTATAGGTCTGGATACGTCTTCGGTGTCCAGGCTGTTTGACAAATGGAAGGCAGCTATCCCAGACATGGCGGATGACGATTGGGAGGAAGGTATACAGCAATACCTCCCGCTCATGATATCCTCCCGGGATCGCTATACGCAGCTCAGATTTATCCACCAGGCATATTATTCTCCAAAACGACTAGCTGGTATATACCCCAATAGGAGTGACCTCTGCCCTAAATGTATGTTGGTCACGGGGACCTTTATGCATGTGATTTGGTCCTGTGACCGTCTTCAGACTTACTGGAGGGCGGTCACGGCTGAAATCAATGCAATAGGGCAGATACATGTGCCGTGTAGCCCACTGCCTCTCTTATTGGGGATAGTAGACACCATACAAACAACCCAAGCAAAGAAGCTTTTTGTCTTTTACACAGCCTTCTACGCCAGGAAGGCGATCCTACTTAAGTGGAACGACCCCTGTCCCCCCACAATTTCCCAATGGAAGGCACTAGTGGATGCAGCACTCCCAATGTATAAACTGACATATATGGGTCGTAACTGTCCCAAAAAGTTTGACAAAATATGGGCGGCCTGGGCACAGGAAAGGCAGATAGATCTCCCAGGGAGTCCTGGCTGACGCCATCCGTGCCCCAACAGCGAATGGTGAAGACACAAAAGAGGACTAGGAGGGTCTTATGTCCCAAGGGACGGGTCTCTATGGCATACCGATATCTAGGTGGTGGGCCCTGTGGGGATGTACCCTGCGGCATGCGCAAAAAAGCATAGGATATCATAGCTATTTCCTTGACCACTAACTACATAGGGAGAACAACTGCTAATGACTTTGAAACTGGCTGTATGTACCTGTGGAATGTCACTGACTAATAACACCTAACGTCGTAATAGAAGCTGGCTGTTAGATGAATAACTGTTCATTTATTGTACAACCCTTTTTCCTAAAGTGATACCTCTTGAAACGCATGAAAAGTGTACCAATGTCATAACCTGTTCTGAGAAAATTTGAATAAAGTTTTTTGTTAAAAAAAAAAATTTGAATAAAGTTTTTTGTTAAAAAAAAAAAGGTACAGTCCAAAGGCACATTTAGGTGGGATTTGGGACCTTCAGTTTTCCCAGGATCCCACGAGAAGGGCCACTAAACGCACCGTGCCTAGGCATGCATGCCAGAAGCCATTGTGTAGGGTGAGTATTTAGTACATTTACATTTTTCTTCTGAGGTTCATTTATTCCACTTGGCTTTTTTAAACATGGGGGCAGCAAGATAAGCATTTTCATGTAAAGTCTACTTTTATAACATCCAGTAGACTTGCGGAAAACCACACCACTCTAAATTCCAGAGTGTTCCTTTCAGCTATGGGTAAACCACAGTGCTGGTCACAGGAGCCCATTCCTGCTCCATGTGTCATCCACGTAACATCCAACGAGGTCACTTCATAAAAACAAGCTTTATTTGGCCAAGTAGGCACACTGTGAGTCCCTGCCCGGGAACTGGCTGACACATTTCAAAGTAAAGCGCGTTAGGAGAGGTGGTTTATGGATGGGGACTCACAATGTGCCCACTTACCTCAATAAATCTTGTTTTAATGGACGTGCAGGCCTCCGTTTCTTCCACTTAAAAGAGAGATGTTGCTTTGGGTGCCAGAAGTTGTGTGCTGTGGTGGAGACATACAGCACAAACATCCTTAGTCATCCCAACCCGGATAATGTCCTGGAATCACAGTTTCACCCTTATTTAAGTTACTGTGCATGGGCACACACTCAAGAAGGCATTCATTACAGTAATTGGGGGCCATGAGTGGGTGGTGTTTACATACAGTAATAATAGACGGGATTAGGGTGGCCCACTCAAATTAGTAAGCAGGGTGTGGGCAGGCATCAAACAGACTGTTGGTGGGGTCAACTGTGTCCCACCGGACTGAAACGTTGGAAAGTCTGTCCAGTTATTCTCTATTGGCCTCACCATCTTGCCTCTTGCACAGCCTAGAAAAGGTGAAGTCAAAGTGTAAGTCATAGGCCAGCATGTCAAAGACGTCACTGCCCTTCCCGTGCTTGACTTACTTCACTGTTCTCTGCCTACAACACAATAGTTAGGGATGCCGCGTACACACAGTCAGAATTTCCAATGGAAACAGTCCGATGGGAGCTTTTCGTCGAATTTTCCGACCGTGTGTACGCCCATCGGTCTTTTTCTGTCGGAATTTCCGACAGACTTTGGATTGAGAACCTGTTCTTAATTTTTCCGACGGAAAACCTTTCTATCGGATTTTCCAATCGTGTGTATGCAATTCCGACACGCAAAATTCTGACGCATGCTTGGAAACAATTCGACGCATGCTCAGAAGCATTAAACTTCCCTTTTATAGTGCAGTCGAACGTTTTTTAAGGCGTGGTGTTATTGACCGTCGGAATTTGGTGTGACCGTGTGTAGGCAAGACTGTTTGAGCGAAATTCCGTCGGAATTCCGACGGGAAAATCATCAGAGCTTTTTTCCGACGAGAATTCTGACGTGTGTACGTGGCATAAGAAGGGGGCAAGCGGACATCTTGTTACACCCACCGGAGTTTTGCATTTTACACTTATTTTTAACAGTAAACTGAGTTGAAATGCAGTGAAAATGCGTGTACTTAGAACTCGTCTGAATGTTTAGATGTTTAATTTTAAAAGCAGTGGCAAGCCTGCTGATCTCACAGGTTTGCTAATAGGACAGAAGTTTGCTGCTTTTAAAATTCAACATCTAAAAAAACGGAGCTCTAAGTACTGTATTTCACTATATAAGCTCAGATTATAGTTAAAAATAAGTGTAAAATTCAAAACTACGGTGGGTGTAACAAGATGTCCGCTTGCCCCCTTCCCACTGTATCCTTACTGTGGAGGAGTGTGGGGTGTAGCAAGATGGCGGCGATGAAACGCCACTTCCATTACACATTCTGACGGGTCGTCAAATCTGACGAAACACAGGAGAGTGTGCTTAGCTGGGGAAACCCCTACTCCTCTCCTGAAGACTCCAGGGATGTATGACATAATTTGCCCAGGCAAGAAACCAGGAAGTAAGTAAATAAATGTAAAAAAAACTGTTTAAAACAATTAAATATAATACATCTTACTATCTATTTACTAATGCTAGCAGCATGAGGATTAAAAATAATTAATGTTGATTGGGGGAGTGAAGTTCCACTTTAAGATATTGAAAGTGCAAGCTTTAAGGATGACTTAGATCCCTTCTTCAGGCTTAAGTTATCTCGAAAGTGCAACTTTAATATCTTAAAAGTGGAACTTTTGAAAGGTTCTCTCCCCCCTCCACTTTTTACACATTGGCAAGAAAACAAATAAGTATTTGAAAAGTAAGTAACTTTTTTTTTAAATCTTCTATTTATTTTTTACTTGCTAAATCCTAGCCTAGGCTAGGATGATGTCAAAGCACCCCTGCATCTGCAGACATGTCACAGGCCTGAGAGACCCTGCGGCATGTGTGTATCTCACAATCTTCTTCCTACAATGTGTGGCATGGCCATCCCAGGAACCATTTGCAAAGGTTGCCCCCTTTCTCCAGTAGCGCCATCTTTAATGAAGATCTGATGCATGTGCAGAGCCTCTGCCAGGTCTTGGGACCTGGCAAAGCCTGTGGCGTGTCTATGCACACACCATATTAGTTCTCTGATAGAGACTCCGTGGCATGTGTGCGCATGCCATGAGCAACAACTTTTAAAATTGCAGTTTGGGGTGTGTGATGTAGCTATCTCAGAGATGTTATGCATCTGCACCCACGCCGGAGCCGGAGAACTGGCCGGGAGACCTGTGACCTGTCTGTGCTGGAGCCGGGAATCTGACCCATGAGCAGACAAGTTGGGGTTGATATACTAAGGGCAAATAGACTCTTAGCCCCCGTACACACAGTCGGAAATTCAAACCACAAAATCCGTCGGATTTTTTCCAACGGATTTTGTCCGACACTGGTGTTGCATACACACGGTCGGACATAGTTGTCGGAAAATCCGATCATTCTGAACATGGTGACGTTCGTTGCGTACGGCGGAACTACGTAGAGGCTAGTAGCCAATAGCTTTGGTCTCGTAATTTGATCTGAGCATGCGTGGCACATTGTCCGTCGGAATTCCCTACACACGATCGGAAAAGGTCAGATTGGATTTTGTTGTCGGAAAATTTGAGAGCAGGATCCCAAATTTTTTCCGGCGGAAATTCCGACGCAAAAAGTCCGATGGAGCCCACACGCGGCCGGATTTTCCGACAACATGGTCTGATCGGACATTTTCCGTCTGAATTTCCAACCGTGTGTACGGGGCATAACTCTTATGCCGCGTACACACGACCGGACTTTTCGACGGACTAGGTCCAACGGTCTTCCCGACGGACTTTCGGAATGAACGGACTTGGCAACACACAATCACACCAAAGTCCGACGGATTCGAACGTGATGACGTACGACCAGACTAAAATAAGGAAGTTCATAGCCAGTAGCCAATAGCTGCCCTAGCGTCGTTTTTTGTCTGTCGGACTAGCATGCACACAAACGGATTTCTCGATAGGAACTGGGTCTGGGGGAGTTACGGCGGAAAATTTTGAAAAATGTTCTATTTCTAAAGTCGGTCAGATTTTTGGACAGCAAAGGTCCGATGGAGCCCACACACGATCGACTTGTCCGACGGATTTGTTCCGTCGGACCTTTGCTGTCGAAAAGTCCGGTCGTGTGTACGCAGCATTTAGAAATTTTACAAGTGCAGTTTCTCCAGAGCTTAGTAAATGAGGTAAAGCTTCACTTTGCAAATACCCAATCATGTGCAAGGAAAATAAAATAAACAGCATTTTTGCTTGCACATGATTGGATGATGGAAGTCAACAGAGCTTCCCCTCAATTGCTAATATCTGGAGCAACTGCATTTGCAGAGTGCACAGTATTTTCCATTGTAAAATGAACCCCATTGTGGGGGGGCTGCCAAGTGCCATAAATTAGAGATTACGGCAGGGGTTAGGCAGAGTGAAATTAGCCAATAAAAGAGTATCACTTAAACTCCAAGCTTTCTTCAAGAACACATATGTCAAACGCAAGTCCCGCGGGCTGAATCCGGCCCTCCAGGCCTTGTCATGTGGCCCCTGCATGTAGTCTTGCAGCTGGAACGTGGAGGAACTCCATTCCACCACCTCCGGCTCTCACCATTTGCTCCTTGCTGTCACTTGTAAACACAGAAGCCTTCTTTGTTTACAAGGGACAGCTTTGCTCTCAGCCGCAGATCTCTGCATGCAATCATGGCGGGGACAGACCTCCAGAATCAGAGAGAACGAACTCCCTGCAAGGTGAGGCAGAACCGCCTACACAGGGAGGTACTAGAGCTGGGCAAGGTACGAGAGAGAGATGGGAGGAAGCTACAGGGGGTTAGGGTTACACTTTGTGCATAGTGCACCCCTAAAGCCTGCATTCTGTACACAGTGCACCCCTGAACTTTGTACATAACGCACTTCTGAAATCTGCACTCTGTGCATAGCGCACTCCTGAACATTGCACTCTGTACATAACGCACCCCTGAACCCTGCACTCTGTACACAGCGCACCCCTGAACCCTGCACTCTGTACACAGCGCACTGATAAAATCTGTACATAATGCACTCCTGAACCCTGGAATCTGTACATAGCGCACCCCTGAACCCTGCACGCTGTACACAGCAAACACCTGAACTGAACTCTGCAATCTGTGCATAGGGCTCTCCTGAACCCTGCTCTCTGTACACAGCGCACCCCTGAACCCTACTGTAAATCTGTACATAGCGCGCCCCTGAACCCTGCACTCTGTACACAGCTCACCCCTGAACCCTGCACTCTGTACACAGCGCACCCCTGCACTCTGTACACAGCGCACCCCTGAACCCTGCACTCTGTACACGGCGCATTGCTGAACTCTATACATAATGCACTTCTGAACCCTGCACTCTGTACATAGCACACCTCTGAACTGAGCTCTGCACTCTGTGCATAGGGCACTTCTGAAACCTGCACTTTGTACACAGCACATCCCTAAACTGAACTCAGCACATTATACACAGCACACTCCTGATTTCTATAATCTCTATTTAGCATAATCCTGAGCTATGCACTCTGCATGTAGTGCACCCCAGATACAACCAGCCCTTTGAGGGCAACCATACTGCTGATATCGCCCACGATAAAATAGAGTTTGACACCCCTGTTCTAGAACATAGAAAAGCCCAAAAAAACTGTTAAATTGTTAGAATTATTTTCTATCATTGCATTTTTATAGCCAAAATCTGAATAAAGTCTTTATTGCATCTGTTTACAACCATGCACGTTGCTCTTGTAGGAGCCTTTCCCACAAATAGTACACCACATTGTACCAAGAACAAAAATAATTAACATTCTCCAGAAGCTTCCGAAACACAGACTCCTCTCTATTCCACAACCTCCGACGACCGGATGACAAAGACTCACCCACTGCCAGCCCTAGCCTGGCAGCAGTTGGACAGAAAGCTGTCTTTGGTTTAAATGAATTTCCCTTTAATCTCTCCATCGAGCATCTGGATAAAATGCGGGGGCTCTTAAAAAATTCAGGATATCTGTGTCCATGTAAATTAATCCGTCTTGGTGGCATGCAGCCAGGGCGCGCTGCGATTCAGGAAAAGACCCGGGTTCATGTTATTGTTTTAACTTTGTTATGCAACTTATTTAGGATGAGGGACCATTTGCAAATGAAATCAACAGATTGATTCAGCTTCTGTTCCCATTTAGAGCGGAGCCTGGAATTAGCCGGCACTCATTTCCATAAGAAGAGACAAAGATGGGGCTATTTCCATCCCCTGGTCACTTTTTGTTTGATGACTGGAGATAAGTGGCAGGACCACTGGCAGCAACATGCTGCCTTCCCTGTGACTCTGCAAGGATCTAGTGATGGTCATTGGATTATGACCAGGCTGCTATATATATAGATACTGTATATATATATATATATATAGATAGATAGATAGATAGATAGATAGATAGATAGATAGATAGATAGATAGATAATGTTTCCTTAACACACAGACAACGTCAGGCTTCATTTTGCTGCTGCATCAGCTGTCTGGCTTTGCTTGGCTGCAGAAAATGATGTCCTTCCTTCCACTACGCTGCAACATCCTCATTTTCTAAATGTATGTCACCGCTAATGCCAGCTTGTCACTACACGCTACTGTAACAAATCAGCTCAACTGCAAAGTTTTTTTTTTTTTTTTTTTCCATGGCAAGATTTGTTCTGCGATAAACCAGCAGAGTCCAAATGCAAAACCAACAAAGCCAAAGTGGAAAAAAAAAAAAAGGTGCAGCAACATAATACATGATGCCGCTGGTACACCCTAGGAGGATATCTGCACGTGTGCAACATACGCTACACCGCCAGGACACATTGGATAACCTGCTGCCATTTGGACAATCCACCTTCACTGTCAACTGGAATGTGGACCGTCTGTAGAGGGCTCAGAGATCCGTACAGTATTGTACAGCCACATGGATAGAAGAAGGTAGATCTCTCTCTCTCTCTCTCTCTCTCTCTCTCTCTCTCTCTCTCTCTCTCTCTCTCTCTCTCTCTCTCTCTCTCTCTCTCATATTTCTTCACTATTTATCTATCTATCTATCTATCTATCTCCTTATATATATATATATATATAAGGAGATAGATAGATAGATAGATAGATAGATAGATAGATAGATAGATAGATAGATAAATAGTGAAGAAATATGAGAGAGAGAGAGAGAGAGAGAGAGGGGATACATAGACAGAGATTATAGAGAGAGGGAGATAGAAAGGAAAAGGAAGAGTGAGGGAGCAAGAAAAGGGAGAGAGAAAACAAGAAGTCGGATAGATCATGTGCAGGGAGAGAGAGAGAGGGGGGTGAGAGTAGATAAATAGATAGATTGGTAGATAGATAGATAGATAGATAGATAGATAGATAGATAGATAGATAGATAGATAGACTGTGATGGACAAAGAAAAAAGGGAAGGAGAGAGAGAGAGAGATGAAATAAAGGATATATAGAGAGATGGGTAGATAGGAAAAGAAAGTGATTGAGAAATAAAAGATTGAGAAAACAAGATGTGGGAAGGTCAGATAGATAGTAGAGAGAAGGAGAGCAGATAGATAGATAGATACAGTAGGTAGATAGATCAATAGATAGATAGATAGATAGATAGATAGATAGATAGTAGAGAGAAGGATACAAGATAGACAGATAGATAGATAAATAGATAGAGAGAAGGATACAAGATAGATAGATAGATACGGTAGATAGATAGATAGATAGGTAGATAGATACTGTAATAGGAGAATAGTAGATAGATAGATAGATACAAGATATATAGATAGATAGATAGATAGATAATGTAATAGGAGAATAGTAGATAGATATATCGATAGATAGATAGATAGATAGATAGATAGATAGATAGATAGATAGATACTGTAATAGGAGAATAGTATATAGATAGATAGATATAAGATATATAGATAAATTGATAGATAGATAGATAGATACTTTAATAGGAGGCTAGTAGATAGATAGATAGATAGATAGATAGATAGATAGATAGATAGATAGATAGATAGATAGTAGAGAGAAGTAGAGCAGATAGATAGATATAAGGATACAAGATAGATAGATAGATAGATAGATAGATAGATAGATAGATAGATAGATAGATAGATAGACGGACAAATAGATAGATAGATAGATAGATAGATAGATAGATAGATAGATAGATAGATAGATAGATAGATAGTGAGAGACAAAGAAAGAGGGAAGAAGAGATGGCAAGAGTGAGAGTCAGAAACAGAATGAGAGAGAGAGAAGGGAGGGGAGATAGAGAGAGATGTAGAGAGATCATATGCAGGGAGAACTAGACAGATAGACATAAAGATTCAAAATCTACATAAATATCATATATGTCAATTGATAGATAACAAACTGATCTATCAATAAAGAGATACATTAATAAATTATATGTAGATGTGTGTTAATAGATAGATAGATAGATAGATAGATAGATAGATAGATAGATAGATATACATGTGTTTAACATAATTAAACTTAGTCTCATTATTGCACCATTCCCTATGACTCCCAATGACTCCCTATGACTCCCAATAACTCCCAATGACTCCCAGTGACTCTCAATGACTTTCAATGACTCCCAATGACTCCCAATGACTCTCAATGACTCCCAATGACTATAACTTGACAATCTCAATGTAAAGCAGCATTGTTCACCAGTCACAGCGCACAACCTGTGGTTAGGGGATGCAGATGAGACCCCCCCCCCCCAAAAAAAACATTCATAAATCCCCCAATTTACTAAAAATAACATTCATTTGATGGGATTCCAATAACAAGTACCCGCGGTGGGTCCTCCAACAATGGCACCCTGACAATGACACCCCAACACCTGGGGCCACAACCCAAGAAGGTTGGGCAGCTGTGCCCCACAGCACCTAGATGGAAGGATGATGACAATACGGAGCGGCTTGCATTGTCTTACCTGTCTTCCATACGTAGATGCTCTTGGCTTCATGCTCGCCTTGTGAATGGACCCGCCACAATCCCACAAGAAGAAGGACGATCACTCCACAGCAAGGACCAGCCGAGCATCTCCCTCCCAGCCCCATGCCTCCTCCAGGCGGCTCGGTGGTGGCTGCAGCCTGAACACAATGAGCAGCCCACTTGACACTCAGCTCTCCTTCTTCCCTTTTCCCTTTTTTTTCAGTTTTTTTTTTATTTTAAGTACCGAGCAACAGAAAGCTCTCTCCGGCTATTGTGCATGACAGTCGGGAAGGAAAAAAAACATTTATGAGCCAGGAACAATAGAGCCCAGGGGCTGCTGCTTGTGATGCTGATGTTGTGTTCTTGTGCTGAGGATGCTGCAGCTTCTCTCCTCTCCCATTCACTGACTAGTGGCAGTCTTCACTCAGCTCAAAGAGAGACATCTGTCTGCAGGGGGCTCCAGATGACTGAACAGGTTATCTTGGTCTGGGAGGTTGCGGTAATAAATTACACCAGCTGGAGAGAGGGAGAGAAAGAAAAAAAGGAAATTCTAAGAGAGAGAGAGAGAGGACATAAAGAGAGAGGGATAAAAAAGAACAATATAGCAATTAGGAATATATAAAACATACAATAAAACAAAAAAAAAATATGCAATAAATATAAAAATAAAATATGCAATAAATATATCAAATATACAAGAAAACATTTATAAAATATAAAAAAAATAGAGAGAGAGAGAGAGAGAGAGAGAGAGAGAAAGAAAGAGAGAAAGAAAGAGAGAAATAAAATAATAAATAATAATAAAATATTAAATATACAATAAAGAAAATATGTATAAAATATGAAAAAAATCTAAGAGAGAAAAGAAATCTAAGAGAGACGAGATCTAAAAATAAATATGTAAAAAAAAATGCAATAAAATATAAAACATACAAAAACAATTTAAAAAATAAAATTGCAAGACAGGACTAAGAGAGATATATAGAGACAAAAATAAAAAATACAATGGAATAACAATAATAAATAAATAAATAATAATATAAATATATATATATATATATATATATATATATATATATATATATATATATATATATATATATATATATATATATATATATATATATATAAAATAAAACCTAAATTATATTAAATATTAAAAAATGAAAAAGGAAATTCTAGAACAGAGAGGACAAAAAAAAAGAGACAGAGAGAGAGATTAAAAAAACACTGACTTGCATATAATTGGAGGCACCCAGATGCCTCTTAACCAAAACAAAGCTAAAGGATGGAAGGACAGGCTCTGTCAACAGAGAATGACTAATTCAAGTGTTATTAACTCATTGAATATAATTATATGTACTTCCAAGACAAAATGACTATTTGTAGCAATGTGTCATTGTGCAGCTACCATTTGTGTTACTGATAGGATTTACATTGTTTTTTTTATATTGTTTTTTTTTTGATTTTTAATATTTTTTTTTTTCAAATCATTAAACAGCATTAGAATTATATGGGCTGCTTCAGCAGAAAGAAATAATGCCTTATCAGCAGTAAAAACTAAGGGCCAGCAAATACTCAGCTAAAATATATAACTAATTAAATAAATAAAGTAATAAATTCAATAATTTTTTAAGTAGAATTTAAGAATTTTTTTTTCATATCCCCCCTTCTACATTAAACCCCCCCCCCCCAAAAAAAACGTACACTCTTCCTGACTCAGTGATGCCCCCAGTTTTCTTCTCGGTCCGGGGCGAACGGTCTTCCTCAGGTGAAAGTACACTAGCATTGTTCTGCCCATTTTCCTTGTTGTTTTCACCCCCCAGAGGGCGCATCATCACACATTACATGAGTGCTGCCCAGTCCTGCCCAGGGTCGGGGACTTCTTTCTCGCAGGTAGGGCAGTTGACTGAAATTCACTGCCACTGAATCCCTCGAGCTCCTCCAATAGTCACTGTAGTATCTTCCTCAAGCGTCACCCCCGCTTCTCTGCTGGGTCCCTAGCTTGGCACTCAAGATACTTCTTAAGCTTCACCCTGTTGTCCTGCTCGGTCCCTGGCTTGACACACAAGGCTGCTCTGCAAGCGTCAACTCCGCTGGCTGGGTCCCTGACTTAATATCCGCTGAAGTTTCCCGATTCTTCACCGTCCCGGGTTGGTGAGAATTCTGCTTCGGTACCTGCTTCAGCTACTTACTGTGGTCCCTGGTAATAAGGTGGTTGGTCCCTTAGTCATGACAGCTTCCCCTCTACCTCCGACCACGACAGGTTCTCCGACTGGCAGAACCGTCACATCTGGTTGGACTGCAAGTCGCAATCCCAACCCTGCGCTGCTCTCCTACTTCTGGATAGGCCCTCGGACAGCCTAGCAGCCAGATGTGCCCGGGATAGGTCCAATCTCCAGCCTAGCAGCCCGGGCAATACAGCACACGTCCACCCAGACAGCCGTCCAGGTGACACAGAACAGTGATCACCTGACTCCACCCAAATATATAGGTTCTCCCAACAGGCCAAGGGATTCAAGAAAACCCCTGTCCATTAGCTGAGATACCCCATATACCTATAATCTGACCTTGCATTGCCCTTCTCGTATCTAATGCCACCAAGTACCCGGCCACCTAGCGGCAGAAGAGAAAAGTGCAGCAATGCCAGACTTAGGAAGAAATCAATTGATCCCTAACGATTAGCCAAGGTAGCTACTCCTGGCAGGTAAATTTAGGAGCAACCCTGCCTAAACTCCAGGGTGCTAGATGCCCTTTACCACAATCAGTGGACACAGCGGTCACAGAGTGTGCCCAAGGGGGTGCGTGGGATGCATGGTTCTGGGGGAACGTCCATGGATCCTCTCTCAGAACTGGAGAGCCATGGTGTAGCCGTCTTTCGGCTATAGCACGGTCAAGAAGTCGTTAAAAGGGAATTTTGTACATTCACGCATGTATCTTATTGTTGAAATTGTGTTAATAGTATAAAAATGTGGCCAATCTCTCCTACACTTCCATACAATACATCCTAATTGTATCTATTTTTGAAATGTATGCCTTCTTGACTATACATCATGGCCGTAGACTTTATGGTTACCTCCATAGCTACCTGACATAGGATCTGACCCTTGTGCTGAAATCATCATAGGAAGCATGGTATGTCCAAAAGTTTTTGGAGTATGGAGTTCAGGGGTTCCCAGTGAAGGGAACTTTTAATACTACAGCATACAAATATATTTTTAGACAATTGTACTCTCCCCACCAGTGGCGGAACTACCGCCATAGCAACACATGCGGCCGCTAGGGGGCCCGCGGCCGCTAGGGGGCCCGCAGCTGAGTGGAAACCGCTGCAGAGTGGGGACCGCTGCCGAGTGGGGCCCTCAGCCGGGGCCCGCTGCCAAGTGGTCCGGGCTCGGCATCGGCAAGCTCCTGTGCTGTGACCTGTCCTATACACATTACTATCACTTTCCGTCCCCCTTCTGCTCCGTACTGCGCATGCGCAGTACACAACGGGCCCTTGGTGATAGCCGGACTGTTCTTGTCAGAACACCGGCGCCAGCGTCTTGACGTCATTCGGCCGGGGGCGCGATGGGAGGAGCTTCGAGAGACTGAGCTGCATCCAAGAGAAGCCAGGCAGCGCCGCTGAGGACGAACCCACGTTTTTGCAGAATTTGCATAGCAATCATTCCATTCCAATTTCCAGGTACAACAAGCTAAATTAAGCTGATGCAGTGATGCCATAGGTCTAAAGATTGTGATGACTGTCTGTCTGATTTTTTTTTTTTTCTAATATGCAACATGGGGGGAGGGGGGGGGGTAAATGTCCTGCACTACTGTCATAGTAACTTCTGTTTTAACCACTTTAGCCCCGGAAGAATTTACCCCCTTCCTGACCAGATCACTTTTTGCGTTTCGGCACTGCATCGGTTTAACTGACAATTGCGCGGTCGTGCGACGTGGCTCCCAAACAAAATTTACGTCCTTTTTTCCCACAAATAGAGCTTTCTTGCGCTATAAACAAAAAAATAGCACATTTTTGAAAAAAAAAAACACATTATTTTTTACTTTTTGCTATAATAAACATGTCCCAAAAATATATAAAAAAAATATTTTTTCCTCAGTTTAGGCCGATACGTATTCTTCTACATATTTTTTGGTAAAAAAAAGCAATAAGCGATTATTGATTGGTTTGCGCAAAAGATATAGCGTTTACAAAATAGGGGATAGTTTTATGGCATTTTTATTAATAATTTTTTTTTTTAAATGGCGGCGATCTGCGATTTTTATCGTGACTGCGACATTATGGCGGACACGTCGGACAATTTTTACACATTTTTGGGACCATTGGCAGGGGGGGCCCCATACAACATTTTGGTATGGGGCCCTGTGATTTCTAGTTACGCCCCTGCTCCCCACCAAAGACATGGTTTGATGAGCTTGGTGTTGAGAATGCCGAGTGGTCTGCTTACTCATACCTACTACTCTGCAATTAGCACAGTTATTGCTCCCATCTAAATGGAGAGCTCTAACTGCACCTCGGCAGAGATAACTTTTTTGACATAGACAGTAATGGTACTTCTGTGCAGAATTCTGTCAGGAGACAGGCTTTTCTGCTCAGGAAGTGGCTGCTTTTTAAACATAAAATTAACTGTTGGACTTTGCATGTCTTGCTTTTTGATGCATCTGGAATGTATTTAGCTGATATAAACAAAAGTTCAGATGGGTCCCCTGTTCTTTGGCTCAACAACAGGAAATCACTGAAAGTAATACTTAGTACCCAATAATAGTGCTATATCAAAGAAAACAGGTACCAAACCAGGTAGTGAAGGCAAACTTAATATATTGTCACACAATATGGTTGGTAACTAGGCAACCATAAAATGGATTATCAATAGTAATAGCACAATGTAGCATACAAAGTGATTAATGGTAAAGACTAGGCATAAACAATAGCAAGGCCACCTCAAGTGCAGCAGTGAGCAGTAGTAAAGTTTAATCTACCAAGCACTGGAACTATACTGCCATACCGCATTTATGGCAGTATATGCTAGTCTTAGACCGATTGGGTATGCACTGTCCAAAAGAAAAGTAGGATGATAGCAAAGGAAGCAGGGAACATAGGGGGCTTGCAGAATAATTATTATTACTTCCTTTGAGAAGTTCTTCTGCCAGCTATTGTTGGGGTGCTTTAAGAGCGTTGGTGCACTTAACAACACTGTGACCCAAGAGACCTGTATCGTGTGCCGCTAAGGGTCACTGAAGGTGGTGTCAATCCTATACATCCATCTCTGGGAGTACTGGGCTTGCAAAACAGTGACAGTGTACTGTACATGTGCACACTATATGTGAATCAAAAAATTAGAAGAGTGTGGGACTTTGAGTGAGGCTAGACTCAAACATTGAATTCATGTACAATTAAAGATTTTTAATGTACATTAGTTGTCAAATTACACAGCATAATGTGTGTCAAACAGTAATTGAATACATATACAAAACGTCTTTAAGGATACATAATATACATATAATGAAGTATAAAAACATGATTGCCATAGTAAGAAAAAAGTTTTGCATAATGGATAAATGCAGCTAATAATATACAGTCAAGGTTCATGAAGATGGGGGTGAAGGTGGGGAAAAATACCCCCACACAGGCTCGACGCGTTTCGTCGGTTAACCGACTCATCAGGAGCAAATAAAAATATCTGTAAATGAATAATAATAAAACATATTTAGTCAAAAAAATCAAAATGTGGGAAATATCCCATGGAGTAAAGAATGTATAAGGATTATATGTATAAAAGACCAAAAAGACAAAAAAAGTAATAGAGTCCACAAACTTACATCCCATTAGGACAGTGGACCCCAACGATCCCACATAGCAGGGGCAGCCCAATCGAACCTCACCCGGAGCTGAGGTATGTAGATGCGCCCACAAACAACAGGCCCACAACGGAAAGTCCCCAGCCAGCCGTCGAGTAGGTATATGGAGTATTGTGCCTAGTATTGGCAAAAATATGTAGGGTAATTAGAAAATATTTAAGAAGATCTTACTAAATGGTGCATCCGGCAGTACTGACTGGCTAAAAAAGTGAATGGAGTGAAGTATATATAAAAAAGAAGAGCTAGTGAAGGTGAGTAAGCGAGTGTGAAGTGGGATATGGATGTGAAGAAGGTAAAAAGGGATGAAAAGGGATGATAGCTTGGTGAGTTCCTCACCAAGCTATCATCCCTTTTTACCTTCCCTTTTCACTCTTCTATCATCCCTTTTCACTCTTCTTATATATACTTCACTCCATTCACTTTTTTAGCCAGTCAGTACTGCCGGATGCACCATTTAGTAAGATCTTCTTAAATATTTTCTAATTACCCTACATATTTTTGCCAATACTAGGCACAATACTCCATATACCTACTCGACGGCTGGCTGGGGACTTTCCGTTGTGGGCCTGTTGTTTGTGGGCGCATCTACATACCTCAGCTCCGGGTGAGGTTCGATTGGGCTGCCCCTGCTATGTGGGATCGTTGGGGTCCACTGTCCTAATGGGATGTAAGTTTGTGGACTCTATTACTTTTTTTGTCTTTTTGGTCTTTTATACATATAATCCTTATACATTCTTTACTCCATGGGATATTTCCCACATTTTGATTTTTTTGACTAAATATGTTTTATTATTATTCATTTACAGATATTTTTATTTGCTCCTGATGAGTCGGTTAACCGACGAAACGCGTCGAGCCTGTGTGGGGGTATTTTTCCCCACCTTCACCCCCATCTTCATGAACCTTGACTGTATATTATTAGCTGCATTTATCCATTATGCAAAACTTTTTTCTTACTATGGCAATCATGTTTTTATACTTCATTATATGTATATTATGTATCCTTAAAGACGTTTTGTATATGTATTCAATTACTGTTTGACACACATTATGCTGTGTAATTTGACAACTAATGTACATTAAAAATCTTTAATTGTACATGAATTCAATGTTTGAGTCTAGCCTCACTCAAAGTCCCACACTCTTCTAATTTTTTGTATTCAAAATAGGGATGGAGGCGCACCACCCCCCTTTTTCCTTGTGCGCTTCATCTAAAGTCCCAGTATATGGAGATATACATTCCCCCTTTTTCTTTTTTGTATATATGTGAATCATTTCTGTGTGGGGAAAGTGTAGGGAAAGAGGAAAAATAGGCAGGGATAGTGTATTCTTCTCAGTGCTGTTCTCTACCAATCCAGCCATCTGCAGGAGTTAGTGTGTGTGTGCTGTGTGAGTATAGCACAGCAGTAGCACACTAAACCACCTTACACTGTATCTGCCCTGTCGTCACCTAAGACAGCCATCTGCAGGAGTTAGTGTGTTTTGTGTGCCTCCAGCACAGCACAGTATACACCAACAGTCCATACATACATACATACATACAGTATATACCTACAGTCCCTGTCTTGTTTCCACCGCCTGTATACTGCGGTTCAGAGTATATAGGGTTTTAGGTATAGGGTTTTATTTTGGGTGCAGGGTTCCCCTTAATATCCATACAAGACCCAAAGGGGCTGGTAATGGGCTGGGGTAGGGGGGGGGATGGGCTTAGCCATGCCATTTTTCTCAAAGATTTTCATCCACATTGCCTGGACAAGACATGACATTAAAGCCACAACCAATTTTAAATGGCTTCTTTTTTTCCTTTACAAATGTCATTTTGTGCAGGGACAGTTCTAAACACGGGAAACACATGCCACTTCACAGGCATACTTTAGACACCCCCCAGGTACCATATTTAAAGGAATATTTCACTTTTTTTTTTTCACTTCATGCATCATTAAAATCACTGCTCCGGAAAAAACGTCAGTTTTTTAAAACTTCTTTTTGCATCGATACATGTCCCCTGGGGCAGGACCCGGGTCCCCAAACCTTTGGCCGTTATAATTAGCACTTTAGATTTCGAACGTTTGCGTCCATTGTAACTAATAGGGTTCTAACGTTCGATCGAACTTTCGGTCCGTTCGCAGGTTCTGGTGTGGGGGTGGGGGTGTTCGGTGCTCGGCTCATCCCTATCCAGTATATACTCTCCATTTCTCCTCCAGCACATCACTTCCTCTCTAATTTTCAGGTACAGATAGCCAAAGTGGTTAGGCCTGACACTGACTCAGCCAGGCCTTAGTAATTGCCTTTTTCTGGCAGGGACTGCGGGCCCCTATAGTGTAGCAAAACAGAAAGTCTGGTGCTAGATGTCCTACACATGGCCGCTGAGCCCAGTAACCCATCTTCAGGCCCTGCCAGCCCTCCTGGCTGCAGCTGCCTCTCTCCACTGCCCCATTTACCACAGTCCACTCTTCTGGTTCTGCACCCATCTCAGAATGAAAACTCCCAGTCCTCTCAGATGTGCCTCCCCAGTCCTCCCGACTGTGCCTCGCTCACTAGCCCTCTTAGCTGTGACCAGTTGTCCTCCCTGGAGTCTCTTAGAAGTTCTCTCTCCTTGCTCTCTCTTGTGCCTCCGGTCCAGGACCTCTTCATGAGTTCTTGAAGGTCATCCAGACTGCACCCTAGCCCAGGCCCAAGGTCACCCCCCAAGACTGGGGAGCTCCCTCCAAGGCCTCGACAGCCTCCACACTCTCTCACTCCAGCTCTTCCACCCGACAACTCCTCCCCAGCTGGCCTGACCCTGGGTATTTTAGGAGGCCTGCTCCCTGACAATCCATGTTGAGGATTGGTCAAGGCATCTTGGAATACCCCAGGCAGCTCCACCTCTCCTCCTCTCTTTCCAAAATCTTCTAGAAAGAAGAGGGAGGTCTTGGTGATACTGCCTGTGAGCCACCAGCTGCTACCCTGAGCCACTCCCAGCCCAGACTGAAACGAAACAAACAGGCCTGACTGCCAGCCAGGCCTGCCTAAATTTACCTTTTACAAAAATCCTACCTCTAGCACCTACCTACCTAGAGGGTGCTACATCAGTATGGAGGAAGATGTCCCTGTGACCGCACATCAATAGCATGCCAAGGTATAGTGGTAAGTGGCAACCTCAAACTGGACTCCAGCCAGGCTATGCCCCCAACACATTTTGCTCTGCTCCTTGGAGCTTAGACATGGGGAATCCATGATTAAGCGCAAGGGGCAGAGCAAAACACGTTGGGGGCATAGCCTGGCCGGAGTCCAGGCTGAGGTTGCCACTTACCACTATACCTTAGGAGGCTATGGATGTGTGGCCACAGGGACATCTTCCTCCATACTGCACTTACGACAGTCCCAGTTAAGCTGCATGAAGCATAAGTACAGTATAGGTACGGTATAGTCTCGGCACAGGTGCAAGGTATGTGGTTCAGATGCAGTAAATGTTCAGTATAACCTGCAATCCAGCTGAGATCAGTGCTGTGATGAAAGCTAAGCTTGATGGATTCCCATTTTTTTATGATCTTTATTGAGATGTCACACAGACATCCTAAAAAGTTTAATTGCCATATGTGTTGTGTAAGGCAGTGGATTGCCTCTCATCACACTGCACTGAAAAGTACTGCATGTAGTAATTTTTTCAGAGCATTGTGCCCGCACACCACTGCAATGCAATGGTGTGAACACGGCACATAGGAGACATTTTGCCTTGTCCATATGGTGGGACTGAGCTGGAAAAGCTTCCCAATGCAGTCCAACCACATCTGATATGATCAAGCCCTCAGTTCCTGCTAGCAGTATCAGAAATGGGCTAATAACCATCTCACCTGCCCCCTGGGATGCTGCAGTGATCTCTTGCTGTAGAAATGGCACCCCTTTTGTCTCTCCCCAAAACCCTCCACTGATGGTGGTGGGAAACAGAGGGTGAGTCCCACTGCAACAGTGGTGCAGGTGCTGTGATGTGGTTGGTGCTGCGCTGCCCCCGTGTGTCCTCACTCCCGGTCTCAGACCTCCCTTGGTATGGTCTCCAGCTGGCAGATGAATATCCAGAAAGAGGCGCTCTCTCTTTAACTCTTTCAGTGCCAAGAGGAAGAACTTTCCTGGGTAGTATAATAAAAATAATCGCTCCACTCTTCCTACTGTGCATTGCATATTGGGATCTGTAGTGTAACCATTATATGGTTGCTGTCTCAAACGACATCTACCAGGATTCTCAGTGCTCTCAATATAAGTTGGCTTTAGCTCTCCTCCTCCTGCTGGCTGGAGGAGGATGGT
Source organism: Lithobates sylvaticus (assembly GCA_028564925.1). Lineage (NCBI taxonomy): Eukaryota > Metazoa > Chordata > Amphibia > Anura > Ranidae > Lithobates > Lithobates sylvaticus. The sequence goes on from CM053027.1 coordinate 487,135,041, forward strand.
GCAGCATAACATTAATATTACAGTAGAGGGAGATAGGCAAATGAAGAGTAGACATGTGCACTGCCGAAAAATGTGTTAGTTTTAGTTTCATTCGTTGTTTTTTTTTTTTTTTTTCGTTATTTGGGTCATTCATTATGATCGCAATTCGTAAATTCATAAATTTCTAAAATTCGTAGATTCGTAAATTTGAAAATTCGTAATTTCGTAAATTAGAAAATCCAAAAATAAGAAAGAAAATCCGAAAATAAGAAAGAAAATCCGAAAATTCAAAAGAATAACTAACTAACTAATAATAACTAACTATTAAATTATAGGTATTGGAATTTCCTTTCAAATTTGGCTGCTAGTGAACGTAACGAATACGAATTTATCCGAAGTTACGAATTATCCGAAAAATTGAATGCCGCCTCTAAAGAAATGGAACGGAACTAATTAATAACAAATAATAATAATAAAACGTTTTTTATTATTATTATTATTGTTATTTATTATTATTAATTCATTACGTCCCATTCGTTATGTTCTCTAACAGCCAAATGTGAAAGGAAATTCCAATACCTATAATTTAATAGTTATTATTTTAGATTTTCGAATTTCCAGGTTTTCGGATTTTCAAATTTAGAATTTCCGAATTTCCGAATTTTCGAAAATCCGAATTTTCGAATTTATGAATTTTTAAATATTCAAATTGTCACACTGAGGATTGGATAATCATAGATGGAAGTCATTTTAGATAGATTTAACCACTTGTCTATCAGTGTCATTTTAAAACTCCGACTAGTAGACAGGAATTTTAAGCACACACTCCAGGGCCTGGCCCTTGCCATGTATCCCAGGCTCCTCTGTGCCACATGCAGACCTGGGACTAGCATGGCGGGGGTTGGCAGGGTGCAATAGAGGCAGACCAGTAAACTTCCATGGAAACTATATGCAATATATCACTTTCAGAATGGCTGTAACTTTCCCTAGCTGTTGTGACAATGGAAGAAGCTAATGGCGTATGATCTGTGCTCCATTAGCTTCAGTGGAAGGCAGGTGAGACATCAGGGATCTTACAGACCCCTGATGTCACAGTAAAGAAAACCCGCAACAGCAAAATATGGCCCCCTATGTCAGTGTTTCTCAACACCCGTCCTTAAGGCGCCCCAACAGGTCATGTTTTCAGGATTTCCCTCAGATGAAAACTGCTGTGGTAATTACTAAGGCTGAAACTGATCAAATCACCTGCGCAAAATAATGGAAAGCCTGAAAACATGACCTGTTGGGGTGTCTTAAGGACTGGAGTTGAGAAACACTGCCCTATGTGACAGAAATAACGTTTTTTTTTTTTTTTTTAAATCAGAAAATAGTTTTTATTGAGCCAACACAAGAAAAAGGGAACAAAAAGCTTACAGTAGAATATCATTGTACACTAATGAAAAGAAGTCCCATTATAAAGGATATAGCAGATGTACAGTGATAAAGTTACTTATAAATAAAAAACATATAAAAAATAAACAAGTTCCTCACCCCCATGTACATGCAGACAAGAAAATAAATGAATGTGGGGTGAGAGCAATAATTTCAAGTATGGGAATTTTTTTAAGAATCATAATTACCTAGGTGAATGTAGCATCAGTCCGATGCAGCTATTTTTCCTAGCTGGCTCTAAGACACCGCCGATCGATCGGTTCTCAGAGCTCTTTGAGCAGAGAGCTAGTGACTGTCAGACACTGGCTGTCTGCTCTGTCCCCTCCCCCTTGCTCACTGGAGTGGTGGGCTGTGGAGGGGGTGGGAGCGGACGGCTCAGGCTCTCAGCGGCTTGCTGAGAGGCTGAGCCAGGTGTCGGTCCAGGGATGTGAACAGATCCTGACTTTATTGTCGCAATCTTGCCTGAGCCTGGACCGGCTCTGTGACGTCAGCAGACAGCGGGCTTCAGCTACTACTACTCCCCATTAAATCCTATGTAATTCTTCACACTGCATGTGCACTACTCTTTGAAAAGTCCTGAATGCTGCATCTTCGGGGCAGTTTTTCAAAAGTGCACCAAAAAGGCACCTTCTATTGTAAGTCAATGGGAACGTATCAAAGGCGCATCGCTGATAACTTGTAATGGCTTTTATATTTAATTCTGGCTCCAATAAATAGTCTAGGGATTGTCCTCTTGTGATTTATTGTTTGTAGACCTTGTATACGGAGAGGGATCCGGGCATGGGATACTTCAAAACGACTGGCAACATCAATGGGAGGACAGTCTAAACCACGGGTAGGAGATCTACCTTGACAACATGGAGGAAATCAAAGATCCTGGGGGGGGGGGGGGGGGCCTTTTTTGGAAAAAAAAAACTATCAAGCCCCCAGTAAAAGACAGCATGAAGAACACTTAGTGTGTGATAGTTGTGTCCCCTGCCCCCTTCACATTCCCCCACAGTAGTGTCCTCTGGTCCTCTGCACCCCCACCCCCACACATACACACACAGTAGTGTCCTCTGGCCCTCTGCACCCCCCCCCCACACACAAACACAGTAGTGTCCTTTGCCCCCCCACAGTAGTGTTGTGCTCCCCCAAAGCAGTGTCCTCTGACCCCCTTCAAATCACCCCCCATTGTAGTGTTCACTGACCCTCTGTCCCGCCCCTCAACAGTAGTCCTCTGTCCCCTTCAAATGACCCCCAACCCCCTCACTGTAGCATCCTCTGCCCACTATAGCAGTGTCCTCTGCAACCTCCTCCCACAATAGTGTCCCGTGCCCCCCTGCCCTCTTCATAGCAGTGTCCTCTGCCCCCTCCTTCCACAATAGGGTCCTGTGCCCCCTGCCCTGCTCATAGCAGTATCCTCTGCCCCCTCCTCACACAATAGTGTCCTGTGCCCCCTGCCCCGCTCATAGCAGTGTCCTCTGCCCCCTCCTTCCACAATAGTGTCCTGTGCCCCCTGTCCTCCTCATAGCAGTGTCCTTTGCCCCCTCCTCCCACAATAGTGTCCTGTGCCCACCTGTCCCCCTCATAGCAGTGTCCTCTGCCCCCTCCTCCCACAATAGTGTCCTCTGCCACCTGCCCCTCTCATAGCAGTGTTCTCTGCCCCCTCTCCTCCCACAACAGAGTCCTGTGCCCCCCTGCCCTCCTCATAGCAGTTTCCTCTGCCCCCTCCTCCCACAATAGTGTCCTGTGCCCCCTGCCCCTCTCATAGCAGTGTTCTCTGCCCCTCTCCTCCTACAACAGTGTCCTGTGCCCCACTGCCCTCCTCATAGCAGTGTCCTCTGCCCCTCCTTGCACAATAGTGTCCTGTGCCCCCTGCCCCGCTCATAGCAGTGTCCTCTGCTCCCTCCTCCCACAATAGTGTCCTGTGCCCCCATGCCCTCCTCATAGCAGTGTCCTCTGCCCCTCCTCCCACAATAGTGTCCTGTTCCCCCCTACCCTCCTCATAGCAGTGTCCTCTGCCCCCTCCTTACACAATAGTGTCCTGTGCCCCCCTGCCCCCCTCATAGCAGTGTCCTCTGCCCCCTCCTCCCACAATATTGTCCTGTGCCCCCCTGCCCTCCTTATAGCAGTGTCCTCTGCTCCTTTCTTCCACAATAGTGTCCTGTGCCCCCCTGTCCTACACATAGCAGTGTTCTCTGCCCCCTCCTTCCACAACAGTGTCCTGTGCCTCCGTGCCCCCTGCCCCCTCATAGCAGTGCCCCCCTGACCCCTGCCCAGTGTCCTAGCAACCAATCACCTACTAATGAGCTCAACTGAGGCAACTCCTGCTTCCGCCCTCCATCCAGTATTGTGCTTCCTCCTCCTCTCTGTTCTGCAGTGAAGATGAGAGCAGAGGAGGCTGAGAGGTAAGACCGGCAAAACAGGGCCAAGTTCATGATCTACCCTTAAGCTGCCAGTGGTGAAGAGGAATGGCCAGCTTCTAACACCCTACAGCTCCCACCTTCCAGCCTCCTCTGGACATGGTCCGCTGCATAAGACTGTCCTTCTCTAGACCACATCCCTTTGGTGAAGTCCTTCAGCCAGTTCCAGGTCCCTTCCAGGTCTCCAGCCCC
>CM053027.1:487139525-487152025 GCA_028564925.1 Lithobates sylvaticus
GGAATAGTGTCACATACTCCCTACAGACTCTAAATAGTCTTGCCTTCTTTATGGTGAGTACAATGGAAAGACAAGAGCTGTAAAATTCTTAGTATGGAGCTACGGTTTTTCCACTGTACTCACTATAGGTACTCTGGGAACCTATTGGACTTGGCGGTATCTAGAGAACATCCATTTCTTTAAAATTAAGGACTACTCTTTATATTGGGGTCCAGGACCCCACCAACATCTTTACCTCTAGAGCCTTTATTACAATGACACATTTGCTATGACTTTGGACAGTGAAAGAACCAAATATGAGCATCTTGTCACTTTGGACTCTAATGCCGCGTACACACACTCGGAATTTCCGATGGAAACAGTCCGATGGGAGCTTTTCATTGGATTTTCTGACCATGTGTATGCCCATCGGTCTTTTTCTGTCGGCATTTCCGACGGACTTTGGATTGAGAACCTGTTCTTAATTTTTCCGACTGAAAAATCAGATTTTCCGATCGTGTGTATGCAATTCCGACACGCAAAATTCCGATGCATGTTCGGAAACAATTTGACGCATGCTCGGAAGCATTAAACTTCCCTTTTATAGTGCCGTCGAACGTGTTGTATGCCGCGGTATTATTGACCGTCAGAATTTGGTGTGACCGTGTGTAGGCAAGACGGTTTGAGCGAAATTCCGTCGGAATTCAATGGGGGAAAAGCATCAGAGCTTTTTCCGACGAGAATTCCGGCCGTGTGTAAGCGGCATAAGAGATATAAAGAGCCACCAGGTGATGCAAACTACCAGATGCCACTCAAAACTGAAGAGGGAATCTAAGGACAAGGGTGTAACCAAATTGTATCCTCCTCTGTATTATTGTGAAGAAGGCTGAAAATAGAGCAAAGCAAACCACAGGGTGCACAGAAAACACAGGCCAGCCTTGATGAGAGGTGATGAAATTGATATCCATGTGTTGGCAAAGGTCAATCTGATTTGGGATGTGTGAATAGCACAGAGGGCCGTAGACAATGGGACTTCTTGATGGAAAGGAGAATGATGAGGCTGAAGAAAAGAATTGCTGACGGTGGCTGATAAATGTGGAGATGTTGAATGACTCTGCTTCAGAGCTTTTCACTCGTACCTCGCAACTGCATGTGTCACAGCTGTCACTATACCCTGCATACCTTACTCCACAATGGTGACTACTCCCTGTACCGCTTACATGCTCAATATTTCCTGTACTGGTGATTACACTATACGGCCAAATGTTTATAGACCCCTGACCATCTCTGTATATGAGCTTGTTGGACATTCCATTCCAAAACCATGCAGGGCTGGCCACCCATTTACACATATAACAGCCTCCACTCTTCTGGAAAGGCTTTCCATAAGATTTTGGATTGTGTCTATGGGAATTTGTGCCCATGCAGCCAAAAGAGCATTTGTGAGAAGAAGACCTGGCTCACAATCGGGGAGTGTGATGATACACCCCTGAGGACAGGTCTATGGTGGTATGGGCTCAGAGAAAGTAGTCTGGATGATGCTAGGCCTCATTGAACCATTTTTGGGTTGCTGGGGAAATTAATTTACCAATCAGAATTACGTAAGTTGCTTAGGAGTTAGGCCTCATTGAACCACTTTTGGGGTGCTGGGGAAATGAATCTACCAATCAGAACTACGTAAGTTGCTTAGACATTGTAAAGCAATTTAAATAAGTTAACACCCAACTTGTCACATGCACACCTTGAGGAGACTACAAGTGGTCGTGCCAACACGAAGTGTATAGGCATGGGCCAACCATGTCACCATCAGGAAGCCGGCCCAAAGTAATGATGTGCCGCCAATGCTAGAGCCAGAGCATGTAGATCGGAAGTGGCTGAAAGTGGCTCTAGTAGATCACCAAAAGAAAGCTCTATTTGTGTAAAAAAAATTATAAAAATTTCTTATGGGTAAAGTGTTGCTTGACCGCGCAATTGTCATTTCAAAGTGTGACAGCGCTGAAAAGCTGAAAACTGGTCTGGGCAGTAAGTGGGAGAAAGTGCCCGGTATTGAGGTGGTTAACCTGGGTACTAACTTCTTGGTCCTGCCCAACTGTTGTACAGCCATGGTGTGTTTTTTGTTTCAGCTGTTGGCAGATGGGGTGGAGAGTGGGCATGTTAGAGCACAGTGTGGCAGCAGAAACTGTTAGAGCAGACATGAAGCCATGGCCCACAAGTTGCCAGCCACTAATTCTGAGCCTGCATTCAGAAAGTGGGTGCCCCTCCTACTGCTGTGCCTAGGGCGGCTCCCCCTCCTGCCCACCCCTTGTCCCTGCCCTGGGCTGCATTTCGATCAGTAAAAAAAAAAAAAGTCTGAACAAATAAAATGTGACATTTTATGGCGTCCATCTTTGTTGGGGGATATGTTGGGGCAGTGTTTCTCAACTCCAGTCCTCAAGGCACCCAAACAGGTCATGTTTTCAGGATTTCCCTCAGATTAAACGGCTGTGGTGATTACCAAGGCAGTGAAACTAATCAAATGACCTGTGCAAAATAATGGAGAGCCTGAAAACAAGACCAGTTGGGGCGCCTTGAGGACTGGAGTTGAGAAACACTGTGTTGGGGGATATGTTGGGGGATTCAACTTTCTCACCTCTTGGTGTGGGTGATCCGGAGGATTGGGCTTTCCTGCCCTGCCCCCCCCCCCTTTTGGCCGTCAGTGGGGTGACCGCCCTGTCTTCTATCTTCTTAGACGGCTTAGAGCCAACTCTCCTTGTTTTTAATAAAAACCTTTGATGTGATACAACAAGATACCTGCTTGTACACGATATCATAGATACCTTCACCACTTGCCCCCGATGAAGAGGAAAAACGCACAACCTTAAAACGCGTTGGGTATCACTCTATTCGTGTGTCCAAGAGTAATACAAATTCAGTGGTTGTGATGTCATGAGCATTGTTGTTTATATCACTTAATTTGCATCTGTTCAAATGTACTGTACCTGACACAGTCCAGTCTGTGTCCTTTTATGCTTTGTGTTATTAAAATGTATATTTTTATTATACCGAATTGTCTTATGCTAAATTGGAGTTTCTGCCCCAAAAAGTCCCATTTGAGGGTCTCTGTTTTTTCTATATATATAATTGAAAGGAAAATGTATTTTTGCAGTGTTAGCCCCCGTACACACGGTCGGAAAATCCAACCACAAAATCCGTCCGATTTTTTCCACTGGATTACGTCCGAAACTGGTGTTGCATACACCCGGTCGGACAAAGTTGTCGTAAAATCCGATCATTTCCGAACGTGGTGACATTCGATGCGTACTACGGGACTATGTAGAAGCTAGTAGCCAATAGCTTTGGTCTCGTAATTTGATCTGAGCATGCGTGGCACTTTGTCCGTCGGAATTCCCTACACAAGATCGGAAGAAGTCTGATCAGACTTTGTTGTCGGAAAATTTGAGATGCTGCTCTCAAATTTTTTTCGTCTGAAATTCCGACGGAAGAGCCCACTAGAGCCCACACACGGTCGGATTTTCCGACAACATAATCCGATCGGACTTTTTCCATCGGAATATCCGACCGCGTGTACGGGCCATAAGTCAGTAGAGAGAAGCAAATTGATGTTAATAAAGGGCTAGTCTTCGGCTCTTCTAAAAATTTGGCGGGCATTGACTGTAATGCCGCATACACACGATCGGAATTCTCGTCGGAAAAGCTATGGATGGTTTTCCAGTGGAATTCCGCTCAAGCTTGGCTTGCCTACACACGGTCACACAAAAGTTCTCTGAACTTTCGACCGTCAAGAACACGGTGACGTACAACACTACGACGAGCCGAGAAAATTAAGTTCAATGCTTCCGAGAATGCGTCAAATTTTTTTCCAAGAATGCGTCAGAATTTTGCGCGTTGGAATTGCTACAGACGATCAGATTTTCCGATAAGAATTTTTTCCGTCTGAAAAATAGAGAACCAGCTCTCAATCTTTTGCTGGCAGAAATTCCAACAGCAAAAGTCTGATGGAGCCTACACAACGGTCGGAATTTCCGACGAAAAGCCCACACCGGACTTTTGCTGGCGGAAATTCCGACCGCGTGTACGCGGCATTACAGTGTACATAAAAATCACATACAAACCTGAAAGCGTGTCTTTTCCCATCTAGTGAATTTATTACACTGTATCCAGCTATTTCCTAAGTGTACATTAATCACTTTGGAAAGTGTATGAATTTCCCAGTTATTGGAGCGATATAATTCAGATATCCATTTCATAATCACCGTCACATCCACTGGAACTACAAGCATCACAAGCCCTCGAGCTGGTGTTAAGACAAATCAAAGACTGAGCTGCCTCCATTATGATGATAAGCTGTGCTATCAGCATGATGGGAGACTAACCCAATTTACAGCGGCTTAATACGTCTCTGTCATACATCCTCTGTACGCTGAGCTCCCGAGGAGATCAGGACGGATTTGTATCTTTCAACATCCCATCTGGTGCTCACAGAGTTAAAACATTCCATTAAGATTTGAAAATCCCCAAAACTATTTTTTTTATACAATCAACTATTGTCCCAGTTGCATATCCCTAGAGGTAGATGAGGCCCACCGCAGAGGCCCCCGAGCTGCAGAATTTGCCTCCGTTCAGGCAATTACTAACCACCAGTAACCACTGCGCAGTCACTTCAGAAGCCGATGGAACGCACATGTTTAAATGTAATGCAACCAGTGCCAGGACATCTAGAGCCCAGGGCGAACATGCCAAACTGCGCCCAGCCCAAGATGTATGAGCATCATGTGTCACCCCACTGCCCCCCTCACCCCAAAAAAATTGAGCACTAATCTGCATACCTACCCTATAATAATAAATCCCCCCCCCCCCTCCTCCCAGTACAAATCTTTGACCCCTATCCCCCAAATCCTCCTAGGTTATGCGATACCCCCCCCCCCCCAAAAAAAAAGATTACCTCTCTTAGCACAAATCCTCTACCTCTCATCTGAATATACATCCTCTCCCCCCACTCCAAAACCCCCCTCCCAGCACAAATACCCAGAACTACCATATCACCTCTTCTAGCACAAACCCCTCACTTCCCCCCTCCTAGCACAAGTCCTTTTGCCCCATCCCCCTGCCAACACAAATGCGTGCTTACCCCCTAATAACAAATTCCCAAATCCTCCTAGTACAAATGCTTACCCCCCCCCCCCCCAAAAAAAAAATCCCCTCTCCTAGAACAAATCCTCTACCCCTCAAATTTCACATCTGAATATACACCCCCCACTCCAAAACCCTCCTCCCAGCACAAATCCCCCCATCCCCCCTCCTAGCATGAATCCTCCCCCCCAAAAATGTCCCCTACTAGCACAAATCCCCTCTACCATATCATCTCTTCTAGCACAATCTCCCCACACACCCCATCGCCCCAGCCTCCCCAATTCACAATATCCTCCTACCACAAATGACCCCCCCCCCCAAAAAAAAATCCCTTCTCCAACACAAATCCTTTACCCCTCAAATTCCACATCTGAATATACACTCTCCCCCATCCCCCCTCCTAGCACAAATCCTCTCTCCAAAAAAATGACCCTCCTAGCACAAATCCCCTCTACGACATCATGAATCCTAGCACACCCCTCCCCTACTCAAATTTATTTTCCAAGAACAATTTACCCCCTGCCACCCCCAAATTCCCAATTTCAACACAATTCCCTTCCCCCAATCTTCTTGCAGCCCCCCCCCACTTCACATGATACCACAGTGTCCCAGTTAGCCGCCCTCAGTCCCTATGATGCTGTGTCTCTGGCAATGCAAGGGTGTTGCCCTTGTTGCATGCACAGTAACTCTAGATGGTCTTCATTATGGGCAGTGCCCACATAAATAGAGATGCACTTTAGGCAATCCACTCTTGTAAAATGGTGGGGTCTGGGCAGGACTGAGAGGTCACTGGGCAGACCTAAGAAAGACTGTTGGCAGGGTCAACTGTGTCCCAAGGGGTCGGGACTGAAATGTTGGTAAATATATCCATTGGGCTCCACTATCTTTGTCTTGCACAGCATAGAGAAGGTGACGTCAGGCTGTCAGTTACAGCCCATATGTCAAAGACATGTTTCCTGTGCTTGACTTGCTTCACTGTTCTCTGCCTACAATAGAGTGGATAGAGATGGTGGCTGGGATTATCGGATGACTTGTCTAAACTTGCATATCGGTAACAGGGCTGTTTAGTTTGCTTAGGCTGCAGGATTTGGGAAAGGAAGAGTGCATCAAAAGAGCTGATGGTGGTGATTATGTTTATAGCCTTGGCGATTGGTTCACCTTGTATGGAAATCTTGCAAAAATATGTAACATTAGAAGGAAAGTGTAAAAAATACTTTTCTTATACACCAGGCTCCAGACCCTTCCTGTACGCGAGGGTGGCGTCAGTAAGTTCCACAGGATCCTGAAAAAGCTGATGATCCCAAATCTAACAAGGAGACACTCCAGTACAGTCCAAAGGCACATTTAGGTGGGATTTGGGACCTTCAGTTTTCCCAGGATCCCACGAGAAGGGCCACTAAACGCACCGTGCCTAGGCATGCATGCCAGAATCCATGGTGTAGGGTGAGTATTTAGTACCTTTACTTTTACCTTTTTCTTCTGAGGTTCATTTCTTCCACTTGGCTTTTTTAAACATGGGGGCAGCAAGATAAGCATTTTCATGTAAAGTCTACTTTTATAACATCCAGTAGACTTGCAGAAAACCACACCACTCTAAACTCCAGAGTGTTCCTTTCAGCTATGGGTAAACCGCAGTGCTGGTCACAGGAGCCCATTCCTGCTCCATGTGTCATCCACGTAACATCCAATGAGGTCACTTCATAAAAACAAGCTTTATTGGGCCAAGTAGGCACACTGTGAGTCCCTGCCCGAGAACTGTCTGACACATTTCAAAGTAAAACGCGTTAGAAGGGGTGGTTTATGGACGGGGACTCACAATGTGCCCACTTATCTCAATAAATCTTGCTTTTATGGACGTGCAGGCCTCCGTTTATTACACTTATGCCCCGTACACACGGTCGGAAAATTCCGACCACAAAATCCGTCGGATTTTTTCAGACGGATTTTGTCCGACAACTGGTGTTGCATACACACGGTCGGACAAAGTTGTCGGAAAATCCGATCATCCTGAACGTGGTGACGTTCGTTGCATACGACGGGACTAGGTAGAGGCTATTAGCCAATAGCTTTGGTCTTGTAATGTGATCTGAGCATGCGTGGCACTTTGTTCGTCGGAATTCGCTACACACGATCGGAAAAAGTCCGATAGGACTTTGTTGTTGGAAAATTTGAGAGCAGGATCTCAAACTTTTTCGGAAATTCAGACGGAAAAAGTCCGATGGAGCCCACACACGGTCGGAATTTCCGACAACATGGTCCGATAGGACATTTTCCGTCGGAAAATCCGACCGTGTGTACGGGGCATAAGAAGAGAGATGTTGCTTTGGGTGCCAGAAGTTGTGTGCTGTGGTGGAAACATACAGCACTTACATCCTTAGTCATCCCAACCCGGATAATGTCCTGGAATCACAGTTTCACCCTTATTTGAGTTACTGTGCATGGGCACTCACTCAAGAAGGCATTCATTACAGTAATTGGGGGCCATGAGTGGGTGCTGTTTACATACAGTAATAATAGACGGGATTTGGGTGGCCCACTCAAATTAGTAAGCAGGGTGTGGGCAGGCATCAAACAGACTGTGGGTGGGGTCAACTGTGTCCCACCGGACTGAAACGTTGGAAAGTCTGTCCAGTTATTCTCTATTGGCCTTGCCATCTTGCCTCTTGCACAGCATAGAAAAGGTGAAGTCAAAGTGTAAGTCATAGGCCAGCATGTCAAAGACGTCACTGCCCTTCCCGTGCTTGACTTACTTCACTGTTCTCTGCCTACAACACAATGGTTAGGGATGAAGACTGGGATTATTAGTTGACTTTTGCTGAAAAAAGTCCAAATTTTCATTTTTACAGTTTGTAGAATTGCAGGAAACCACACTGATCCAAACTCAAAAGAGTTCCTTTCAGTTGTGGGTGAACCTGGGTACACTGTGGGTTCCTGCCCGAGAACTGTCTGTCTCTGACACGTTGGCGGTTCAGTTTAAGGGTGGGGACTCACAGCAAACTCGCTTACCGTATATAATTGAGTATAAGCCAAGTTTTTCAGCACATTTTTGTGTGCTGAAAATGCCCCCCTCGGCTTATACTTGAGTCAAGCGCTTTTCTGCAGCAGAGAATGGCATTTTGCGACCCGAGTTTTTTTGTGCAAACACAGTGTAACCACCACTACAACACATACAATGATGGGGTTCCTAGCACCAAGTGGCCCCAAAGTCGGTCAACTGTGTCCATCTGCAGAAATGTCATTTCAGGACCCTTTGGGGTCCAGAGACCCCAAATTTTGGCTGCAGCTAGGGGCATCTAGGAACCCTTAACTACCAAGTTTGAAGTTTGGGGGACCTATGGCTGCAAATGGGCACAGTGAGGCTGCAAATGGGCATTGTTGACCCCTCTTTTCCACTTACAGTAGCTGCACATTTCTCACCCTAGGCTTATACCCGAGTCAATAAGTTTTCCCAGTTTTTTGTAGTAAAATTAGGTGCCTCGGCTTATATTCAGGTCGGCTTATACTCAAGTATATACGGTAGTTCAATAAAACAGTTTTTTTATGGAGTGCTGTCAAAGGTGTGCTGCTCTTCATTTTTTAAACTTAGAAGAAGGATGTTACTTGGGGTGCCAATTGTTGTGTGCCTACAGGCTGCTGTGATGGAGACCCAGGCCCGCCTGGGGCAAAGTGTTGTAAAGTAGTGTGGTCCTGAAAACCAAAGTGTCACTAGAAGCCTTTGGAGGAACTTTTCTCCCAAAGTGGCTCCAAAAGTAAACTGCGGACAAGAGCAGACAGTCATTCTTATGGCTTTAAATATATTTTTTTAACTCCCTTCTGTAGTTTTCTTCCTGTCATCCTGCTGCTGATGGCCAAGGTTGTATCTGCATAAAACACTGGCATATCATCTGTTTTAATAGGGCTGCTCTGGGGCTATCAAAGCTTACAGCAACTTGGCTTTCTTCCATTGCCTGAAGCCTGACTTTGACCTTTTTCACGAGGCTCGTTGCTCTTTAGCTATGTGTTTCTGAGGATCGGCTGCAAATAGGCCCCACAGCTTCAAGCGAAGCCTTGGCCATGCTCAGTGGTGGTTCTAAAACAGGAGACTGGCAGGGATTCCCAACAGGAAGACCTCGTCTGTTGGCATCACAAGGGCAGCTGGGTATGTTTTGCATTTTCCTCTTAAATATAGCAGTAGTAGAGTACTGTACAGTGTCAGCCATCAATTGAAGCAGAAGGTTTGGAGTTTAAGTGATACCTTTTATTGGGAACTTAAAGTGGATGGTCACTGTATCTGAGCTCCACAAACCAAAAACACTATTCAATACATTTTTCATTTTCAAAGCAAACTCCCCACATCCATCCATGTCTCCATGCTATGTTTTGTTGAGAAATCACTTTGATTTCGCCCCCTAGCATTTCTGGCCATTGCCATCTTGAGTAAAGGCAAATTATTCAGGTAGAGTTTACTTCCTGGAATCCCTCTGCCCTTAGATTAAGCATGCATGCAGGTGTTTCGTCAGATTAGGCGACCCGTCAGAATGTGTAACGGAAGTGACGTTTCGTCCCCGCCATCTTGCTACACCACAGCAAGGATACACTAATGCCGCGTACACACAGTCGGAATTTCCAATGGAAACAGTCCGATGGGAGCTTTTTATCGGATTTTCCGACCGTGTGTACGCCCATCGGTCTTTTTCTGTCGGAATTTCCGACAGACTTTGGATTGAGAACCTGTTCTTAATTTTTCCGACGGAAAACCTTTCTATCGGATTTTCCAATCGTGTGTATGCAATTCCGACACGCAAAATTCTGACGCATGCTTGGAAACAATTCGACGCATGCTCAGAAGCATTAAACTTCCCTTTTATAGTGCAGTCAAACGTTTTTTAAGGCGTGGTGTTATTGACCGTCGGAATTTGGTGTGACCGTGTGTAGGCAAGACTGTTTGAGCGAAATTCCGTCGGAATTCCGACGGGAAAATCATCAGAGCTTTTTCCGACGAGAATTCTGACCGTGTGTACGCGGCATAAGAAGGGGGCAAGCGGACATCTTGTTACACCCACCGGAGTTTTGCATTTTTACACTTATTTTTAACAGTAAACTGAGTTTATATAGTGAAATGCAGTACTTAGAACTCGTCTGAATGTTTAGATGTTTAATTTTAAAAGCAGCGGCAAGCCTGCTGATCTCACAGGTTTGCTAATAGGACAGAAGTTCGCTGCTTTTAAAATTCAACATCTAAACAAACGGAGTTCTAAGTACTGTATTTCACTATATAAGCTCAGATTATAGTTAAAAATAAGTGTAAAATTCAAAACTACGGTGGGTGTAACAAGATGTCCGATTGCCCCCTTCCCACTGTATCCTTACTGTGGAGGAGTGTGGGGTGTAGCAAGATGGCGGTGACGAAACGCCACTTCCGTTACACATTCTGACGGGTCGCCAAATCTGACGAAACACAGGAGAGTGTGCTTAGCTTGGGAAACCCCTACTCCTCTCCTGAAGACTCCAGGGATGTATGACATAATAGGCAAAAAAAACAGGAAGTAAGTGAAGAAATGTCAAAAAAACAGTTTAAAACAATTAAATATAATAAATCTTACTATCTATTTACTAATGCTAGCAGCATGAGGATTAAAAATAATTAATGTTGATTGGGGGAGTGAAGTTCCACTTTAAGATTTTAAAAGTGCAAGCTTTAAGGATGACTTAGATCCCTTCTTCAGGCTTAAGTTATCTCGAAAGCTTGCAACTTTAATATCTAAAAAGTGGAACTTTTGCAAGGTTCTCTCCCCCCTCCACTTCTTACACATTGGCAAAAAAACAAATAATTTTTAATCTTTTATTTATTTTTTACTTGCGAAATCCTAGCCTAGGCTAGGATGATGTCAAAGCACCCCTGCATCTGCAGACATGTCACAGGCCTGAGAGACCCTGCGGCATGTGTGTATCTCACAATCTTCTTCCTACAATGTGTGGCATGGCCATCCCAGGAACCATTTGCAAAGGTTCCCCCCTTTGCCCCCTTTCTCCAGTACCGCCATCTTTAATGAAGATCTGATGCATGCGCAGAGTCTCTGCCAGGTCTTGGGACCTGGCAAAGCCTGTGGCGTGTCTATGCACACACCATATTAGTTCTCTGATAGAGACTCCGTGGCATGTGTGCGCATGCCATGAGCAACAACTTTTAAAATTGCCGTTTGGGATGTGTGATGTAGCTATCTCAGAGATGTTATGCATCTGCACCCACGCCGGAGAACTGGCCGGGAGACCTGTGACCTGTCTGTGCTGGAGCCGGGAATCTGACCCATGAGCAGACACATTGGGGTTGATATACTAAGGGCAAATAGACTCTAAGCCCCCGTACACACGGTCGGACATTCCGACCACAAAATCCGTCTGATTTTTTCCGATGGATTTTGTCCGACACTGGTGTTGCATACACACGGTCGGACGAAGTTGTCGGAAAATCCGATCATTCTGAACATGGTGACATTCGTTGCGTATGACGGAACTACGTAGAGGCTAGTAGCCAATAGCTTTGGTCTCGTAATTTGATCTGAGCATGCGTGGCACTTTGTCCGTCGGAATTCTCTACACACGATTGGAAAAAGTCTGATCGGATTTTAATTTGAGAGCAGGACCCCAATTTTTTTCCGTCGGAAATTCCGACGGAAAAAGTCCGATGGAGCCCACACACAGCCGGATTTTCCGACAACATGGTCCGATCGGACATTTTCCGTCGGAATTTCCGACCGTGTGTACGGGACATAACTCTTATCTTAGAACGTCTTCCAGACGGACTTTCGGTGGAGTTCCGATGGACTTTCCAAATGAACGGACTTCGCCACACACAATCACACCAAAGTCAGATGGATTCGAACGTGATGACGTACGACTGGACTAGAATAAGGAAGTTCATAGCCAGTAGCCAATAGCTGCCCTAGCGTCAGTTTTTGCACACAAACGGATTTCTCGATAGGAACTGGGTCCGGGGGAGTTACGGCGGAAAAATTTGAAACATGTTCTATTTCTAAAGTCCGTCAGATTTTTGGACAGCAAAGGTCCGATGGAGCCCACACACGGTCGAATTGTCCGACGGATTCGTTCCGTCGGACCTTTGCTGACGAAAAGTCCGGTCGTGTGTACGCAGTATTTAGAAATTTTACAAGTGTAGTTGCTCCAGAGCTTAGTAAATGAGGTAAAGCTTCACTTTGAAAATACCCAATCATATGCAAGGAAGATAAAAGAAACAGCATTTTTGCTTGCATATGATTGGATGATGGAAGTCAACAGATCTTCCCCTCAATTACAAATATCTGGAGCAACTGCAATTGCAGAGTGCACAGTATTTTCCATTGTAAAATGAACTCCAATGTGGGGGGCTGCCAAGTCCCATAGACCTGGCAGAG
>CM053027.1:487157025-487191381 GCA_028564925.1 Lithobates sylvaticus
AGAGAGGACATAAAGAGAGAGGGATAAAAAAGAACAACATAGCAATTAGGAATATATAAAACATACAATAAAACAAAAAAAAAAAAATGCAATAAATATAAAAATAAAATATGCAATAAATATATCAAATATACAAGAAAACATTTATAAAATATAAAAAAATAGAGAGAGAGAGAGAGAGAGAGAGAGAGAGAGAGAGAGAGAAAGAAAGAGAGAAATAAAATATAATAATATAATAATAAAAAATATTAAATATACAATAAAGAAAATATGTATAAAATATGAAAAAAATCTAAGAGAGAAAAGAAATCTAAGAGAGACAAGATCTAAAAATAAATATGTAAAAAAATGCAATAAAATATAAAACATACAAAAACAATTTAAAAAATAAAATTGCAAGACAGGACTAAGAGAGAAATATAGAGACAAAAATAAAAAATACAATGGAATAACAATAATAAATAAATAAATAATTATATATATATATATATATATATATATATATATATATATATATATATATATATATATATATATATATATATATATATATATATATAATAAAACCTAAATTATATAAAATATTTAAAAATGAAAAAGAAATTCTAGAACAGAGAGGACAAAAAAAAGAGACAGAGAGAGAGATTAAAAAAACACTGACTTGCATATAATTGGAGGCACCCAGATGCCTCTTAACCAAAACAAAGCTAAAGGATGGAAGGACAGGCTCTGTCAACAGAGAATGACTAATTCAAGTGTTATTAACTCATTGAATATAATTATATGTACTTCCAAGACAAAATGACTATTTGTAGCAATGTGTCATTGTGCAGCTACCATTTGTGTTACCGATAGGATTTACATAGTTTTTTTATATTGTTTTTTTTTGGATTTTTTTTTTTTTTTTTTTTCAAATCATTAAACAGCATTAGAATTACATAGGCTGCTTCAGCAGAAAGAAATAATGCCTTATCAGCAGTAAAAACAAAGGGCCAGCAAAAACTCAGCTAAAATATATAACTAATTAAAATAAATAAAGTAATTAATTCAATAATTTTTAAAGTAGAATTTAAGAATTTTTTTTCATATCCCCCTTCTGCATTGAACTCCCCCCCCCAAAAAAAAACGTACACTCTTCATGACTCAGTGATGCCCCCAGTTTTCTTCTCGGTCCAGGGTCTTCCTCAGGTGAAAGTACACTAGCATCGTTCTGCCCATTTTCCTTGTTGTTTTCACCCCCCAGAGGGCGCATCATCACACATTACATGAGTGCTGCCCAGTTCTGCCCAGGGTCGGGGACTTCTTTCTCGCAGGTAGGGCAGTTGACTGAAATTCATGCAATGTGCAGGAACGCATGTGAAACGTACGTGCGCACCCGCACACACAGTATTGTGAACCAAGCCTTAAGGTGAGTATTGCAGTTGTGTTGACTGGCAGTTCTGTAAGATCAGGGCTTTTTTTCAGCGGGAACGCGGGGGAATGCAGTTCCGGCATCTCCAGCACTGAATGGGATGCTGGGGTGTTCTGGCCAGTCTATTGATGCTGGCTGCTGGAGAATCTATTGTCGTTGGGGGATCATTTTTTGCTGGGGAGGTCTATTGTTACTGGTGGGGGATCTATTTTTACAATGTACTGTCAGCCTTGCCAGTTATCGGCTCTCCTTTCATCACACAGACACAGCATGAGAGGAAAGGACTGACGATAACCTGCAAGTCCATTTACATGTGACCAGCTGTGATTGGACACAGCTGATCATATGGTAAAGGGACACTGTGATATGCCTGTAGCAAGGTCCCAGGCCTCCTTCAGTCCTCCAGGGCCAGAGATAGCTGACATCCTTCTTTATATGGTGGGTTGTGAGGCATGGTGGGTCTAATGCAAAGTAGATTCATTGGGTGCCAGACACTTTTTGGATGCACAGAGATTTTATTTCTCTTAACAGAACTTTGGGAGAGAGGGTTAGGGCCAGGACACCATAGGTATTTGCAAGGTTAATTAGCAGACACGAGACTTCAACAGGGGGACAGCCATGCAGGGAAAGGCATCCAGCAAGACGCCACATCTGCATGTGTAGGAATGCTGTCTCCTATGGCAACAGTCTTTAACAGTTTCTAACGCAAAGTGTAACAGTTCCTTCACTTCCACTACAATAACTTCTTGTAGTTCTTCAGCCCACTGAGCTCCCGGTCTCTCACTAGACTAGAGGATTCACTGCCACTGATTCCCTTGAGCTCCTCCAATAGTCACTGTAGTATCTTCCTCAAGCACCACCCCCGCTTCTCTGCTGGGTCCCCAGCTTGGCACTCAAGATACTTCTCAAGCTTCACCCTGTTGGCCTGCTCGGTCCCTGGCTTGACACACAAGGCTGCTCTGCAAGGGTCAACTCCACTGGCTGGGTCCCTGGCTTGATACCCGCTGAAGTTTCCCGATTCTTCACCGCCCCGGGTTGGTGAGAATTCTGCTTCGGTACCTGCTTCAGCTACTCACTGTTGTCCCTGGTAATAAAGTGGATGGTCCCTTAGTGGTGACAGCTTCCCCTCTACATCCGACCACGACAGGTTCTCCAACCGGCAGAACCATCACTTCTGAATGGACTGTAAGTCGCAATCCCAAACCTGCGCTGCTCTCCTGCTTCTGGATAGGCCCTCAGACATCCTAGCAGCCAGATGTGCCCGGGATAGGTCCAATCTCTGGCCTAGCAGCCCGGGCAATACAACACATTTCCACCCAGACAGCCGTCCAGGTGGCACAGAACATCGATCACCTGACTCCACCCAAATATTTAGGTCCTCCCAGAAGGCCAAGGGATTCAAGAAAACCCCTGCCAATTGGAGATACCCCATATACCCATAATCTGACCTTGCATTGCCCTTCTCTTATCTAATGCCACCAAGTTCACGGCCACCTAGCGGCAGAAGAGAAAAGTGCAGCAATGCCATACCTAAGGAGAAATCAATTGATCCCTAACAATTAGCCAAGGTAGCTACTCCTGGCAGGTAAATATAGGAGCAACCCTGCCTAAACTCCAGGGTGCTAGATGCCCTTTACCACAATCTGTGGACACAACGGTCACAGAGTGTGCCCAAGGGGATGTGCGTGGGATGCATGGTTCTGGGGGAACGTCCATGGACCCCCTCTTTTAGAACTGGAGAGCCATGGTGTAGCCGTCTTTCGGCTATAGCGTGGTCAAGAAGTCGTTAAAAGGGAATTTTGTACATTCACGCAAGTATCTTATTGTTGAAATTGTGTTAATAGTATAAAAATGTGGCCAATCTCTCCTACACTTCCATACAATACATCCTAATTGTATCTATTTTTGAAATGTATGCCTTCTTGACTATACATCATGGCCGTAGACTTTATGGTTACCTCCATAGCTACCTGACATAGGATCTGACCCTTGTGCTGAAATCATCATAGGAAGCATGGTATGGCCAAAAGTTTTTGGAGTATGGAGTTCAGGGGATCCCAGTGAAGGGAACTTTTAATACTACAGCATACAAATATATTTTTAGACAATTGTACTCTCCCCCCCTCTCCACCAAAGACATGGTTTGATGAGCTTGGTGTTGAGAATCCTGAGTGGTATGCTTACTCATACCTACTACTCTGCAACGGTAATGGTACTTCTGTGCAGTATTCTGGCAGGAAACAGGCTTTTCTGCTCAGGAAGTGGCTGCTTTTTAAACAAAAAATTAACTGTTGGACTTTGCATGTCTTGCGTTTTGATGCATCTGGACTGTATTTAGCTGATATAAACAAAAGTTCAGATGGGTCCCCTGTTCTTTGGCTCAACAACAGGGAATCACTGCAAGTAATACTTAGTACCCAATAGTAGTGCTATATCAAAGAAAATAGGCTCCAAACCAGGTAGTGAAGGCAAACTTAATATATTGTCACACAATATGGTTACTAGGCAACCATAAAATGGATTATCAATGGTAATAGCACAATTTAACATACAAAGTGATTAATAGTAAAGACTAGGCATAAACAGTAGCAAGGCCACCTCAAGTGCAGCAGTGAGCAGTAGTAAAGTTTAATCTACCAAGCACTGGAACTATACTGCCGCATTTATGGCAGTGATGCTAGTCTTATGCCCCGTATGGCGGAAAATGTCCTATCGGACCATGTTGTCGGAAATTCCGACCGTGTGTGGGCTCCATCGAACTTTTTCCGTCGGAATTTCCGACGGAAAAAGTTTGAGATCCTGCTCTCAAATTGTCCGACAACAAAGTCCTATCGGACTTTTTCCGATTGTGTAGCGAATTCCGACGGACAAAGTGCCACGTATGCTCAGATCACATTACAAGACCAAAGCTATTGGCTACTAGCCTCTACGTAGTCCCGTCGTACGCAACGAACGTCACCACGTTCAGAATGATCGGATTTTCCGACAACTTTGTCCGACCGTGTGTATGCAACACCAGTGTCGGACAAAATCCGTTGGAAAAAATCCGACGGATTTTGTGGTCGGAATTTCCAACCGTGTGTACGGGCCATTACAAAAGTAAAGAAAAGTAGGATGATAGCAGAGGAGGCAGAGAACAAAGGGGGCTTGCAGAATAATTATTAAGGGAGGGGCATTCCTTTGAGAAGTTCTTCTGCCAGCTATTGTTGGGGTGCTTTAAGAGCGTTGGTGCACTTAACGACACTGTGACCCAAGAGACATGTATCGTGTGCTGCTCAGGCTCACTGAAAGGGGGTGTCAATCCTATACATCCATCTCTGAGAGTGCTGGGAGGAAGTCCGTCCTGACTCCTAAGATAGCTCAGTGTAGCGGTACCCCAGTAGGGTCTGCTGAAATGTTGGATAGTCTGTCACCCGGCCCAGCCCGGCATTCACTTCTCAATCACTCGGAAACATAGAACACTCCATATGCTATGTTTTTTTTGTTTTTATTGAGGGTATTGAACTTGGATGGGGTAAGGGAAATATGGGATGCCCAGGATAATTGGTAAAACTTGCTTGGGACCACTATATACAGTCCAGTATATACTCTCCATTTCTCCTCCAGCACATCACTTCCTCTCTAATTTTCAGGTACAGATAACCAAAGTGGTTAGGCCTGACACTGACTCAGCCAGGCCTTAGCAATTGCCTTTTGCTGGCAGGGACTGCGGGCCCCTATAGTGTAGCAAAACAGAAAGTCTCTGGTGCTAGATGTCCTACACACGGCCGCTGAGCCCAGTAAGCCATCTTCAGGCCCTGCCAGCCCTCCTGCCTGCAGCTGCCTCTCTCCACTGCCCCATTTAACAGTCCACTCTTCTGGTTCTGCACCCATCTCAGAATGAAAGCTCCCAGTCCTCTCAGATGTGCCTCCCCAGTCCTCCCGACTGTGCCTCGCTCACTAGCCCTCTTAGTTGTGACCAGTTGTCCTCCCTGGAGTCTCTTAGTAGTTCTCTCTCCTGCTGTCCTCTCCTTGCTCTCTCTTGTGCCTCCGGTCCAGGACCTCTTCATGAGTTCTTGAAGGTCATCCAGACTGCACCCTAGCCCAGGCCCAAGGTCACCCCCCAAGACTGGGGAGCTCCCTCCAAGGCCTCGACAGCCTCCACACTCTCTCACTCCAGCTCTTCCTCCCGACAACTCCTCCCCAGCTGGCCTGACCCTGGGTATTTTAGGAGGCCTGCTCCCTGACAATCCATGTTGGGGATTGGTCAAGGCGTCTTGGAATACCCCAGGCAGCTCCACCTCTCCTCTCCTCCTCTCTTTCCAAAATCTTCTAGAAAGAAGAGGGAGGCCTTGGTGATACTGCCTGTGAGCCACCAGCTGCTACCCTGAGCCACTCCCACCACACTGCACTGAAAAGTACTGCATGTAGTAATTTTTTCAGAGCATTGTGCCCGCACACCACTGCAATGCAATGGTGTGAACCAGGCACATAGGAGACATTTTGCCTTGTCCATATGGTGGGACTGAGCTGGAAAAGCCTCCCAATGCAGTCCAACCACATCTGATATGATCAAGCACTCAGTTCCTGCTAGCAGTATCAGCAATGGGCTAATAGCCATCTCATCAGTCCCCGGGATGCTGCAGTGATCTCTCGGTGTAGAAAGGGGGCCCCTTTGGTCTCTCCCCAAAACCTTAAAGTGATGGTAGTGGGAAACAGAGGGTGAGTCCCACTGCAACAGTGGTGCAGGTGCTGTGATGTGGTTGGTGCTGCTCTGCCCCCACGTGTCCTCTCTCCCGTTCTCAGATCTCCCTTGGTATGGTCTCCAGCTGGCAGATGAATATCCAGAAAGAGGCGCTCTCTCTCTAACTCATTCAGTGCCAAGAGGAAGAACATTCCTGGGTAGTATAATAAAAATAATCTCTCCACTCTTCCTACTGCGCATTGCATATTGGGATCTGTAGTGTAACCATTATATGGTTGCTGTCTCAAACTACATCTACCAGGATTCTCAGTGCTCTCAATATAAGTTGGCTTTAGCTCTCCTCCTGCTGGCTGGAGGAGGATGGTGCAGCATAACATTAATATTACAGTAGAGGGAGATAGGCAAATGAAGAGTAGACATGTGCACTGCCGAAAAATGTGTTAGTTTTAGTTTCATTCGTTATTTTTTATTTCGTTATTCGGGTCATTCCTTATGATCGCAATTCATAAATTCTAAAATTCGTAGATTCGGAAATTTGAAAATTCGTAATTTGGTAAATTCGTAAATTAGAAAATCCGAAAATAAGAAAGAAAATCCGAAGATAAGAAAGAAAATCTGAAAATTCAAAAGAATAACTAACTAACTAGTAATAACTAACTATTAAATTATAGGTATTGGAATTTCCTTTCAAATTTGTCTGTTAGTGAACATAACGAATACGAATTTATCTGAAGTTACGAATTATCTGAAATATTGAAATAAAGAAATGGAAACGGAACTAATTAATAATAAAATAATAATAATATTTATTTAATAATAATAATTATTGTTATTTATTATTAATAATTCATTATGTTCCATTTGTTATGTTCACTAACAGCCAAATGTGAAAGGAAATTCCAATACCTATCATTTAATAGTTACTGTAGTTATTATTTCAGAGTTTTGAATTGTCGGGTTTTCCGATTTTCAAATTTTTCATTTCTGAATTTTTGAAAATCCGAATTTTAGAATTTATGAATTTTTGAATATTCAAACTTACGAATATTTGGAAAAATGTGTCAAATTGTCACACTGAGGATTGGATAATCATAGATGGAAGTAATTTTAGATAGATTTAACCACTTGTCTATCAGAGTCATTTTAAAACTCCGACTAGTAGACAGGAATTTTAAGCACACACTCCAGGGCCTGGCCCTTGCCATGTATCCCGGGCTCCTCTGTGCCACATGCAGACCTGGGACCAGCATGGCGGGGGTTGGCAGGGTGCAATAGAGGCAGACCAGTGAACTTCCATGGAAACAATATGCAATATATCACTTTCAGGATGGCTGTAACTTTCCCTAGCCCTTGTGACAATGGAAGAAGCTAATGGAGTATGATCTGTGCTCCATTAGCTTCAGTGGAAGGCAGGTGAGACATCAGGGATCTTACAGACACCTGATGTCACAGTGAAGAAAATCCGCCACAGCAAAATATGGTCCCCTATGTCAGTGTTTCTCAACTCCAGTCCTTAAGGCGCCCCAACAGGTCATGTTTTCAGGATTTCCCTCAGATGAAATGGCTTTGGTAATTACTAAGGCTGAAACTGATCAAATCACCTGCGCAAAATAATGCAAACATGAAAACTGAAAACATGACCTGTTGGGGCGCCTTGAGGACTGGAGTTGAGAAACACTGCCCTATGTGACAGCAATAACATTTTTTTTTAAATCAGAAAATTGTTTTTATTGAGCTTCTACAAGAAAAAGGGAACAAAAAAGCTTACAGTAGAATATCATTGTACACTAATGAAAAGAAGTCCCATTATAAAGGATATAGCAGATATACAGCAATAAAGCTAATTGTAAAATAAATAAAAAACATATACAAAATAAACAAGTTCCTCACCCCCACGTACATGCAGACAAGAAAATAAATGACTGTGGGGTGAGAGCAATAATTTCAAGTATGGGAATTTTTTTTTAAGAATCATATTTACCTAGGTGAATGTAGCATTGCTCCGAATCTGCAGCTGGTGGTGGCTGTGGAGGGGGTGGGAGCAGGACGGCTCAGGCTCTCAGCGGCTTGCTGAGAGGCTGAGCCAGGTCCCAGTCCAGGGATGTGGACAGATCCCGACTTTATTGTCGAGATCTTGCCTGAGCCTGGATCGGCTCTGTGACATCAGCAGACAGCGGGCTTCAGTTTCTACTACTCCCCATTAAATCCTATGTAATTCTTCACACTGGAGGTGCACTGCTCTTTGAAAAGTCCTGAATGCTGCATCTTTGGTGCAGTTTTTCAAAGTGCACCACAAAGGCACCTTCCATTGTAAGTCAATGGGAACGCATCAAAGGCACATCAAAAGTGCATCGCTCCAATAAATAGTCTAGGGATTGTCCTCTTGTGATTTATTTCTTGTAGACCTTGTATAAGGAGAGGGATCAGGGCATGGGATACTTCAAAACGACTAGCAACATCAATGGGAGGACACTCTAAACTACGGGTAGGAGATCTACCTTGACAACATGGAGGAAATCAAAGATCCCGGGGGGCCGCGCCCCTTTTTTTGGAAAAAATCAAGTCCCCAGTAGAAGACAGCATGAAGAACACTTAGTGTGTCATAGTTGTGTCCCCTGCCCCCTTCACATTCCCCCACAGTAGTGTTCTCTGGCCCTCTGCCCCCCCCCCCCACACACACACAGGAGTGTCCTTTGCCCCCCCACAGTAGTGTTGTGCCCCCCCAAAGCAGTGTCCTCTGCCCCCCTTCACAACCCCCCCAATTTAGTGTTCCCTGCCCCTCTGTCCCACCCCCCGACAGTAGTCCTCTGGCCCCCTCAAACTCCCCCTCCCCACTGTAGCATCCTCTGCCACCTCCTCCCACAATAGTTTCCTGTGCCCCCCTGCCCTACTCACATCAGTGTCCTCAGCCCCCTCCTCCCACAATAGTGTCCTGTGCCCCCCTGCCCCCCCTCATAGCAGTTTCCTCTGCCCCCTCCTCCCACAATAGTGTCCTATGCCCCCCTGCCCCCCTCATAGTAGTTTTCTCTGCCCCCTCCTCCCACAATAGTGTCTTGTGCCCCCATCTGTCCTCCTCATAGCAGTGTCCTCTGCCCCCTCCTCTCACAATAGTGTTCTGTGCCCCCCTGCCCCCCTCATAGTAGTTTTATCTGCCCCCTCCTGCCACAATAGTGTCTTGTGCCCCCCCTGTCCTCCTCATAGCAGTGTCCTTTGCCCCCTCCTCTCACAATAGTGTCCTGTGCCCCCCTGCCCCCCTCATAGCAGTGTCCTCTGCCCCTTCCTTCCACAATAGTGTCCTGTGCCCCCCTGTCCTCCTCATAGCAGTGTTCTCTGCCCCTTCCTTCCACAATAGTGTCCTGTGCCCCCCTGTCCTCTTCATAGCAGTGTTCTCTGCCTCCTCCTTCCACAACAGTATCCTGTGCCCACTTGCCATCCTGCCCCCTCATAGCAGTATCCTCTGCCCCTTCCAATAGTGTCCTTTACTCCCCCCCAAAGCAGTGTCCTTAGCCCTTTGCCCCTTCACATCATCCCCCCGCTCCACACACACACACCAATGTGTAGTTAGCACTTTCCTACCTTACACTGGTGTACACTGTGCAGCAGAGCAGGGAGTGAGAGGCAGAAAAATACTGGCTGGAGGGCGGAATGGGAGTTAACTTTTCACATTACCAAGCTGGTGATTGGTTGCTAGGACTGCCCAGTGTCCTAGCAACCAATCACCTACTAGTGAGCTCAAAAGGCTAACTGAGGCAGCTCCTGCTTCCGCCATCCATCCAGTACTGTGCTTCCTCCTCCTCTCTGCTCTGCAGTGAAGATGAGAGCGGAGGAGGCTGAGGGGTAAGACCAGCAAAACCGGGCCAGTTTCACAAGCTACCCTTCAGCTGCCTGTGGTGAAGAGGAATGGCCAGCTTCTAAGACCCTACAGCTCCCGCCTTCCAGCTTCCTTTGGACATGGTCGTGAGACCGTCCTTCTCTAGACCACATCCCTTTGGTGAAGTCCTTCAGCCAGTACCAGGTCCCTTCCAGGTCTCCAGTCCTGATGACTTCAGAGAACATCAGCAAAATCCAAGGCTTGCCTCAGAGGGGCAAGGGCAACAGCCCCCTTCAAGGCTGGGACTTCTCCTTCCTGGGGAAGTCAAGGACTCTAAGCTATTTATCAACTTCCCAACCACCATCTGGGCAGACCTCCCCAGGGATTGGCTAGGTCCTGATCAATATTCAGGCTGGTTATTTGAATTCTCCCCCGTAAGCTCTAGAAACTTCTAGAGGCAGGGGGACGCAATCAAACACCAAGCCTGCTAAAGACACTACATCGGATGAACATGTGGACTAATATCATGTGACATACAAAATTGCAACTACCACCATTATATTCTCAAGGGTGTCTGCTTTCAGAAAAAATTATGCACCATTTGGGGGGTTTAACTAATCATAAGGCCTAAAATGTGCATTTTAACATGCGTGCAAAAATAGGAAAAAATGGCACTGGAAGACAAGTGGGTAACTAACCAACAAATTTAAACCCAACTCCTCATAAACACAGACACATGTGCAATTTCTTTCGTTCCAAATTCGTTTTTTCAACAAATTTCAACAAAATTCCTTAATTTGGAAATATCCGAATTAACGAAAAAAAAACATTTGACAAATGTTTCTGAATATTCGTAAATTCAAATATTCGAAAATTCATCAATTCTAATATTTGAGAATTCGTATATTCGAATATTCGGAAATTCGAAAATCAGAAGATAAGAACGAAAATTCAAAATAAGAATGAAAATTCGAAAATCCGTAAATTCAAAATATGAAATAACTTACTAATAATAACTTACCTATTACTAACTATTAATTTATAGGTATTGGAATCTCCTTTCAAATTTGGCTGTTAGAGAGAGAGAATGTAACAAATATAAATTTATCCGAAGTTACGAATTATCCGAAATAACGAATGCCGTATCTAAACGAATAGAACGTATCAAATTAATAATAATAAATAACAATAATAATAATAAAAACTTTTTATTATTATTATTATTAATAATTCATTCTGTTCCATTTGTTTAGATACAGCATTTGTAACTTCGGATAAATTCGTATTTGTTACATTGACTAAGGCAAATTTGAAAGGAAATTATAATACCTATAATTTAATAGTTTGTTAGTTATTAATTCGAATTTTCGTTCTTTTGAATTTTCGGATTTTCTTTCTTATTTTTGGATTTCTGAATTTTTGAATTTACGAACTTTCGAATTGACGAATTTTCTGATTTTTTCATTTTCGGATTTTAGAATTTTCGAATTTTAGAATTTACGGATTTTCAAATTTACGAATTTATGAATTGACAAATTTATGAATTTCGATCGTAACAAATGACACAAAAAAAGAAAAAAAAAACGAATAAAACGAAAACGAACACATTTTTCGGCAGTGCGCATGTCTACACATTTTAACCATTTATGGCAACAGTTTTTGATTTAGAAAAAGAGTTTAAATCCTATAAATAAAGCTGACCATTGAAAGCACCCCAGCTGTGTGATATGATTCGCCCTCAGTAAGATCGGTCCGTATCCCCCCCCCCCCCCCCCCCCATTGTATGTTATATGTATTAAATGTTAAGCTTTTAAAATGTGACTTGTTAGTATGCGGTGACATACCCTCGGCAGCATCTTATTAAATTATAATTGATCCTTAATTGATGACAAGCCACTGGCGGGCTTTCAGCGAGTATGTTGATCGCAGATGCCGAGCAAACATTTGAGACAGAAGACGCAGGTGCAGTCATGAAAGAGGGCACAGAGGGCATTTGCCTAAGGCCTCCAACCTCAAGGGTCTTGCAGAGTCACAAACTGTCCCTGCTGCTCCCCTATAATGTATTAAATTGTACAACTTGTTTTTTTAATGAGCATTTTGAACTTGCACTATGAGTGTTATTAGTATTTCATTAGTTATTTTAATTACTTATAACTTTTTTTTATAACTCTTTTGGACCTAATTTACACTAGAGGCAAGCACTGCCACGTCCCTGAAAAGCGATCCACAGTTGGGTAGCTGGCTGGGTTTCTAGGTGCACAGAATATAACTGGCTATTTAACCACACAGCACAAATCGCCATCATTGTACGTCTGTACTTTGACGCTAAATACTGTTCTTATGGCAGCAGCCCCGTATTTTCTGAAACGGCGGGCGGTGCGCTTTAGGATAAAAGTGGTCTCTGCGGCGGATTCGCAGCAAAATCCCTTTTATCGGGGGGAAGGGGCGGGACATTTATTAAATTAAGTTACATTTAATTTTTTTTTTATTTTTTTTATTGAATTTTAGTGTAAATATGAGATCTGAGGTCTTTTTGACCCCCAGATCTCCCATTAAAGAGGACCTGTCATGCTTTATTTCTATTACAAGGGATGTTTACATTCCTTGTAATAGGAATAAAAATAGCCCAAAAATGTTATATAAAAAAAAACAAACAAACAAAAGTAAAATAAATAATAAAAAATGTAAACGCGCCCTGTCCCACCGAGTTTGCGCGCAGAAGCGAATGCATACATAAGTCGCGCCCACATATGAAAACGGTGTTCAAACCACACATGTGAGGTATCACCGTGATCGTTAGAGCAAGAGAAAATATTCTAGCACTAGACCTCCTCTGTAACTCAAAACTGGTAACCTGCCAAAAAAATGTAAACCTCGCCTAGTTTTTAAAGGGTTAAGTTTGTCGCCATTCCACAAGCAGGCGCAATTTTGAAGCGTGACATGTTGGGAATCAATTTACTCAACGTAACATTATGTTTTACAATGTAGAAAAAAATTGGCCTAACTTTACTGTTGCCTTATTTTTTAAGTAAAAAAAGTGTATTTTTTCCCAAAAAAGTGCGATTGCAAAACCGCTGCACAAATACGGTGTCACAGGAAGTATTGCAACAACCATTTTTATTTTCTAGGGTGTCTGAAAAAATATATATAATATTTGGGGGGTTCTAAGTAATTTTTTTTGCAAAAAAAATTATTTTAACTTGTAAAAAACATGTGCCAAAAAGAGGCTCAGTCCTTAAGTGGTTAACACCAGAGAGCTCCCGCTGCTGTCAATCAAATCCAGTGACACGGGAGATGGGGGCGGGGCTGAGTCGTGCTGTCTGTGTCAATGGACGCAGCAGCAGGAATCAGAAGCGCGCGCGCACGGGTGCCCCCCATGGACAGCAGCTCTCCGTGGGGGCACCCAATGTAGAAGAGGGGCCAGGAGCACCACTGGGGGACACCAGAAGAGGAGGATCGGGGCCGCTCTGTAAAAACCCTTGCACACAGCAGGTAAGTATAACATGTTTGTTATTTAACTGGTTCCCAACCAGCCGCCACAGTTGTGTTGCGGCAGGTTGGCTCTCCTGCGCGAATCAACATCATTGTACGTCGGGCACGTACATGGTGATCTGTGAGCCTTCGGCGGCGTGCGTGTGCCCATTCGCTAGCAGAGGAACCAATCAGCGGGTCCGGCAGACTCAATGTCCGCCGGCCACCCACAGAGAGGCAGAATGGGTATTTGCCAGTGTAAACACAGCAGATCCCTGTTCTGTCAGGGGAGTAGAGATTGTCTGTTCCTAGTGATTAGGAACAGCGATCTCTCTCTACTCCTTGTCAGTCCCCTCCCCCCCACAGTTATAAACATCTCCCTAGGACACACTTAACCCCTTGATTGCCCCCTAGTGTTGACCCCTTCCCTGCCAGTGTCCTTTATACAATAATCAGTGCATTTGTATAGCACTAATCGCTGTATAAATGTCACTGGTCCCAAAAAAGTGTCAAAAGTGTCCGGTCTGCCCGCCGCAATGTCGCAGTCCCGCTAAAAATCGTCAATCACCGCCATTACTAGTAAAAAAATATATATATATATATATATATAATAAATACCATCTATCCCCTATTTTGTATACGCAATAACTTTTGCGCAAACCAAACACTATACGCTTATTGGGATTTTTTTTTACCAAAAATATGTAGCAGAATACATATTGGCCTAAATTGAGGAAGAAAATCGTTTTTTTTTACATTTTTTTTTTTTTGGGGATATTTATTATAGCAAAAAGTGAAAAATATATTTTTTTTAAATTTTCCCACAAAAAATAAAAACTGCAGAGATTATCAAATACCACCAAAAGAAAGCTCTATTTGTGGGAAAAAAAAGGACATCAATTTTGTTTGGGTACAACGTCAAACGAGCGCGCAATTGTCAGTTAAGGTGACTCAGTGCCGTATCGCAAAAAATGGCCTGGTCAGGAAGGGTAAATCCTTCTGAGGCTGAAGTGGTTAAATAAAAAAAATAAAACATTACAATCACTTTAATAAAAATAAAAATAAAATGACACTACCATAAATAAAGCACGCACACAAAAAAAAACCTCACCATCGAAATATATATAAAAGATGATTTTTTTGAATTTTTTTTACCTAAATTACTTAATGAGAGAAACTGAGAATTTGGAGAAAAAAAAGTTAAAGCGATGCAGTGCCGTATCGCAGAAAAAAGGGCTTGGTCAAGAAGGGGGTAAATCCTTCTGAGGCTAAAGTGGTTAAAAAAAACCAAAAAAATAAAACCTTTACAATAACTTTAATAAAAAATAAAATAAAAATTACACTACCATAAATAAAGCACACACACACACCAAAAACTCACCATCTAAATATATATAAAAGATGATTTTTCTGAATTTTTTTTACCTAAATTACTTAATGAGAGAAACTGGGAATTTGCTGAAAAAAAAGTTAAAGCGACGCAGTGCCGTATCGCTAAAAATTGCCTGGTCAAGAAGGGGGTAAATCCTTCCGAGGCTAAAGTGGTTAAAAAACAAAACAAAAAAAAAACCTTTACAATAACTTTAATAAAAAATAAATTTAAAAAATGACACTACCATAAATAAAGCACGCACACAAAAAAAACCTCACCATCTAAATATATATATAAAAGAAGATTTTTCTGAATTTTTTTTTACCTAAATTACTTAATGAGAGAAACTGAGAATTTGCTGAAAAAAAAGTTAAAGCGACGCAGTGCCGTATCGCAAAAAATGGCCTGGTCAAGAATGGGGTAAATCCTTCCGAGGCTAAAATGGTTAAAAAAAAAACAAAAAAAAATCCTTTACAATAACTTTAATAAAAAAAAAATTTAAAAAATTACACTAACATAAATAAAGCACGCACACAAAAAAAAACTCACCATCTAAATATATATAAAAGATAATTTTTCAGAATTTTTTTTACCTAAATTACTTAATGAGAGAAATTGAGAATTTGCTAAAAAAAAAGTTAAAGCGACGCAGTGCCGTATAGCAAAAAATGGCCTGGTCAAGAAGGGGGTAAATCCTTCCGAGGCTAAAGTGGTTAAAAAAAAACAAAAAAACAAAAATCCTTTACAATAACTTTAATAAAAAAAAAAAAAAAAATGACACTACCATAAATAGAGCACGTACACAAAAAAAACTCACCATCTAAATATAAATAAGATATGATTTTTCTGAGAAATTTTACCTAAATTACTTAATGGGAGAAATTGAGAATTTGCTGAAAAAAATTGGTCACTTAAAATCAATTTTGTCCCAATCTCTCGGCTCCCCCGCGACTTTTGTGCATTTCCTAATCCAGCCAATGGAGTCCCTTTACACCAGCGGGGCTCCAGAAGGTCCCTGGTGTGTCCCTGGTGGGTGTCTAAGATTTTCTGGAACTTCTTTTTCCCAGCCTTTTGCATTTTGGCGTGTGTTAGATTAAGGGGCGGCCTTGGTCAGATCGCTCTCCCTGGCAGAGCTCCTGCTTAAATATTCTGACCTCGGAGCAAATTAGCCATGTTGAAGGTTGTAGATCTGCCTCTGTGTTTACTTTCCACTCTGTTACTCAGTTAAGAGGGAATTAACGGCTCATGCAACCCTAGCGCTGCGAGGCTGTGATTAAGAGAGATAAGCAAGTGTGGATTAGGGGTCCTCAGCTGCTGAAAATCAGGCAACGGTCAGAAGATTACGGACGCATGAGAGATCCGCGGAAAAGTCACCACCTAAAATAGACACAGCAATCAAAAAACAAAAAAAAAATTTAGGGCCCATTCACACCAGAATCCTCACTTTTTTTCCATGCACATTTGTGTGCATTTCATGCGCTTCTTCGTGCATGTTTACAGATGATGCGCATTTTTCCATCTGTGTTTGTCCTGTGACGTCTTTTCCTTCTTTTTTTCATTGGGCTTTAATGTGCTCTACGATGCATTTGCATTGGTTTTTGTGCATTTGCGGTGCAGAAAAATGCAGCATGCTGTACTTTTTTTTAAATTGCGCTGCACTGCACTGTAATGGTGTGAACTATGCCCATAGAATAAACTGGATTTGGGACTGTCTATGCAGCAGTGGCCGCTGCGCAAAAATATTTTGAAAATCCCGGCCACTGTGCCATCAAACCCTGCCACTGTGCCTTCAAATGCAGCCACTGTGCCCATCAAACACTGCCACTGTGCCCATCAAACGCTGCCACTGTGCCCATCAAACGCTGCCACTGTGCCCTCAAATGCTGCCACTGTGCCATCAATTGCAGCCACTGTGCCCATCAAACGTTGCCACTGTGCCCATCAAACGCTGCCACTGTGACATCAAATGCTGCCGATGTGCCCTCAAATGCTGCCACTGTGACATCAAATGCTGCCACTGTTCCCTTCAAACACTGCCACTGTGACATTAAATGCTGCCACTGTGCCCTCAAATGCTGCCACTGTTCCATCAATTGCAGCCACTGTGCCCATGAAACAACCACCCCCCCCCGCTACCCGCTGTCAGTCAGTCGGTTGGTCGGGTCACCCCCACTATCCATACACCCCCTGCGGGCAGTGTCGGGTTGGTGGCGATCAGTCATCCAGCCTCGCATCTAGGCTTCCATTGGGTCTTCTCCTCTGCATCGCGGCAGGTTCCGCCATGCGTTTTCCTCCCTCCTCCCCCTAGGCGTCCAATCCGATCGCCTGTCCTTACAGCCAATCGGGTAACGGGTATTTTTTTTTAGGAGCCCCGTCAGGGGGCTTTGGTGAAATATCAGGGGTCTAAACAGGGGGAATCTGCACCACACCGGGTGATTAGGGCATGCCCAGGCACACTTGGCACATCCTGTGCACACGCCTATGGTCACTGCGAAGTCGCACATATAGGATATAGGAAAACGTGGGGTGCGACTTGTCTTGCAATTTTGGGGTCCAAAGTCGCACGAGAAGTCACACAATACAGAATACCTTATTAATCCCAAAGGGAAATTTGGAAATTGGTGCGACACAAAGTAGATATTTGCCAGCACACCAAGGATCGGCACAAAGTGGCGTCCAAACGGGTAGTTTATTGCATAATCACGGTGCAACGTTTCAGGGTCACGCAGGATCCCTTCGTCAGGCATGTCACATGCCTGACGAAGGGGTCCTGCGTGACTCCGAAACGTTGCACCTTTCTTGTGTTGTGGTCATGCAATAAATTTAAAAAATGAAAGAATCCGCGCTCAGCAAATAGTGATAGAGGCAGCTGAACACTATAGCCCAGATACCGGACAAAAACAGTGAAATAAAAAAGGAAGTGCAGCGCTCAAAGTAAATGACTAATCAGTGTATAAATTACATCACCTGATATTAGTGAAAAATTAGTAGTGACACCGTTAAATTATCACTGAAAACATACCCAGATAATGAAAAGCATGTTCTAAGTGAAGCTTATGCAAACAAAATAATGAATATAATATACCCAAATATTAAACTGAGCATAAATTTTGTGAAAAAAACTATGCATAAACATAGGATAAGTGCAATCAATTAGTGCAATAAAAATCAAATAAAAGTCAGTGAAACCAAACAGAATATTCTGCAGAAGAAAATCCCAAGATGAAAAGCATTCAAAAAAAGGTGTTGAGGGGTATCATGAGCAATGTTCAGATTGACCACGCAGATCTCATCATCTAATCTTAAGATAAAAATGAAGGCTTACCAGAATGCTGGTCTTTAAAGCGTATCAAGCCGAATGTCCAATTGATCAAGATCATCCAGGTGACGGTCTCTCCAACATCCGTGCCTGTTCAGAACGCTGGCTGATGATGTCCTATTTCAGAGATTGATGTGGAGCTCCTCTGATGAGTCTTGGGGTTGGGGTCCTCTCGGATGGTCCCTCTTGGCTCCTCTGATGAGTCTTCTATGATTGGGGTCCTCTCAGATGGTCTCAGATGGTCCCTCTTGGCTCCTCTGATGAGTCTTCTATGGTTGGGGTCCTCTTGGATGGTCCCTCTTGGCTCCTCTGATGAGTCTTCTA
Organism: Lithobates sylvaticus; assembly: GCA_028564925.1. Classification (NCBI taxonomy): domain Eukaryota; kingdom Metazoa; phylum Chordata; class Amphibia; order Anura; family Ranidae; genus Lithobates; species Lithobates sylvaticus. Next base: position 487,175,418 of record CM053027.1, read on the forward strand.
TGGTTGGGGTCCTCTCAGAGGAGCCAAGAGGGACCATCCGAGAGGACCCCAATCATAGAAGACTCATCAGAGGAGCCAAGCGGGACCATCCGAGAGGACCCCAACCATAGAAGACTCATCAGAGGAGCTCCACATCAATCTCTGGAATAGGACATCATCAGCCAGCGTTCTGAACAGGCACGGATGTTGGAGAGACCGTCACCTGGATGATCTTGATCGATTGGACATTCGGCTTGATACGCTTTAAAGACCAGCATTCTGGTAAGCCTTCATTTATATCTTAAGATTAGATGATGAGATCTGCGTGGTCAATCTGAACATTGCTCATGATACCCCTCAACACCTTTTTTTAAATGCTTTTCATCTTGGGATTTTCTTCTGCAGAATACACATGCAATAAATTACCCGTTTGGACGCCACTTTGTGCCGATCCTTGGTGTGCTGGCAAATATCTACTTTGTGACTTGAACCAGTGTCCAGCTGGTTGTTGCTGCAGCACCCAAGTTTTGAGAGCTCATCCAGGAATGTGTGCGATGGGAATATGAGGTTTTAATTGTTGCATCACAGACACACTTAACAAAGACAACAATGAACAGAACATGATACAAAAACACAACAAATTAAAACTACACTACAAATAAAACCATCCATACAATTAAAATATAACTTAGAATAAATTACGCAGATTAAATTACAGAAAATCAAACTACCAAATGCAAATAAATCACCACTTTCTCTAATATTACCCCAAATAATAATTAACACAATACCAACATTTTATAAAAACAACATAAAATTCTGATCATAAACCAGAATTAAATCTTCACCTCCAGCCCCCACATAGAAGAATTATATAACTTCGCCACAGGCAAAAATGAATCCCTGTGTCGCTTTGTGGTGCATCGTGGTTGTAACAATCTGTCACTGATGATACTCCGCAGACTGACCAGTGTATTGTGGAGTGGGTGGGAGGGGTTGTCCAAGATTGAACGTACCTTGAACAACATTCTCCTCTCCCAACACTGTTGTTAAAGACTCCAATTCCAATCCAACAACATCACTGGCCTTGCAAATCAGTTTGTTGCAAATCAGTTTGTTGAGTCTGTTGGTGTCGGACACCCTAAGCCTGCTTTCCCAGCATGCCACCATATACAGGAGAGAGCTGGCCACCACAAATTCACAAAACATCTTCAGCAACATCGTCCGGGAGATGATAAAGGACCTCAGTTTCCTCAAAAAGTAGAGGCGGCTCTGGCCCTTCCTTTAGAGCACCTCAGTGTTCTTGCTCTAGTCCAACTTAATATCTATGTACACCCCCAGATACTTGTAACTCTCTACTACCTCCACATCCACTCCTCGGGTGGAGATTGGGGGTCACTGGTGGCTTCCTCTTTCTGAAATCCACAACCAGCTCCTTTGTCTTTGTCACATTTAGATACATATGATTATCCAAACACTATGTGACAAAGTTCTCAACCACAGTCTTATACTCAGTCTCTTCCCCATACTTGATCCATCCCACTACCGCAGTCATCAGAAAACTTCTGAAGATGGCAAGACTCTAATGCGGCGTACACACGGTCAGAATTTCCGATGGAAACAGTCCGATGGGAGCTTTTCATCGGATTTTCCAACCGTGTGTATGCCGTTCCGTCTTTTTCTGACGGACTTTGGATTGAGAACCTGTTCTTAATTTTTCCGACGGAAAACCTTTCTATCGGATTTTCCGATCGTGTGTATGCAATTCCGACACGCAAAATTCCGACGCATGCTCGGAAACAATTTGACGCATGCTCAGAAGCATTAAACTTCCCTTTTATAGTGCAGTCGAACGTGTTTTATGCTGTGGTGTTATTGACCGTCGGAATTTGGTGTGACCGTGTGTAGGCAAGACAGTTTGAGCGAAATTCCGTCTGGAAATTCTGACGGGAAAACCATCAGAGCTTTTTCCGACGAGAATTCCGACCGTGTGTATGCGGCATTAGTGTGAATGAAGCCTCGTCCTTAGCCAGAGGACAAGTGTCATTCTATTATACTTATCATATGCAGTTGGAATGCAGTCAAAAATGCATCCAACTGCATCTAGTGTGAATGGGCCCTCAAGGTTGGATTCACACCTATACTCAGGGGCGGACTGACCATTCGGGCACTGCCTGAGGGCACATGGCCATGACACTGATGAGTAGATCGGGTCCCTGCTCTGTGCTAAGCGGCTGTAATTAGATCTCTCGTGGCGTGCTCCTCCCCGCCAGCCCCTCCTTCACTCCCGTCCACCCCAGGTGCTTGTCTTTGACATTGCCAGGGACAGATGAGAAGGGAGAGGGGCGGGCAGGGAGGAGCGCGCCACGAGAGGTCTAATTTCAGCCACTTCCTGCGTTACCCTGCAATTAAAGGAAACAGCAGCTGCTTATATCCTGCTGTGTGCCCCGTGCCCTGTTGTGAGCCGCCATGCTGTGTGCTCCCATGCCCTGCTGTGTGCCCCCATTCCCTGATGTGTGCCACCATGCTGTGTGGCCCCATGCTCTGTTGTGTGCCGCCATGGTGTGTGCCCCCATGCCCTGATGTATGCCCCCATGCTCTGACATGTTTTAAAGGAATACCTTCTTCCTCAGAGCCTCTGAGGAAGAAGGTATTCCTTCGAAACACCCTGTGTACTGTGCCTGCTTGAGCCCCTGTGCTCTGCCCTGCTGCCCCCTGTGCACTGCTTATCTCAGGTTCGACCCAGAATTGAGCATCAGCTCAGAATGATGCAAGCGCAAGTTTCACATTAAATAGGAAAGTTTTAATATTGATTACAATATTTTTGAGATCTCAAACTTTTTGACAAAAGTTCCTTGGTAAAAAGGTTGAGAAACCCTGCTTTATTGGGTCTCCAGCTTTAAGTCTCCATTTCTCTAGACATTCAGCCTCCTTAGCTCTGCCCCACCTTCTTCAGCCTGTCGTGGACCAACCAAACCAGTTTTGATCCCACAGAGGATGTGTCCACGCATTGCAAGCTGGGGCTTTGTGTGGGTGTGGCTTGAGTGTGGGAGGGGACGCAGGGGGCTCGAAGCCTGCTAGCAGCATATTTAACCACTTGCCAACCGTCGGCACATATATGTCGGCAGAATGGCAGGGCTGGGCAAAGTAACGTCCCCTTACGTAATTTAGAATTTCCCTCCGTGCCCGCGCGAGTGGCACGCTGGCGGCGCGCGCGCGTCTGCCGCGAGCTCCGTGACCGTGGGTCCCGCGGACTCGATCACCGCAATCGTGTCACGGAGCTCAAGAATGGGGAGATGCCGATGTAAACAGCATCTCCCCGTTCTGCCTAATGACAGCACACTGATCGTCTACTCCCTGTCATCGGGAGCAGCGATCAGTGTGGTGTCACACACAGCCACGCCCCCAGACAGTTAGAAACACGCCCCTAGGATACACCTAACCCCTCCACGCCCCCTAGTGGTTAACCCCTTCACTGCCAGTGACATTTTTTACAGCAATCAGTGCAATTTTATAGCATTGATCGCTGTATTAATGCCAGCGGTCCCAAGAATGTGTCAAAATTGTCCGATGTGTCCACCATAGTGGCAATCGGCACTCCCATTAAGATCTATGTTTAGCTTTTCCAAACAGGAGCTGAAGGGTGCTTTAAAGGCTTAGAGCAGTGGTCTCCAAACTGTGGCCCTTTGCTTGCTTCTATCCTGCTCTTGGGACAATATTACTCCAACTGACACCAATAATGAGGCACCATTCCTCCTACTGACACCATTAGTGGGGCACGCTTTCTTCCACTGACACCATCGATGGGGCGCTATTCCTCTCGTTGATACCAACAATGGGGCACTATTCCTTCTGCTAAAACAAGCAATGGGGCACTATTTACTCCCACTGATGCCGGGACATTTTCTACTCACCCTGCCCACAGTCCGGCCCCCCTAAAGCTTGCAGGACATCAAACTGGCCCTTTGTTTAAAAAGTTTGGAGACCCCTGGCTTAGAGCAAGCTGCTCAGTGCTTCCGGAAAACTTTACTAAATCTTTCAATGCCCTCATATATTGTGAATACAGTGTTACACATTGCCTCTCCATGTGTGTTAAACTAATTTTGTTTTCCTTTATGTCCTTTTCTCTATACACCCAAGGTCCAACACACAAACAAATCTTTACTCTTGATGTTTTAACTGTTACGATCATGTCAATCTTCCTGATGAAGCCTTTACAGGCGAAACATGTAGAAGTTTATTGAGCATGTGATCGCACACAAATGAATACTGCATTGTCTATGTCTGTTATAGGAATAGGTGTATTTACCTAGGACTGTAGATATGTGCATGTTTGTTCGTTTTTATCTTTTTTTCTACTTTGTTAATAAAATATGCTTTAATAATTCAATCTGTGTATCAGAATATTTAACTAGATGAGTATATTCTTACAACGTACCTATAAAATCCCATATCTCTGCCTTTCTTAACATTTACTAAAGCCTGCTGAAAGTTTCATGAAAGTTTGCTTTTCACACTGCCTATATTCAAAGGTCAGATCTGTAACAAAAAAAGGAGCTGAATGCTGAAGCAAGCAAAAGATAGAATGATATCTTAAAGTGGAACTCAAGACTTTTTGGGATAGAACGGGGAAGGGTAAAATTTACAAAGTGGATTGGTTCACATATTTTTCTTCTAAATTCAATTTGGTTTAAAGTGCACCAAATGACATTAATGTTGTCGATTCGCCCTGTGCCAGGCTATTCATACACATATTAAATGCCCCCCCGCCCCCCGCGCACTCTATTACATATTGCTGACCTGAACAACCTGGATCTGACCTCGCCTGTGTTCCAGGAGCTCACTAATTAAAGAGCAATCAATTATAAGCTGTATAGATCACTCAGCACTGTTTTGGAAGAGGTGGCCATTGTACTGTAATTAGATGTAATTAGTGAGTCCAGCTGAGGATCAGAGTCCCAAAATGTGCAATAACCCCTTCTCCTCCAAGAGCCTGTGCAAAATGACCACCACTGTCTATATTCCCAATATCTATCTATCTATCTATCTATCTACTACATCTCTATCATCTTCTACTATGTAATATCAGGTTTAACTTAAACATCAATTTCTTTTCAAACGAATAAGCTGTAATTCTAATTTTTAGTCCTGGGGCATTTTTGTGCAGCGTAGCACAACACATATGAGATAAAATGTGTGAGTAAAATAAGCCCCATCATTGGGGCATCAGTGGCAGTATTAATAACCCCCAGCTGAGGTGTCAGTGGATGCACAAAAAAACCCCAGCATTGTTAACAGTGACCACAATAATAATCACCGGCATTGGTGTCAGTGACCACAATAATAACCCCCGGCATTGGTGTCAGTGACCACAATAATAACCCCCGGCATTGGTGTCAGTGACCACAATAATAATCCCCAGCATTGGTGTCAGTGACCACAATAATAATCCCCAGCATTGGTGTCAGTGACCACAATAATAACCCCCCGGCATCAGTATCAGTGACCACAATAATAACCCCCAGCATTGGTATCAGTGACTGCAATAATAACCCCAAAGCATTGGTATCAGTGACTGCAATAATAACCCCCAGGATTAGTGTCAGTGGACACAATGATAACCCAGGTATCAGTGACCACAATAATAACCCCAGGCATTGGTGTCAGTGACCGCAGCAATAAACTCCAGTATTGGTATCAGTGACCGTGACCACAATAATAACCCCCAACACTGGTGTCAGTGACCACAATAATAACCCAGGTATCAGAGACCACAATAATAACCCCTAGCATTGGTGTCAGTGACCACAATAATAACCCCTACCATTGGTGTCAGTGGATGTAATAATAACCCCCAGAATTGTTGTCAGAGACCACGGTAATAACCTTCAGCATTGGTATCAGTGACCACAATAATAAACCCTAGCATTGGTATCAGTGACCACAATAATAACCCCCAACACTGGTGTCAGTGACCACAATAATAACCCAGGTATCAGTGACCACAATAATAACCCCTAGCATTGGTACCAGAGACCACAATAATAACCCCCAGCATTGGTGTCAGTGACCACAATAATAACCCCTACCATTGGTGTCAGTGGATGCAATAATAACCCCCAGAATTGTTGTCAGAGACCACGGTAATAACCTTCAGCATTGGTGTCAGTGGACGTAATAATAACCCAGGTATCAGTGACCACAATAATAACCCCTAGCATTGGTACCAGAGACCACAATAATAGCCCCCAGCATTGGTGTCAGTGACCACAAAAATAACCCCCAGTATTGGTGGTATCAGTGACCACAATAATAACCCCCAGCAATGATGTCAGTGACCACAATAATAACCTCTGGCATTGGTGTCAGTGACCACAATAATAACCCCCAGCATTGGTATCAGTGACCACAATAATAACCCCCCGGCATCGGTATCAGTGACCACAATAATAACCCCCAGTATTGGTATCACAGACCACAATAATAACCCCCAGCATTGGTATCAGTGACCACAATAATAACCCCCAGTATTGGTATCAGTGACCACAATAATAACCCCCCGGCATCGGTATCAGTGACCACAATAATAACCCCCCGGCATTGGTATCAGTGACCACAATAATAACCCCCAGTATTGGTATCAGAGACCACAATAATAACCCCCAGCATTGGTATCAGTGACCACAATAATAACCCCCAGTATTGGTATCAGAGACCACAATAATAACCCCCAGCATTGTAATCAGTGACCACAATATTAACTCCCAGTATTGGTATCAGTGACCACAATAATAACCCCCAGTATTAGTAACAGAGAGTCAGAGACCACAATCATAAACACCCAGCATTGGTGTCAGTGACCACAATAATAACCCCCAGTATTAGTAACAGAGACCACAATCATAAACACCCAGCATTGGTGTCAGTGACCACAATACTATCCCCCAGCATCAGTGTCAGTGAATAATACTCAGATCTCCAAGGTGGCCAGGAGGTAACTTTAACAAGACGATTTTTAAGTAAACTGACACTTTAGGACCACTTTTATATGTCAGTTGGTAGTTTTAGTACCCCGTTCACACCAGAAACACAGTGCGGCAAACCTGCGTTCCCAGTGCATTCCCCGCACTGCGTTCAAAACACACCGCGGTGGCGATCTGCAGTGGGTATCAGTGTTAAGTGAACAACACCCCAAGCGCAGGTCGCCACACAGTACCAGTGTCCCTGGAGGATTTCTTAAACAAAAAGCCTCATCTGTATGATCGTGGTTTGGCTGGATCTTCCAGGGACGAGCGATATTTATTCTCTCTCTGGGTTCCTGAACATTCAAGCTTTCCTCTAATGTAAAGGGGGGGAAGGGGTTTCACGGCGTGGCGTGCACAGGAGCATCCTAATAGTGTCCATGTGAATGAGTAGACATGGGGTGGAGGAGAATGTCATCTGTAGAAAGGATGGATGAACATTGTTCAGATTAAAAGGCCAGCGGAGCAGAACTCATATAGAAGAACCTGGAAAATACCTTCTTCTAGCAACAAACAAATGAAACGTGCGGCCCGAGATGCCTTTCTTCTATTCCTCATCTGAGAAGCCCAGCCAAAGACCAAAAGGCCAGGAATGGATGAAAAGTCTTCTGTAACAAGATCTGCGCTCAATCCTTCATCCGCACTCTTCCCATCTCATAGGTCACCATGATGACTCCTCTCACCATCGATTTTCTGTCCTTCTCCATGCTGTCATTTTTTTTTTTCCTTTCCTTTAACACATCGGGGATCATTTACTTACAAGAGATCTAAGAGCTAAAATGTGATATCGCAGCTTACCAGTCCTCAGATGTGAAAAAAAAGTATACTAATTCAGCACATTGAAGGACTGATAAGCTTTTATATAAAATGTAACCTCTTGACTTTCAGAAGATTTACCCCCCTTCATGACCAGGCCATATATTGCGATACGGCACTGCGTTACTTTAACTGACAATTGCGCGGTCATGCGACGCTGTACCCAAATAAAATGTATGTTGTTTTTCCCCACAAATAGAAATTTCTTTTGGTGGTATTTGATCACCTCTGCATTTTTTTGTGCTATAAAACACATCCAATAAAAAATGTAAAAAATCTAATGTCTTGATAATATTAGGCCAATAACACCAGAGTTCCCCCTTTACATCAGATACACCCTTCACATCAGTGCTCCCCCTTTACATCAGAGTGAACTTTAATGCCATAGTTCCCCTTTACATCAGAGTCCCCCCTTTACATCAGACTTCCCCACTTCACATCAGAGTCCCCCCTTCACATCAGAGTTCCTCTTTACATAAGAGCCCCCCTTTACATCAGACTTCCCCCCCTTCACATCAGAGTCCCCCCTTCACATCATAGTTCCCCCTTCACATTACTGCCCCCCTTCAAATCAGAGTTCCCCTTTACACAAGAGCCCCCCCCCCTTACATCAGACTTCCCCCTTCACATCAGAGTCCCCCCTTCACATCAGAGTTCCCTCTTCACATTACTGTCCCCCCCCCCCCCCCCCTCACATCATAGTTCCCCCTTCACATCAGAGTTCCTCTTTACATAAGAGCCCCCCCTTTACATCAGACTTCACCCACTTCACATCATAGTTCCCTCTTCACATCAGAGTCCCCATTTCACATCATAGTTCCCCCTTCACATTACTGCCCCCTCCCCTTCACATCATAGTTCCCTCTTCACATCAGAGTCCCCATTTCACATCATAGTTCCCCCTTCACATTACTGCTCCCCCCCTTTCACATCATAGTTCCCCCTTCACATTACTGCTCCCCCCCTTCACATCATAGTTCCCTCTTCACATCATAGTACCCTCTTTACATCAGAGTCCCCATTTCACATCATAGTCCCTTCTTCACATTACTGCCCCCTCCCCTTCACATCATAGTTCCCTCTTCACATCAGAGTCCCCATTTCACATCATAGTCCCCCCTTCACATTACTGCCCCCCCCCTTCACATCATAGTTCCCTCTTCACATCAGAGTCCCCATTTCACATCATAGTTCCCCCTTCACATTACTGCTCCCCCCCTTCACATCATAGTTCCCCCTTCACATTACTGCTCCCCCCCCCTTTACATCATGGTACCCATTTCACATCATAGTTCCCCCTTCACATTACTGCTCCCCCCCTTTCACATCATAGTTCCCCCTTCACATTACTGCTCCCCCCCCCTTCACATCATAGTTCCCCCTTCACATCAGAATTCCCCTTTTACATCAAACTGCCCCACTTCACATCATAGTACCCTCTTCACATCATAGTTCCCCATTCACATTACTGCCCCCCCCCCCTTCACATCATAGTTCTCTCTTCACATTACTGCCCCCCCCCCCTTCACATCATAGTTCCCCCTCCCCTTCACATCATAGTTCCCCCTTCACATGAGAATTCCCCTTTACATAAGAGCCCCCCCTTTACGTCAGACTTCCCCACTTCACATCATAGTTCCCCCTTCACATTAATGTCCCCCGCCCCCCTATGTATTCTGCTACATATTTTTGGTAAAAAAAATCCCATTAATGCTGGGCATACATGGGTCGAATTTCGAAAGAACTTTCTTTTGAAAATCTGAAAATTTGTGCGTTTTATGATCCGATGGTGCCACCATTGATTTCGAAATTTGACCAACCAAACCTTCAATTTCACCTCATGTTCCTACTGAAAAGAATTTTCGTGTCTGGGAATCTTCTTTTCTTTCCGGGAATCTTCTTTTCTTTCCGGGAATTTTCTTTTCTTGCACATGCGCATTTCTTTTTCGATTACATTTCTCGCACGATTCTCCCATCATTGGTTCGAAAATCGTTCGTTTTTTTAAAAAAATTTCCAACATGTCGGATTTTTAAAATTCAATGGCCGCACGAAAATCGCCTGTTGCTGCAGCCCACTAATGGTGCGAAATTCGTACGAAAATTCTTAGATAAGATTTTCGAAAGAAAGTTATTTCGAAATTCGACCTGTGTATGGCCAGCATAAGTGTGGGGGTTCCCTCGCTGACAGCTGAATATAAACTAAACAATTGCTGGCAATAAAAAAAAAATTGGGAATAAAACAGCATGGGCGCCCCCTCCCCCGCAATCCATACCAGGCCAAACCTGCCCCATACCGTCATTTTAAACAGTGGCGCAGGCACAGAATTCTGTGTTTGTTTGGACACAGCTGATTTCAGCCAAAATCATTGCCAAACTTGTGCTGTGTCCAATCACCGCTTACCACCCACGACAACCGCCCACCCCTCCATTCAAAAAAGTTATTTTTTTCACTGCATGCAACATTATGACAGAACCGTCCAGTACTCCACTTGAGTGCTTCAGGCAGTATACCGCTTCCTCCAGTCTGGACATAGGAACCAGATATTAAAAGCTGAATATTGCATAGCATACAAGACTAGCCGATAATAGCTTGTATGAGAACTGGAACTCTTTATTGAAAACTCACACAGAATTTATATAGCACACAATCAGGTGAGGGGTGGATCATATTACCCTAACACTACAAACTGTAAACAGTAAGCTGAATAAACAACTAGCTACACAGACAAAGTTGTGATCAATCAGATCAGAGATCTCACTCTCTCACTCAGACTGCCGGTGTTCTGTCGAGAAATGCCCCCATCGAAAAGTGCCCGGGCTGAAAGGCGCATGCACAACGCGTGCGCCGTACATAACATCACAACAGCTGATTTTACCATCAGCTGTTGTAATGGCGAGAAGGCGCAGGCGCACAATAGCCAACATAATTATTTTTTCTGTCAGATTGTGCCTTGCGCTCCCGTGGCGAGTTCATATCCCATCAATTGCCGCCACTGTGCCATCAAACACAGCCACTGTGCCATCAAATGCAGCCACTGTGCCCCATAAGTTGCAGCCACTGTGCCCATCAATTGCCGCCACTGTGCCATCAAACGCAGCCACTGTGTCCCATCAAATGCAGCCACAGTGCCCGTCAATTGCCACCACTCTGCCATCAAATGCAGCCACTGTGCCATCAAACGCATCCACTATGCCCATCAATTGCCTCCACTGTGCCCATCAATTGCCACCACTGTGCCCATCAATTGCTGCCACTGTGCCCATAAATTGCTGCCACTGTGCCCATCAATTGCTCCCACTGTGCCCCATCAAACGTAGCCACTGTGCCATATCAAATGCTGCCAGTGTGCCCCCCGCCAGCCCGCCATCTGCACTTACCTGTCTTGTTGGGACAGCTTCTCGATGTCTTCTCCTGTCCTCTCTTCCCGTCCTCTGCTATAATTGGATGCCTCGTGTCCAATCCCAGCGCCTGTCATTTCAGCCAATCAGGTGACGGGCAACAGATCCAAGCACCTGATTGGCAGAGAGGCGGTTTAGTGTTAGGAAAGCGAATATTAATTTGCTTTTTTAACACAGCTGAGTGACCTGCGAGCACCCAGCATGCCGCCTCCGAGCTCGCACGCAGAAGTGAGCGCATACGGTATTCGCATGACACATGTGAAGTATCCAACGAACGAGTAAGAGTAAAGCCCCATACACACGGTCGGATTTTCCGATGGATTCTGTCCTATCAGACAATGTTGTCGGAAATTCCGACCGTGTGTAGGCACCATCGGACAGTTTCCATCGGATTGTCCGACGGACAAAGTCCTATCTCCTGCTGGATAGATTTTTTGACAACAAAGTCCGATCACACCAAATCCGATCGTGTGTAGCGAATTCCGACGGACAAAGTGCTACGCATGCTCAGATCACATTACAAGACCAAAGCTATTGGCTACTAGCCTCTACGTAGTCCCGTCGTAGGCAACAAACGTCACCACGTTCAGAATGATCGGATTTTCCGACAACTTTGTCCGACCGTGTGTATGCAAAACCAACATCGGACAAAGTACGACGGACAGGATCCGACGGACCTGGTCCTCGGATAATCCGAGCGTGTGTATGGGGCTTAATAGTTCTAGCACTAGACCTCCTCTGTAAGCCCCCGTACACACGGTCAGAAATTCCGACCACAAAATCCGTCTGATTTTTTCTGATGGATTTTGTCCGACACTGGTGTTGCATACACACGGTCGGACAAAGTCGTCGGAAAATCCGATCATTCTGAACGTGGTGACGTTCGTTGCGTACGACGGAACTACGTAGAGGCTAGTAGCCAATAGCTTTGGTCTTGTAATGTGATCTGAGCATGCGTGGCACTTTGTCCGTCGGAATTCGCTACACGCGATCGGAAAAAGTCAGATCGGATTTTGTTGTCGGAAAATTTGAGAGCGGGATCTCAAATTTTTTCAGTCGGAAATTCCGACGGAAAAAGTCCGATGGAGCCCACATACGGGCGGATTTTCCGACAACATGGTCCGATCGGACATTTTCCGTCGGAATTTCCGACCGTGTGTACGGGGCATAACTCTAAACATGTAACCTGCAAGGGCGTTTAAAGCATCGCCTATGGAAAAAAAGTACCGTAGTTTGTCGCCATTCCACGTGCGCAATTTTAAAGAGTGACATGTTAGGTATCTATTTACTCAGCGCAACATCATCTTTTATATTATATAAAAATCGGGGAAATTATTATTATTTTTTTTAACTCATTCAATTAAATTTTTCCACAAAAATTGTGTTTGGAAAACCGCTGCGCAAATACGGTGTGACATAAAAAATTGAAACATTCGCCATTTTATTCCCTAGGGTCTCTGCTAAAACAATATATAATGTTTGGGGGGTTATAAGTAAATTTCTAGCAAAAAATACTGATTTAAACTTGTAAACAAAAAGTGCCAGAAAAAGCCTGGTCAGGTAAGACAGACGCAGCACTACAGATGACAGGCGGACTGAGAATACATTTATTCAGAATGACTGCACTGTGTGCGTCCCCGAAGAACTTCACAGAATCTCAAGCATGGCTGAATCCCTGCAACCTCATCCGGAAATATGACATCTCTGACAAAAAATCTAAATATCTTAACCAGCTCAACTCTCACACCTGGACACTCCCTAAGAATCAGAGACATTTCTACATTTCTGCTATGGGCCTGTTTATTCTGCAATAGATTTTTAATATTATTACTATACAGAATTTATATAGCGCCAACAGTTTGTGCAGCGCTTTACAATATCACATTTTTCATATTTGCATTGCTTGTGATATCAAAGTAATATACAACGTTATTTATTTATTTCCCATCTGAACAATGTTTATAAACAATGTTACTTTGTAACTCTCTAACTCCTGTTTGAACAATGTTTATAAACAATGCTACTTTGTATCTCTCTAAGTCCTGTTTGAACAATGTTTATAAACAATGTTACTTTGTATCTCTCTAAGTCCTGTTTGAACAATGTTTAACCACTTAAAGTGGTGTTTCCCCCTAAAAAAATTAAAATAAATAAAATAAAAAAAAATTGGATTTTTTTTTTTTTTTTTTACATACCTCTAAATTCCTGTTGCTAGGGGGTCCCTCGTAGTCTGTCTCCTTCGGTGCCTGGGCTGGTGACATCACTTCCCCTCAGCACAGGAAGGTCCCCAGTCATCTGGGACCTGTCACGTGTCCCAGATGACTGTGCGTCCAATCATGGCGCACGGCGACGCTCGCGCACGCGCAGTGGGTGCCCGGCTGTGAAGCCACAGCCGGGTGCCCACAGTTGCAATGCCAGCTCCGCCGAGCAGATTGGGGGGCGAGCGGAGCTTCGACCCCCCGCATCGCTGGACCCTGGAACAGGTAAGTGTCCGATTATTAAGTGCAGTATTTGTAGCTGCTGACTTTAAATTTTTTTTTTTTTTTTAAGGATACACCTCTTTAAGGACCGGACGATTTTCCCCCTTAATGACCAGACCATTTGCGATACGTCACTCCGTTGCTTTAACTGACAATAACGGGGTCGTGCGACGTTGTACTCAAACAAAATTTGGGGGGAATTTATCTTTTCTGGGGGTCTATTGTTGCTGGTGGGAGTCCTATGTTGCTATCTGCTGGAGGGTCTATTGATGCTGGCTGCTGGGAGATCTATTGTATTGTTAAATTGGGGAATTGGGGGTTGTTGCTAGGGGGTAGTTAGTAGTGGGGGGGGGGGGGCAATTGCTACAGGGGGATTTATTGTTGATGAGGGGAATCTATTTTTGATTGGGGGTATTTTGTTGCTGATAGAGATCTATTGTTCCTTTTGTGGATCTTACTTGAAGGTAGGTAGGGGGCAGAGACAAGGGGTGACTCAGAAGGGGAGAGTACCTCTACCTATGGAGCAGGGGCGGCCCGTCCATTAACCACTTGCCTACCAGGTACGAACACCCCCTTCCTGACCAAGCCATTTTTCAGCTTTCAGCGCTGTCGCATTTTGAATGACAATTGCGCGGTCATGCAACGATGTACCCAAATAAAATTTTTATAATTTTTTCCCCATAGATAGAGCTTTATTTTGGTGGTATTTGATCACCTCTGCGGTTTTTATTTCTTGCGCTATAAACAAAATAAGAAGGAACAAGTTTGAAAAAACGCAATATTTTTTACTTTTTATTATAATAAATATCCAATTTTTTTTTTTTAAACAAATTTTTTACTCAGTTTAGGCCGATACGTATTCTTTTACATATTTTTGGTAAAGAAAAATCACAATAAGCGTCTATTGATTGGTTTGCGCAAAAGTTGCCCAAAATAGGGGATAGGTTTATAGCATTTTTATTATTATTTTTTTTTTACTAGTAATGGCAGTGATTTTTATCGTGACTGCGACATTGCGGCGGACATATCGGACACTTTTGACACATTTTTGGGACCATTCACATTTATATAGCGATCCGTGCTATAAAAATGCATTGATTACTGTATAAATGTGACTGTCAGGGAAGGGGTTAACACTAGGGGGCACTGCAGGGGTTAATATGTTCCCTATATGAGTGATTCTAACTGTGGGGGGAGGGACTGACTGGGGGAGGGGACCGATTGGTGTCCCTATGTACAAGGGACACACCATCGGTCTCCTCTCCTCTGACAGGATGTGGATCTGTGTGTTTACATACACAAATCCACGTCCTGCTCAGTTACCGGGCAATCGCGGGTGCCTGGCGGACATCGCAGCCGCCGGGCACGCGCATCGGGTCCCCAGCGACGCGGCGGGCACGCGCGCGCGCCCCCTAGTTGCCAAAAAGCGAGCAACGTCATATGACGGCGGCCCGCCACTAGAGCTGCACCGCTCCGCCGTCAATTGACGGCAAGCGGTCAGCAACAAGTTAAAGAGGAAGAAAAATCCTGCAAACTAAAAGCACAATGCATCGCATACTAGGCCATTATTTGCCACTTACCTGAAAACGAAGCCCACGATGTCTGCGATGTCCCCGCTGGTGGCCGTGCCCATCTTCACCCCTCTTTCTTCCGGGGCCTTGGACTCTGGCTCTCTGACTGGCCGGAGTTGCATGACGTCACTCCTGCGCGTGCGCACGGTAGCCGACGGTCACGGCACGGGCCCTATAGAAACGTCACGATCAGGCCCTATCTTTAGGCATGCGTGCTTATATGGTAAATATCAATGGTAGATATTTCCAGTACCTACTGGTAAATTATTATAGGCTTACCTGTAGGTAAATGTGGTCTGTAAGGGTTAACAACCACTTTAAGGGCGCACGGGCGCTGCCCCCTATATCCATCGCCGCCCCCCCCCCCCCCCCATCAATGCGTCCATCAATGTGGATTCCAATGCGGGGGGGCTGTTTTTTTTTAAGCACCGATTAGAGCCAGAGGCTCCAATAGGCTTCAATAATGAGTGGGCTCGGGTCGCAGAGAGTGTTCTTCCTAGCCCACCCAGGTGTGTTACAACAGCAAATTAATATTCGCTGTTGTAACGCTGATCCTCCTCCCGGCCAATGAGGAAGCCAGTTTTGACACTGCTCACCCGATTGGCTAAAAGGACAGGCAATCCTATTGGATGCCTAGGAAGAGGAGGGGAGGAGCTTGAAGCCACCATGGAGGAGAGGACACGGAGCCACTGCACCA